>CM053026.1:461965311-462231502 GCA_028564925.1 Lithobates sylvaticus | reverse complement strand
GCGCTGCTCTTTTTTACAAGTAAAAATGACTACTGTGTGCCCAAAAGTGAAACGGTATTGGATAAGAATATTCAGTTGATTATATTAAGTGATTGGATTGAATATTCCTAATAATGTTAAGACGGCACTATTTTCTGACCTATCGAATGAGCTACCAAGAAATCTCAGGACTCTCACCTTCTTTATGTTTCTGGCAGCTAAGATCACCATAGCGCGAGCATGGAAAACTCCTGTGATAAATCTAGCATTAGCGAAAAACAAAATCTCCTAGATCATACTAAATGAAAAATTGTCTAGCATCCTTTGCGACCAACAACACCATTTTGAAACGGTCTGTAATTCCTCGATTAGATATGTTTAATCCCAGTAGGGGGTGGGGGGGGGTGGTTCTTCTGGAGCGAGGGGAATGGTGGCAATTCCTCTGTGTCCTTTTTCTTTCTTGTCTTTTTTTCTCCCTTTCAACCTTTTCTATAGCTTCTAATTTTGACTTGAATTTTTCTTTTAGTTAGTACGTTGGCGAGCGGACTTCAGGGCTGCTTTTAGCTGGGTCCATGCTCGAGAAATGTGTTCTTTGGCCTAATGTAGGCAAATTTTGGTACAAACATGTATAATTTATCTTGCAGGAGGACCCTCTCTCCCCTTTATTTTTTCTCTTCCTCCTTCTGCCTTGAAACCATATACAAATAAGGTTATGACTTGCCAAACATGTTGATATTCACATTCCTCCGCCTACAGTGAACTATGATAATAATTTTGACTGTTGCACTATGCGCTTTTCACATGTTACCATCTAGCCCTCCCTGGCAAGATGGTCATATACACTAACTATGATATGGTATAGTTATATTATGATCTGAATATGCAGATTTTGACAATTTCCACTGTAACACTATTGTTTAATATGCATTCGGATTATTGCGTACCTTTTTATTGATTGCTTAAAACACCTTTTTTCAATAAAAATTATTGGAACAGAAACTATTACTGTGATTATTTGTTTCCATAAGGATTCCACGGATATGGCATTTTCATACTTACACTGGTTCAGTTTGGAGCAATGTAAGCAAAAAAAATAACATACCTTGAATTCAGCTTTAAGCTGTTAGGAAATATACAAGTTGCCTAACATATAATTTTTTTAGGCCAACAGAAAAGAAAAAACCTTTGATATATTTTGTATCAAATCCATGGTGTACACGAGATGTAGAAGTGCTGACATAAGAAGTTTATCTACTTTCTGAGGAAACTTTGTAGGAATAATAAAATACTTGGGTTTACATCTTTGCTTTTTCATTGAATCAATGGAAATGTAGCTCAAGGCATACTTTAATGTGCATTTCGATGCAAAGCATTGCAATGCATGTTGCAAGTACTCATAGACACTCCTCCACATGCAGCCCATGTTGGCTTGCATTTTGATGCACTTTCATAACTATAATAATGTACAATTGTAATGGAACCTTTACTCATAAATATTGAGTCACACCACTTTTCAATTAAAACGAGAGGCTGAAATCATTTTGTGTCCCTTTCACATTCACAGATTCCTGAGATGTGATTGACTTTGTTTCAAAGTTGTAGAAGCTAACATCTTATCTAATACCAGGGACGACAGTAATCGTAGCCATCTACACCTCAACGATACCCTTTTTTCAGTGCTGTTTAGCACACTTTTCTAGATAGCATGGTTTGTGATTAAATATCCTGACTCCATTCTATGTACAGATTTAGGAACGCACTCCATACGTGTCTGTAGACATGCTGCCACCAATCCTATTCTAAAGTCTGCAATTTATAGTAGCATTATGATCTTATTCAGCAGGGGTCGTCAACCCCTGGGCTGCGGCCCACTACCGGGCCATGGCCTTTCTGCAGCCGGGCCGCTGGTGTAGGCGGGCGGCATCAAAGATCGGGGCTGGCGGCATGAGACAGTCGAGCAGCCGGCACATGAGAGCCTGGTGGATGGAAGAAGTGAGCGGGCGGGCAAGCAGAGATGACATCATCTCTTTCCGCCCCTTGCATCACCGATGTTCCGCCCTCACAGCCGGTGTTCTGTCAGCCTCAATGGTGCGGCGGGGAGCAGAGAGATTATATCATCTCTTACTGCCCACCATGCATTACTGCTCTCCTGCCTTCATTTGGAACCCACCACTGCACAGAGGCCTGCCTCTGTGCTAAATGGACCAGGGCTTCCACTGAGTCTGCATTATGGTGAGTTGAACTATTTATTTTATTACTACAGTGTAATAATAGAAATAATGCGCTTCAATCATCCTGACACCATATCAAGCATGGTGCCTTGATAAAAGAAGCGCTAACACCAGCCATTTCCCTTGCTAGTGCAAGTGGTCCTTCCAGTGATGTTTTAAGAAGGGAACTGATTTGAATGTTCCCTATAGAATGCATTTAGAGCTGGTTCTGATACCTAAGTCAATCAGCAGTGAGGAAGGACGGGGCTGATTGTTACACTACTGCAGTAAGAGCGGCCAGCCTCTTCCACAGTGACAATGCTGAACCAGAGCAAAAGGCAACATCCTCCATAGCCATTTATAGCAACTGAGAGAGAGTTGGTGGCAATACTGACAGCAATTCCACAACTAACAAACAGTGCTGTCAACCCATGGTGCCCCAAACCACTGTTTATGGCAGGATCTACAGTTATAAAAGGAAACATTTTAAAATGTGGTGACTGAATAAGATTTTGCTTTCATTGAGTCCAGAAAATACCTGCTGATCTTGCCAGAAATACAGTAACCTTGCTATTTCCTGTAATCCTAAAAGAAGGTTTACAGGACTTTATCTTTATTGTGTAAACTACTAGTCTCATCAATTCACCATGTAATGGAGATGAACATAAGCAGATGTGTGATGGCTGCTCATTAAGATACAATAGGGAAATTAGTGTAGACATTAAGAGAGTGGACATCTTTTATTCAAAGGATTTCCAGGTAAAAATAAAGGAAAAGAAATTCTGAAAAAAAGAAAACGAATGCAGCCACCACATCTAATAATAAACACATGTTTTGCCTGGATATACACATTAATATTTCTACAATATTAGGCTGTTTATGTAATGAAACAAGTAGGACTGGATATGCAGTTGTCCTTGGACACAAAGGAATGATTGCATTGATTCTCCCAAGTAGGCATGAGTTTTGCATTCATATAGTCAATGGGGTTGGCCTGAACTGCTGTTTGCAACAAAATGAACCAAGTGTGAGATTTTGTCAATGTCCTCCTCTATAAAAGTTTGGCTCCATTAACAAAGCGGTATGGAGCACCTTTAAAAAATGTAGTAAAATACTGCTGAGTGTTTTTCAAAATGTTTATTGGCAATCACAAAAAAAATGCTACTAAAATACTGCATGAGTTATTTTATGAAGTCATGCAGTATTTTAGTTGTGAAAAAATGCGATAATTTAACGCCTGGTGGTAGCCGGCGTATTTATTTACAGTAGTAAACTGTGAATCAACCGATGAATCATCAGCTGAATGTAAAAAAAAGAATTACTGCCAATACATTCCCCTAAAATCCTTACCAGACCCTAATCTGAGCATGCAGCCTGGTAGGTCAGAAAAGGGGACGACGACGAGCGAATGCCCCCCTCCTGAATCATACCAGGCCACATGCCCTCAATATGAGGGGGGTGCTTTTGGTGAAGGGGGCCTTCCCATGGTGATTGGGACAAGGGTTTCTTCCCTGCAAACTTGGCTGGTGGTTGTGAGGGGCAGTGGGCTTATCGGAATCTGGAAGCCATCGCTGACAAAGAAAAAAAATGTGGGGTCCTTCTTCAGGTAACACTGGCTATGTGACATATGTGACATCAACACTTCCTGTTGGTGGTGGTGGCACTTCTTATTATGCCCTTCAACTTCAAATATTTTCTTCCTGGACTTGGCCTTTATTTTCATAGTAATTGTATTAAATTATTAAAATAAAATTAGTCTATTGACTTTGATTTTACTTTTGTGAATTTATTTTATTTTTAAGGAAACAAAATTGGTTAAAACACAGGACGTCTATAAAGTGAACAAATAGTCCAGGCAACATTTGCAATTCCTTGAATACACCTATGTTCATACCATAGGCACAAATTATTCATTATGATGATATATGTCCACTGTAAACATATGTAGACACTGTCATGCAGTTAGGTGGTATGTTGCCAAACATAATGTGGTGGTTTTTGGTGCACCCCCCTGCCAAAGACCACTATGCAACCACACAGCCACAGGTTACTCGACATTTTAGACCAGGGGTCTCCAATTTATGACCCTCCAGTTGTTCAGGAACTACAATTCCCATCATGCCTAGTCATGTCTGTGACTGTCAGACTTTTACAATGCCTCATGGGACATGCAGTTCGGCAACAGTCCGAGGCGTAGTTTGGAGATCCCTGTTTTAGACAATTGTGGCTTCCAACCTTGTAGCAACAGTTTGGGGAGGGCCCACCTCAGAATAACTACAATGATATGTTTGTTGTGGAGGAACATATGTAGCCTGCACAGAGCCCTGAACCCCTTTTTTTTTTGTTCCTTATTTTCAAGTTTTTTAGAATACAAATTGAGAACAATGATACAATAAGAAGAAAAGCTGGGATAGGTTTGTTTGAGAGGGTCACTTAAAAAATGTTAAAACAATTTACCCATTATATTCCAAGCGTCACATTACAGGGCTTTGTATAGTTTTCTAATAAAACTCTCTCTGTCAAGGGGTCTACAAGTCTTACCCATGGATCACAAACATATTATTGTGTATAAACTCAAGAAATTAGTCTGGCATGGTGTCACTTGAACCCCAGAAAACACCTCCAATTTAGCCTATGGGGCAGCTAAGTCCAGATGTGTCAACATCATTGCCATTCGCCAAGCAAAGGTGGGGAGGGATGATGGTTCCCTCCATTGACCAGCTTCTCATTTCTGCACCCAAAATCCCTGATATTGGGATAACTGGTACCCTGCTAGAAAGAAAAAGTTTTGTCGCCCTCCGGGCTTATGTATCCATGCAAACTGATGTGACACTTTACGATTTCCACATGTATGTACTCTAGGTCTGTAACGCCTTTTGTTTCTTCTGTTGTCCTTTTTTGTTGTTTATAAAAACTGAAAATAAAACACCTTTTAAAAAAAAAAGAAAGACAAAGAAGAAAGAGGGGAAAAAGGAGGGAAAGTTATGCAGGGAAAGAGAAGGGAAAAGGACTGACCTACTTTTTATAATTCTCTTTTGGCATAAATATGCACAGGCACCCTTGATTATCTTGCGGAAAGACTTGCTAGAAGTGCGGAGGCTGTAATTTCTACAAAGGAGGGCTAATTCTATGTTAATTTAAGTTTTTTTGGAATGGAATGCCAAATAAGCATATATAGCTCAGGTGTCCAGAAACTTTTGGCCGTTAGCATCCCCAAACTTTAAGACTCAAGCTGAGGACAAAAATACATGACTGTGCCAGAGTGACACTGAAATAACATTCATTTTTGGAATAGAACAAGTCCCTAAATCCTAACAGTGGTGATGAGGTAAAATGAAAGAACGCATATATTACTTATTTCTACAGGACTAGGCACTAAGGCCCCTTTCACACTGGGGCGGTTTTCAGGCGGTACGGCGCTAAAAATAGCGCCTGTGTACCGCCTGAAAAAACCGGCCCCATTCACTCCAGTGTGAAAGCCGGCGGGCTTTCACACTGGAGCGGTGCGCTAGCAGGACCGCAACAAAAGTCCTGCTAGCAGCATCTTTGGAGCGGTGAAGGAGCGGTGTATTCACCGCTCCTATACCGCTCCTTCCCATTGAAATCAATGGGAAACCGCGGGGATACCGCCCGCAAACCGCCGCTGCAGCGGCGCTTTGCGGAGGTTTTTAACCCTTTTGCGGCCGCTAGCGGGGGTTAAAACCACCCCGCTAGCGGCCGCATACCGCGGGTAAAACGATGGTAAAGCAGCGCTAAATATAGCGCTGCTTTACCGTCGCCGCCCCGCACCGCCCCAGTGTGAAGCCAGCCTAAGGGGAACATTATTGCATTATCTCTTTTCCTTAAATACAACCAAAGCAGTAGATTTGCCGTTGGCTAAAGCAGCTTAGTATACGCGTGTCCCAGATATGTCTACATTTATTTATCATCACACTGCTACACTTTAGCTTCTCTTTCTCCATTATCTCTTTTCTAGTTACTGTTATCCAGTGGCACAAATAAACCGTCTTTTTATCTTTAAAAATGCATTGTGATGGAAATGTCACTAGTGGTTTAACATAAGTGCACAGGAACATTACCTTTGGTTGTACTTTATACAGAACAAGGCCAATAGTTGGCCAGGCATATAAAAACGTGATGCCCTGTATGCAGCTAAACCTTCTTAAGTCCATTATTGGCAAAATTCTGTAATTATGTATTATAGCCACATCATGACAAAGTATGCAATACATGAAGGCTTATTAAAAACACTTCACGGTACCTTACACCAGTTTACCAGCTCCTTCTGGCTATAGTAAGGCTATTGGTCAATTATTTATGCCAAAAAACATATTGTATATATTTGAGTATAAGCCGAGTTTTTCAGCACATTTTTTTGTGCTGAAAGTGCCCCCCTCGGCTTATACTCCAGTCAAGCATTTTTCTGCAGCAGAAAATTACGTTTTCCGACCCGACTTTGGGGCCCCGCATCTCGGGGCCACTTGGTGCTAGGAACCCCAAATTTGGTATGCCAACCTAGTGGAATCAGCACTACAACATATCAAACAAGTCGGTTCGGAAAATGTCCTTCTCTGCTGCAGAAAGGGGCTTGACATTTTCTGACCCGACTTTGGGGCCCCATATTTCGGGGTCACTTGGTGCTAGGAACCCCAAATTTTGTGTGCAAACCCAGTGAAACTCGCAATACAACATATCCAAATTTGGGGTTCCTAGCCATGAGATACAGGGCCCCAAAGTCGGTCAACTGTGTCCATCTACAGCAATGTCATTTCGGGACCCTTTGGGTCTAGAGACCCCAAATTTTGGCTGCAGCTAGGGGGCATCTAGGAACCCTTAACTACCAAGTTTGAAGTTTGGGGGACCTATGGCTGCAAATGGGCACAGTGAGGCATGCAAATGGGCACAGTGAGGCTGCAAATGGGCATTGTTGACCCTCTTTTACACTTACAGTAGCTGCACATTTCTCACCCTAGGCTTATACTCGAGTCAATAAGTTTTCCCAGTTTTTTGTGGTAAAATTAGGTGCCTCGGCTTATATCTGGGTCGGCTTATACTCGAGTATATACGATATGTGATAAAATGTATTTCATTCATTCAACCCTGACTGGCTGGTTGTACTGAAGTCGATCGATGGATCAACTTTAGTACAACCAACCTCCCCATATATGGATCAAAATTCGTCTGGTTCCTGCTGAGCTGGCTGAATTTCAATTGGTCTATGGCCAGCTTTAGGCTGCACCTGCAACTAATTATTGATTGGAAGTAAAGTCAAAAAAAATACTTTTACCTACAGGTAAGCCTATAATAAGGCTTACCTGTAGGTAAAAAAAATATCTCCTAAACCTGTACGGTTTAGGACATATTCCCCGTGCAATGCGCCGCTGACTGCAGCGGCGCATGCGCACGGGGGATTCTCGGCTGAAGGGCCGGCAGAATCCGAACCCTGCCGGGAAGAAGTCTCCCGTGCGCATGCGCGGGAGTGACAACATCGCGGCTCCAGCCACTTACAGCGCTGGAGTCGCGATACCCGGAAGACACGCCGAGGCAACATGTCAGCTACCTCGGCATGGACCAGGTAAGTTACCGACGCTTCGTTCTAAGGTAAGTATTTCATAATTAGCTAGTATGCGGTTCATACTAGCTCATTATGCCTTTTCCTTTACGGGTGTTAAAAAAAAAAAAAAAGTTCAGTGGCTTTACTACCGCTTTAACTTTGTAAATTTTTTTGGTAAATTTACAACAATATACTAAAAAATATGCTGATTGGCCAAGTCCTGATCTGCTCTCTTTATCAGATTTAAAAAAAATGATATTAGGTGCTTCTATAAAAAAAAAAAAACAGTGACATTGTTTACTTGTCCATAGTCAAGCTAAGATTTCATGTTGAATGATTAGCCAGAAAAAGTAATGAAAAGCAATTGCTATAACAATTTCTTCTCTCGGTGCTCCTGAGATAAAAAGCACGCAACCTAACCTTATCGGTTTATACTTTTGTTAAACTATAGTGTGTGGTTGGTCCTGGGTCCTCTCCAATAGAATGCTCTCTTCTTGAGCACCAAATGGGTGTTATTCTTTCATTCTTTGCCTTCCTCTTATGGTACTCATGTTTAGAGGTTTAATATTCTTGTTCCACTTCTCAATATTATTTATAATATTAAACAATTATATATGTAGGAGTTTACACTATATTGGCAAAAGTATTGGGACACCTTCCTTTACACGCACATGAACTTTAATGGCATCTCAGTCTTGGTCTGTAGGGTTCAATATTGAGTTGGTCCTCCCTTTGCAGCTATAACAGCTTCAAATCTTCTGGGAAGGCTGTCCACAAGGCTTAGGAGTGTGTCCATTGGAATGTTTGACTGTTCTTCCCAAAGCACTTTGGTGAGGTCAAGCACTGATGTGGACGAGAAGGCCTGACTCACAGTTTCGGAGTATGTCTATGGGAATTTTTGACCATTATTCCAGAAGCGCATTTGTGAGGTCAGGCACTGATGTTGGATGAGGAGGCCTGGCATGCAGTCTCCTCTCTAATTAATCCCAAAGGTGTTCTATCAGGTTGAGGTCAGGACTCTGTGCAGGCCAGTCAAGTTCCTCCACCCCAAACTCGCTCATCCATGTCTTTATGGACCGTGTTTTGTGCGCTGGTCCAAATCATTTGGTGGAGGGGGGATTATGATGTGGGGTTGTTTTTCAGGGTTGGGCTTGGCCCCTTAGTTCCAGTGAAGGGAACTATTTAGGCATCAGCATACCAAGACATTTTGGACAATTTCATGCTTCCAACTTTGTGGGAACAGTTTCCCAACATGACTGCGCACCAGTCCACAAAGCAAGGTCCATAAAGACATGGATGAGCGAGTTTGGGGTGAAGGAACTTGACTGCCTTGCACAGAGTCCTGACCTCAACCCGATAGAACACCTTTGGGATGAATTAGAGAGGAGACTGCAAGCACATGAACTTTAATGGTATCCCAGTCTTAGTCCGTAGGGTTCAATATTGAGTTGGTCAACCCTTTGTAGCTATAACAGCTTCAACTCTTCTGGGAAGGCTGTCCACAAGGTTTAGGAGTGTGTCTATGGAAATGTTTGACCATTCTTCCAGAAGCGCATATGTTAGGTCAGGCACTGATGTTGGACGAGAAAGCCTCGCTTGCAGTCTCCGCTCTAATTCATCCCAAAGGTGTTCTATCGGGTTGAGGTCAGGTCATACATGTAAATGCTAAGTAAACCTCTAAAAAACTCTGCTTGTTACCAACCTGTTATGCTGATATATTTAAATACTTTCTTAGCATCTTCTGTTGCACTGATCCAGAACAAGTATGTATATCAGGAAGCCAGAAAAAGCCCTAGAACTTGTATAGATGTAATAGGGTCAATGATTAACCTGACCTGGGCTAAAAAGTGCCTTTATTTTTCTCCAAATCAAATCTAACCACTTGAAGACCAGGCCTTTTCTGGAACTTTGTTTAAAATACATTTAAATCAGTATTTTTTGCTAGAAAATTACTTAGAGCCCCCAAACATTTTATATATATATAATTTTAACAGAGACCCTAGAGAATAAAATGGTGATCGTTGCAATATTTTATGTCACACAGTATTTGCGCAGCGGTCTTTCAAATGCAATTTTTTTAGAAAAAAATACCCTAATTTTTTGTATAATTTGAAAGATGATGTTATGCTGAGTAAATAGATACCTAAAATTCCATGCTTTAAAATTGCACACACTCGTGGAATGGCGACAAACTATGGTACTTAAAAATCTCCATAGGCGACGCTTTAAAAATGTTTACAGGTTACCTGTTTAGAGTTAAAGAGAAGGTCTTGTGTTAGAATTATTGCTCTCACTCTAACGTTCACAGCACATGTGTTATTTGAACACTGTTTTCATATACCTTATTTATCGTAGTATAACACACACTTTTTCCCCCTTAAAATCAAGGGAAAATCGTGGGTGCGTGTTATACGCCGATCCCCCGCCGATTTGTGAGCCTCTCGGCCGCTCTCGCCGGCTCTCGCAGCCCTGCGTGAGCTGGCGAAAGCCGCCAAGAACGGCCAAGAGCTGCTGAGAACGGCCGAAATCCACCGAGAACTAGCGAGCTCCGCCGAGATACACAGGACATCCGGCTCTGTATCTCGGCGGCGCCATTTTTAAAGTCTGCAAATGACACTGGGGCAAGGCTGCAATGACAAGGCTGCAGATGGACACTGACAAGGCTGCAGATGGATACTGACAAGGCTGCAGATGGACACTGATAAGGCTGCATTGATGGGCATTTAAATGTAATTTTTTTTTCCTTAAACTTCCCTCCTAAAAGTTTTTTTCCTTAAAATCCCCGCCTAAACTTGGGGTGCATGTTATACGCCGATAAATACAGTACTTGCACAACTTATGTATGTGTTGACTTCTATGGCAAGCACGGAGGGATGGGGCGCTTTAAAAATGTTTTACTTATTTATTTACCTTTTTATTTTTACGCTGTCCATTTATTTTTTGTATCAACCTCCGTCCCAGTCTCAAGTCTTTTGCAGACTCTAACAGGTTTTCTTCTAAGATTGCCCGTATTTGGCTCCCTCTATCTTCCTATCAACTCTGACCAGCTTCCCTGTCCCTGCTGAAGACAAGCATCCCCACAGCATGATGTTGCCACCACCATGTTTCACGGTGGGGATGGTGTGTTCAGGGTGATGTGCAGTGTTAGTTTTCCCCCACACATAGCGTTTTCTTTTAAGCCCAAAAAGTTAAATTTTGGTCTCATCTAACCAAAGCACCCTCATGCACATGTTTGCTGTATCCCCCACATGGCTTCTTGCAAACTGCAAATGGGACTTCTTATGGCTTTCTTTCAACAATAGCTTTCTTCGTGCCACTCTTCCATAAATATATATATACACAGTATCTCACAAAAGTGAGTACACCCTCACATTTTTGTAAATATTTTATTATATCTTTTCATGTGACAGCACTGAAAAAATTACACTTTGCTACAATGTAAAGTAGTGAGTGTACAGCTTGTATAACAGTGTAAATTTTCTTTCCCCTCAAAATAACTCAACACACAGCCATTCATGTCTAAACCGTTGGCAACAAAAGTGAGTACACCCCTAACTGGGCCCAACGTGTCAATATTTTGTGTGGCCACCATTATTTTCCAGCATTGCCTTAAACCTCTTGGGCATGGAGTTCACCAGAGCTTCACAGGTTGCCACTGGTGTCCTCTTCCACTCCTCCATGACGCCATCACGAAGCTAGTGGATGTTAGAGACCTTGCGCTCCTCCACCTTCCATTTGATGATGTCCCACAGATGCTCAATAGGGTTTAGGTCTGGAGACATGCTTTGCCAGTCCATCACCTTTACCCTCAGCTTCTTTAGCAAGCCAGTGGTTGTCTTGGAGGTGTATTTGGGGTCGTTTTCATGTTGGAATACTGCCCTGCGGCCCAGTCTTCGAAGGGAGGGGATCATGCTCTGCTTCAGTATGTCACAATACATTGTTTGTAAATACAATCGAGAAGAAAACACTGCGAAGAGGTGTTTCCTGCAAAATTGTAGCAGCGCTTCTAATTGGACTATTAGTCCTGTGAGAATTAAATAGATAAATATATAATTCCTTCGTGAATCAAACAAATAATATACACGTGAATAAATAAATAAATATGTAAATCAATAAATTAAATAAATTAATTGAATCGATAAATATCAATGAATAAATAAATAAATATATAATATATATAAATATATATATAAACAATCGATATATTATAGAAATGAATAAATAGATGAGTAAAAGTCCACGTTCATAAATATGTGAGTAAATCAATCAATATCCAGTGTCCATAAATGTGACTGAGTGGACCAAAAATTATATTGAAGAATGAGGTGAGTGAATTTCCAACAGTGAAACGACCAGGAGGCAAGATAATTCTGTATGGTAGTTGTCTGGCTGAACTGTATTGCCTTCTTTATCGGCCAATATGATATATATTTTATATGATCACTTAAGAAGTACTTTTTGTACCTTACAGGCCCTTTTTGATACAATATTGGAACAATAGGATATTCTATCTCCCCCTACGGGTCTCTAGCCACCTATCTTGGTCTTGGCTCTGTGATGCAGCTCTGCGTGGATCCTTTTGGACGATATTCTGTTGTGAATTTGCTTTTCTTTTTCTATTGGTAATCTGGGGAAGTGCAGACTCTCTATCATTGGAGGTAAGAGGTCGTATACATACCTGGGACCTGTTTGGCATAATCACCACTACAGTCTCATACAGCATAATTATACTTGACAATATCATTTTTTGCATGTATTAAATTTTATATTATTTCCATATGCATACTTTAGAACAAGAGGATATCATCAATATTTCCAATCACTTGTACCCTATATTTTTCTCCTGAAGAAGCCTTATCTGGCGAAACATGTCGAGAATAAATGGACAAGTATAATGACCTGTGTGCTTATAGTATATTAATATTCTGTGTTCTAATTGGGATTGTATGCATAACCTTTGAACCTTAATATATATATATTGCTGTACACAAAGTCAAAATATCTTTTTTAGATTTTATGTGTTAATAAAATATTCTTTTTATCATATTCAAACTTGTTTTGTAACTGTGTACCGTAGACAGTCCCGTATCTCCAACATTCTTATCTTTTGTATGGTAGTTGTGTTGTCAATATTACACCATCCACCAGAGATATCACCAAAAAGTGGTATTCGTCCCCCTTTGGGGGTGCACTCACCAGAAATATCTGATAAATACGCCTGTAATTATTAACAATCGAGACCACTCCAGGTACATAGAATTATAAGACTGCTGTCCTCCTCCTCAGCAACGCCACCTTCTCCAAAATCATCATACCAAATCTCCTTATTCCATCATTAATCCTCCAATCAGTGTAAGAATATGTCATAGGAAAGAAATTGGCCACATAGCGTGATACTGCTTAAAAAATCTATTTATTCAAAAAACTTTTTCCCCCAGTACAAAACCCCCTGTTAATTCAGCGTACCAGAAACTAAAATTGTTAAGGCAAATGTAAACCTGTGTGCCGGGTATGATGCCTCTTTCCCCGCCGGATCTCCAATGGAATTAGTTCCGCTGTACGATACAGCGGCGTCCTTCCTGGTTTCCGTTGGTGGAACGCACCGTGAACCGCACACGTTCTGACGTCACTTCCGTGTTGACCTACTCGCTGACGCGTTTCGTCATATCCGACTTCGTCTCAAGGGCGTAGGTCAACAACCGGAAGTGTAATATTTATACTGAGCAGCAGATCGCTCAGCCAATCACAGAGCGCCCACTGTTAAACGCAATGAAGACCTGTATTTTCACCAATAGAGGTCCTGTGCAGACACCTCTATGCTGTGAGCGCCCGCGATTTAAATAGAGCTGTCAGCAACACTATACAGACATGTGTACAGATGTCCAATGTATAATATAAACAACAATATATATCCACAACATCCCTACAGACGTAATCTAATACATCTGCAGTATGAGGAAGCCTATTTATGTATGTTCTTTGTACCGGTCATATATCTTTACTGCACATGATCCCCAGTGTGTACTGTCCCCCTAGGTATATTAGATATACTTTAGATCATGGTGGCATTCTTTTAGCATTATGGCCTGCAAAGAACAACTAATTTGCAATTATAATCCCAATTTAAACCTATAAGGAATATAAATGTAAAAGGTACAATATGCAGTATAATCATGCATCAAGGCAATGAATGTAGACAACCCTAAAATATTTGTTATGTCCTGGCATCCCAGGAAAGTGATGTGGATATATGTAATAATAAATATACCAACAGAAAAAAAACTATTGCTTAAAATTTTATATTTTTAAAAATGGGTTTAAGTGAAAATTTAATAAAAATAATATATAAAAAAAAAAAATTATGTAGATATTACCAAAATTTCTAAGTAGTGGATCTATTAGTATTTAATGAATAGATAGGCTGGACTAAATAGACGACCCATTAGACAATGGTATAATGGTGATGTACTAATTAAATATACATAATAAACCATTAAAATATTGTAAAATATAATATAATAATATAATCTAATCATATAGTGGAATTAATATATTAAAATATTAAAAATATTGAAATATTAGAAAATATATATATATTAAAAATACATATATATTAAAAAATATATTCATATTGTATACATACACATATTAAAAATCTAAAAAGTTATATATGTATATATTGATAGTAATAAGGAATCTCTCACTGGGAATAAAAGGTTAAAAATTGAATAAAATAGTATGTGAATAATATTTTACTACAAATAGGGATGATAGATATGGACGATAATAATAGAACACTTTTATATTTATATTCCTTTCACATATGCATGGTTGAAATATAAACATCGATATAAGCGGGCTATAAAATAAATAGAAGGATAAATAGATAAATATATATATATAAAACTCAACACAGGTGTGATGCCCTAGTGTTAATTACAGGCGTATTTATCAGATATTTCTGGTGAGTGCACCCCCAAAGGGGGACGAATACCACTTTTTGGTGATATCTCTGGTGGATGGTGTAATATTGACAACACAACTACCATACAGAATTATCTTGCCTCCTGGTCGTTTCACTGTTGGAAATTCACTCACCTCATTCTTCAATATAATTTTTGGTCCACTCAGTCACATTTATGGACACTGGATATTGATTGATTTACTCACATATTTATGGACATGGACTTTTACTCATCTATTTATTCATTTCTATAATATATCAATTGTTTATATATATATTTATATATATTATATATTTATTTATTCATTGATATTTATCTATTCAATTAATTTATTTAATTTATTGATTTACGTATTTATTTATTCACGTGTATATTATTTGTTTGATTCACGAAGGAATTATACATTTATCTATTTAATTCTCACAGGACTAATAGTCCAATTAGAAGCGCTGCTACAATTTTGCAGGAAACACCTCTTCGCAGTGTTTTCTTCTCGATTGTATTTACAAACAGTTTTTTCCTATTTAAGCAGCTGCTTTAATGTGTTTACAACATCCTACACTATATTCACATTAGTTGAGATTTTATCCACCTTATAAAATCCACACAAACTTATTTATATTCTTTTATTAGTTTATTTATATATTCACCTATCACATTTATATTCACTAACGCATGATTCGTCATCCTTTGGCGCAGAGCGGTGTTTATTTGTTGGAGGGCGGCATTCACTAAACATCTTTTATACAATGTCACAATACATGTTGGCATTCATGGTTCCCTCAATGAACTGTAGCTCCCCAGTGCCGGCAGCACTCATGCAACCCCATCCCATGACACTCCCACCACCATGCTTGACTGTAGGCAAGACAAACTTGTCTTTGTACTCCTCACCTGGTTGCCGTGACACCATTTGAACCAAATAAGTTTATCTTGGTCTCATCAGACCACAGGACATAGTTCCAGTAATCCATGTCCTTAGTCTGCTTGTCTTCAGCGAACTTTGCAGGCTTTCTTGTGCATCATCCCTTCTGGGACGACAGCCATGCAGAATAATGTGATGCAGTGTGTGGTGTATGGTCTGAGCACTGACAGGCTGACCCCGCACCCCTTCAATCTCTGCAGCAATGCTGGCAGCACTCATATGTCAATTTCCCAAAGACAACCTCTGGATATGACGCTGAGCACATGCACTCAACTTCTTTAGTCGACCATGGCGAGGCCTGTTTTGAGTGAAACCTGTCCTGTTAAACCGCTGTATGGTCTTGGCCACCATGCTGCAGCTCAGTTTCAGGGTTTTGGCTATCTTCTTATAGCCTAGGCCATCTTTACGTAGAGCAACAATTATTTTTTCAGATCCTCAGCTAGTTCTTTGCCATGAGGTGCCATGTTGACCTTCCAGTGACCAGTATGAGAGAGTGAGAGCGATAACAGCAAATTTAACACACCTGCTCCCCATTCACACCTGAGACCTTGTACCAATAACGAGTCACGTGACACCTGGGAGGGAAAATGGTTAATTAGGCCCAATTTGGACATTTTCACTTAGGGGTGTACTCACTTTTGTTGCCAGCAGTTTAGACATTAATGGCTGGAGTTATTTTGAGGGGACAGCAAATTTATACTGTTATACAAGCTGTACACTCACTACTTTACATTGTAGCAAAGTTTCATATCTTCAGTGTTGTCACATGAAAAGATATAATAAAATATTTACAAAAATGTGAGGGGTGTACTTACTTTTGTGAGATACTGTGTATGTGTGTATATATATATATATATATATATATATATATATGTAGCAATGACATCTTTGTCTATTGATGTGATAATGTGTATGTCACTGTTAAGTCTGTGGACATTTTTGGGGCTTCTGCACTTAGAGCCACCTAGTGACTAAAAATGGGTAATGCACTTGTGTGTTATTATATCTGAACAAAACCTAAAAACTCTTACAGGAAGGGATTGTGTTTTTATTTGGAAGGTTGACCTTTTTACCCAGGAGTCTGGATGACCTACCCATGAACACTCTTATACAGTGCATGCTGGGTAGGGTATAAAAAGGACTGCAGCGGCCATATTAGGGATCACGTTGCCTGCCTGTGCGGATCTGTGAGGAGGCTTCCCAAGACTGCGACAGATAGTCGTCACTGAGTGCAAACCTGCTTGTTTGCGAGGTGATCTGACGGAGCCAGAGAGTCGGTGACTGGATTGACAAGGCCCAGAGACGCTCATCAGGATATCGGAGGAACGGATCCATCCAGCGGAGTGACACAGAGCATCTGGCCCAGCTGATACAGAAGCAAGCTGCAGTTACCGAATCAAAGTCATCGCCCAGAACTCCGATCCAGTTGGTGAGCGGGTTACGGCCCACCCTTTGTTAATTTGCTGCACGCAGTTAGACTCATTTACAGGCTCCACTGGAATCAGTTGCTCTGGTGCTCCTCCGTGGAACTACTGACACTGAGCAGGCTTGAGGTCTACTTCACTTTAGTGCCCAAGCGTTGTGTATAAGTTCTTAAAGTTACACCTGGAGCACCTTCAGCTAATTTTCACCTACCTTTTGGATTAAAAATATCAGAGGAGTCATTTCTAGCTAGCGAAGAAAGAAGATACGGGAGAACGCACTTTTAGTGAGGCCTTGCGTATAACTTTTAAAGTAGCTGGAGCTCCCAGGTTTATATACATAGAATATATATATCTTTCATATTGTATTTGACTGTTGATATATTGTAATGACATCCTACGTTGGGATGACAGTGCAATCTCTGTAACCACTTGCTTTAATATACTTGCAGTAAAAGTATTTCTGTTTAACCACTTAAGCCCCGGACCAATTTGCAGCCAAAGGACCAGGCCCCTTTTTGCGATTCGGCACTGTGTCGCTTTAACTGACAATTACGCGGTCGTGCGACGTGACTCCCAAACAAAATTGGCGTCCTCTTTTTTTCTCCACAAATAGAGCTTTCTTTTGGTGGTATTTGATCACCTCTGCGGTTTTTATTTTTTGCCCTATAAACAAAAATAGAGTGACAATTTCGAAAAAAAATCTATATTTTTTACTTTTTGCTATAAAAATATATCCCCAAAAAATATATAAAAAAACATTTTTTTTCCTCAGTTTAGGCCGATACGTATTCTTCTACATATTTTTGTTAAAAAAGATTGCAATTAGCAATTATTGATTGGTTTGCGCAAAAGTTATAAAAACACTATTACAAAATAGAGCATAGTTTTATAGCATTTTTATTAATATTTTTTTTTTAAATGCACTGATTCCTGTGTAAATGACACTGGCAGTGAAGGAGTTAACCCCTCCCCGTCCCCTAGTGGTTAAGTGTGTGTGTGTTTTTTTTTAACTGTAGGGGGCGTGGCTTGGCATCTGACATCACTGATCGTCTTTCCCTATAACAGGGAACAGACGATCAGTGACAGGCTCAGTAGGAAGCACGGGGAGAGGTTTGTTTACACAGACGTCTCCTCATTCTTCAGCTCTGTGACCCGATCGCGGGACACCAGCGGCAATCGGGTCCGCTGGTCCCGCGCCCACGGTCACGGAGCTCAGGACCAGGTCGCGAGCGCGCCGGCACGTGCGCGACCCACGGCTGGGCACTTAAAGAGCCACGTACAGGTACGTGATTGTGCCCAGCCATGCCATTCTGCTGACGTATATCGGCGTGAGGCGGTCCTTAAGTGGTTAAGTATTCAGTTGTGTGGCGTGCTGTTTTCCCCACCAGGTGGAGCCAGAGGTTCCTGAGGGTATTATACAGGTACTTTATATTGGACTGTATTGCATTGCACCACAGCTGTGCCAAGGGGATTGAGTTAATTTAGTGGGGTTTCTCAGAAGAGTGCAGGCCCAATCCAAACTAGCAGCTCCTTTGGGGGTCAGTGCTATATATATATATATATATATATATATATATATATATATATATATATATATATATATATATATATATAAAATTAAATCTTTCAACATCATATGACATACTCTGAAACATGATCACATGTCATATCACTGCTCCAGTAGCTATCCACCCTATGCCCAAGCACTATATTGTATCCCTCCCAGCTTTCCTGCAGAGTTTTATTATACCCTGAGCAATATACAGTATCTCCCCAGCATTTTTCTAGCAAAATATTACTGTATATCCTCTGACACTGACACAAATTGTTCAATACACAACACACTGCATGAAACTACATCTGGTGCTGACTAACCTGGATTTGGACGGGCAAGACCTTCAATAAAGAAATTTTGTGTAACGCCTATATACTGTATGTATGCTTTTAGAAGCCATACACTTTTATTTATATGCACTAGAAAAACATCATTGCACACATTGTGACTTTAATATGTGTTATACATTTTTATCATAATAGCCAGAAACATCCTTCCGTTCTAGGTAACAGAGTAATAAAAATATACATGTACAAGTTTCAGCTAGCCAAGAGTCCTTTTACTGAACTGTGAAATTTCTCCAGTTAACTATATAATATCTATGAATCTTCAAAACAACTAATTGCTACAAGTTTTGGTAAACGTCCCAGTATAACACGATATAATATCTATAGATCCCCAAAACAACTATGGGCTGTAAATTAATGTACAGCGGGCAAAATAAATGTTGAACATGTCACCATTTTTCTTGTTAAAATATACAATAATTCTAAAGGTGCTATTGACAAGAAATTTTCACCACATGTCGGTAACAACCCATACATACAAATAAACCAAAACAAATAAGTTCAGATATTAAGTTGTGTAATAAAATTAAATGACACAGGGAAAAAGTATTGAACATGTGAAGAAAGGGATGTGCATACAGGCATGGAAAGCCAAGACACCAGCTAAAATCTATCACTAATTAGAAAGCAATCCTGCCCTGTCAGTGCAAATTAATATCAGCTTGTTCAGTCTCAACTGATGGCCTATAAAAAGGTGTCTCGTTACCAAGGTGTCACACAAGAAACCTCTCATGATGGCTAAAAGCAAAGAGCTCTCTCAAGACCTCTGTAACCTTATTGTTGCAAAACATACTGATGGCATTGGTTATAGAAGGATTTCTAAACTTCTGAATGTTCCAGCGAGCACAGTTGGGGCCATAATCCGGAAGTGGAAAGAGCATCATTTCACCATAAAGCAGCCACAGCCAGATGCTCCTCGTAAGATTTTTGACATAGGAGTGAAAAGAATTATAAGAAGAGTTGTCCAAGAGCCAAGGACCACTTGTGTAGTGCTTCAGAAAGACCTGGAATTAGCAGGTACAATGGTTTCAAATAAAACAATAAGTAATGCACTTAACCGCCATGGCCTGTATGCACGCCCACCACACAAGACTCCAATACTGAAGAATAAGCATGTTGAAGTTTGTTTAAAATTTGCTGCACAACATTTAGACTAGCCTGTACAATACTGGGAGAATATAGTCTGGTCAGATGAGACCAAAATTTAACTCTTTGGATGGCATAATACACACAATGTTTAGAGGTCAAATGACACTGCACATCACCCCAAAAACTCCATACCCACAGTTAAAGGAGTTATAAAGGCAGAAGGTTTTTTTATCTTAATGCATCAGAGAATCTCCCTTCTGATTTGCTGAGACTCAGCAGCGGCGCCATTGGCTCCCACTGCTGTCAATCAAAGTTAGTCAGCCAATCAGGAGAAAGAGGGGGCGGGGACTAGGTCGCAGCTCTGTGTCTGAATGGACACGCGCAGCTGTGACTCGGGTCAGGTGCCCCCATAGCAAGCAGCTTGCTGTGGGGGCACTCGATAGGAGGGAGGGGCCAAGAGCACTGAAGAGGGACCCAAGAAGAGGAGGATCCAGGCTGCTCTGTGCAAATCCACTGCAACAGAGCAGTTAAGTATAACATGTATGTTATTTTTATTGAAAAAAATAAACAAGACTTTACAATCACTTGAAGTTTGGAGGTGGGAACATTATGGCGTGGGGATGTTTTTCAGCATACGGTACTGGCAAACTTCATATCTTTGAAATAAGGATGAATGAATAAATGTACCAAGACATTCATAATAAAAATCTGCTGCCATCCACCAGGATGATGAAGCTGAAACAAGGGTGCACATTTCAGCAAGACAATGATCCCAAACACAAAGCCAAGGAAACTCTCAATTGGTTTCAAAGAAAGAAAATAAAGCTGCTAGAATGGCCCAGTCAATCACCTGACTTGAATCCAATAGAAAATCTATGGAACAAACTAAAGATTAGAGTTCATACAAGTATAAGAGGCCACGGAACCTTCAAGATTTGAAGACTGTGTGGACGAATGGGACAAAATCACACCTGCATGTGACTAGTTTCTCCATACAGGAGGTGTACCAACAAAGGATTTTGTACGAAATATTAAATAAATTTCAGTTAGCATGTTCAATACTTTTTCCCTGTGTCATTCCATTTTATTGCACATAACTTAATTTATGAACTTATTTTTTTTTTTTTAATGTATGGATTGCATGGGTTGTTACCGACATGTGGTGAAAATTGCATGTCAATAGCACCTTTAGAAATATTTTTATTCAGAAAATGGTGACGTGTTCAATACTTATTTTACCCATTGCATAACCCATGAGTAATCTTTACTATATGAAAATTACAAGTTGGCCTCCCAATGTCAGCTAATACAACAATTTGCTTATCAAAGAAACAGTATATTTTGCTTTGTAATAGCGCACTCTTTGTCACACTGTGTCTGTTACCTTTACTGTAATGTTCAAAACTATTTTACCAGTTTTAGATCAGAAATTTTGGCCTAAGCCTTTGTAATTTCTTGCAACATAACAGGTATTAGTAAGAGTCCTTAACCATTAGACTGCACTGCATTGCGAATGGATCAGATTCACCAGGGGGAAGCTACAGAAGAGGAGCCTGATTTGTGGAGGAATTAGGTACAGTAAGTGACAAGAAATCGTTGTGCTCAATCACTGTTGTTTCTGTTATTGTCATAATTGACTGTAAATGTAATATTCATTATTGCATTCAATTCCTGCTTCAAGCTACATTATGTTGTGCACCACCCTCTACACATATGAAAACACGTGTAAAATAAAATGAAAAGTGTCTATATCAATTATACAAAAGGCATGTAAAAAAAGGTTCTTGTATAAAATCTTTACATTTTTTACCCATCTATCATTGGCTGTAAAAACAAGCCAGTGGTCCCTACAACACATAGGATTATGAAGACCCAAAGAAAGACTCGGTCAATAACCATTGCAACGTATTTCCAATCATCTTCTTCCTAAAATAAAAGACACAGACAATATAATGCAACAATGTTAAGAATATCTCACCTATACCATAGTATTTATAAGTTTACTAATGTAATGCATAGTAGATTGATCAATTACCACAACAGTATATTAATTCAATTCCACTGATATATTTGCAAGCTATATCACTGATCTGCCCAACACTTGGTTCAGGTAGCTGTTCATTTCTAAGCAATAAAAAGCACATCTGAGGAAGTGCTTGTTGATTCTTTACACAGATTTTATATGCAGGAAAAGCTCTGTAAAGTGTATCCCTTGCCCTTCCAAGATTAGTAACTGCAGTGTGCATTGCCTATTGGTGCCCATAAACAAGCCAGCTATCAGCAGAGAAAGACCACCCCTGACTTTCGACAAACTAAACGTGCCAGATCAGGCCAGCACAGTGGATAACTAAATCTGTGGCAGCTAGGAGCAAATACTATATATCCAAGAAAGAAAGGTATCAGCCTCCTATATATTGAGATTTATAAAGGGGATTTAATGTAAAGTACATTTAGTAGATAACTATTACTTTAAATTCAGAATAGAACTGCTTTTAAAACATTTCTGTTTGGAATGAATAAAATGGTATTATTCAACTGGGATCAACTGGTATATGGAAATTCTTACCTCTTTCCTTTCGTTATGATCTTTGATATTTTCTGCCATGAACTGAATGCTGTCAACAACATCTGTAATTTCTCCTGGAGAATGCTGAACTGCGTTACAAGCTTCTTGGTGATGTCGCCTGCGGTTTCTGGTGCTCTGTTCGTTTGTTCTCATACAGTGATAACAAGTCTCATCTTCAAAAACTTCCACATCTCTGCACTGTGAATTCATGAGTTTTCCAGTCTTACGAACATTTCTCTTCTTGATTCTTTTAGAACAAGGTCGGTCTTTCTTCTCCATAGTCTTTCTCATCATTAGTAATTTAGGAAGGTGTTTCAAAAAGACACCCCTGACCCATCCAGGCATTTTGTGTGTTGTTGGGGTTCGGTAATGGATGTTAAGCACAAATACTGTAACTACTATAGATAGAGTTACAAATATCATAGTGAATAGAAGGTATTCTCCAACAAGTGGAATTACCAGAGAAGTTGAAGGAATGGTTTCAGTGATTACCAACAAAAACACAGTCAAGGACAACAACACAGAGATGCAGAGAGTGACTTTCTCCCCACAGTCAGATGGAAGATAAAACACCAGTACAGTTAAAAATGATAAGAAGAGGCATGGCATAATCAGATTAATGGTGTAGAACATAGGCAGTCTTCTGATGTAAAAAGAATATGTGATATCGGTATAGATCTCTTCACAACAATTGTACTTAATATCGTGCTTATATCCCGATACATCTACTATTTCCCATTCATTGTTCTCCCAAAAATCTTTCATGTCAACTTTTGATCCAATGATAGAAAGGTCTATTTTCGCTTTGTCGTATGACCACGACCCAAACTTCATTGAACAATTCTGGTGATCAAATGGAAAAAAAGTTATATCCATTGGACATGAGCTCTTGAAGATTGCTGGAGGAGACCAGGCTATTACGCCGTTGTATTTCAGTAAAGCCTTAGTCTTTCCTTCTACTTGAAAGTCTCCGACAGCGCTGAAGAAAGATAATATTGTGTAATTAATGTTGTACTGTGAAACTAAGTCATAATGCTATTAAAATAGACTGCATACTTATTATATAAGACAATGTCAGGTTTCCAAATCTTGTCTGCAGGAACACGCATAAATTCAATTCCATCATAATCTATAGGATTCCACTGCAGCTTGTAATCATTCCAGATCTGTTATACAAAGCAAATTAAATCATTAATTTACTAGATTTTGGTTTGAATCCCATCCACACACATTACATTATTCAACTAAACTGTGATTTTTTTCGTTTTGCTTGTCCAGTCCTTTTGACAGCATAGTGCTTGTTAGATTTTTATGCAAAGTGTGATGAAACATTAATAGATAAATATGGCATCTTTGGTAATCTATAATCATAAGATCATAACTTACCATATGATTTTTACTACTATAAAAGTTTTACATCAGAGGTAGGAAGGTTAGCACCACAGGATTAAGATGTAGACTACAAGTCACCCACAAGATTATTAAATGTATATTTTGCTTTATTCAGAAGATTTAACCAACATTTGGTTGTCCCCAAAATAGGTGTCCCTATTGAAAATGTTTTAGTTTCCTTTCATTTTGGGTACAAGTTTTGGAAATAAATTGAATTTACCTTTGCTTTCTTTCTCAATGATAAGGGAATGGACAAACTGGGTTAAGATTCATATCTTTGTTATTGATTCTTCTACTCCCTGACTATAACTTTAGATTGCAATTCTATGTAATAAACAATACCTCATGTGGCTGGTATTTTCAGGAAGGAATCATAATAGTTGGTAAAAATCAAATGTAATCATTACATGCATAACAGCAGTAACTCAGGTGTTAAATGACAGAATGCATATAGCAGACTACTTACATGACGAAGCCACAAGTTGGTCTCCAAGATTTGATTAACTTCATCCTTAAAAAAAATATATATACACAACTTCAATGTAATGGGTAAAATCCAAGATACGACCATCTAATTATTTATTTTTTATTTTTTATAGCTAATGTTGCCATTATACTCTCTTTGCTAATATGAGGCCTCAGAATATAGAAAAAAGAGGGAAGAAATGTTGGATACCAGTGTGCAAGCAGAAGTGTAATTTATTTATTAGGGGTGAAAAACAATGGCTATGATTGACTGACATTAGGTAAATTATCCTTCCAAAAAATAATTTCAGACCTAGAAAACTAATTTGTAAAGAACTGAATGAACAACTGTCACAAGTGCACATAATGCTTGTTCTCTTAAATCATGTATAGAGTGAAGAGGGAATAAACCTGTCAGGTTTTTTTGCTGTCTCTGTTCCTGTTAGGGTGACTCGCCCTCTCTATTATTCCTGTTTACCATCATCATGAATGTGAAAGGAAAGAAAATACCAAGTTTTGGGTTGTCCCCAAAACAGGAATAGTGGGGATAGCTTCCAATGGGGACTAGGGATGGGCCAAACAACCCCCTGCTCGGTTCGCACCAGAACTTTAGAACATCAAGTCTATGGGACCCAAACTGTAATAATCAAAAGGGCCCATTTTGAAGGCTTATATGCAAGTAATTGGTCATACAAAGTCCCTGAGGGAAATGGATCAATGAAAAAAATGTTTGTAAAAAAAAAATTTTTTAATTGTGCAGTGATTTATTTATGCAAGTGAAAGCATATAAATAAACAATTCCTTTCAATATAGTGCCTGGGGGAGTCCCTTATTCTACCTGTAAAGTGGCACATATGTACTGTGTATAGAAGCTGCTGCAGAAATAATTGCATTTATAAAAGCCCATAAAATGACCATTTTCCCTGCAAGCTTTCTTTATTTTGTACAAAATGGCTTGCAGAGCCAGTCTGTATGATGGAGCCACATGGTAGTGCACTGGAAACAAGAGCAGAGATTTTTTGGATAAATTCTGGTGTCTTTTCCACAGACTTTGGATAGAAGGTGGGGAAAAATTGTTCTTTGGGTGTCGGTGGCACCTTCACACCGTAACCCTCTAGGGGTACTCTTGATAAAAGCAAGAATTGGTCTTGCTGTCAAAAATTGAAATGATATGCACCTGTCAAACAGGTGTGGAAAAATAGGTTTTTGGGTGTTGGTAGCGCCTTCACACCATAACCCTATTGAGGTACTCTTGATGAAAGCAAGAATTGTCCTTACTGACAAAAATTGCAATGATGTGCACCTGTCAAACAAGTACAAAAAAATAGATCTTTGGGTGTCGGTGGTGCTTTCACACCGTAACCCAATAGAGGTACTGTTGATGAAAGCAAGAATTGGCCTTGCTGTCAAAAAATTAAATGATATGCACCTGTCAAACAGGTGTGGAAAAATTGGTATTTGGGTGTTGGTGGCACCTTCACACCGTAACCCATTAGAGATACTCTTGATAAAAGCAAGAACTGTCCTTGCTGACAAAAATTGCAATGATGTGCACCTGTCAAACAAGTACAAAAAAATTGATCTTTGGGTGTCGGTGGTGCTTTCACACAGTAACCCTATAGAGGTACTCTTGATGAATGCAAGAATTGGCCTTGCTGTCAAAAATTGCAATCATATGCACCTGTCAAACAGGTGTGGAAAAATTGATCTTTGGATGTCGGTGGCACCTTCACACTGTAACCCTATAGAGGTACTCTTGATGAAACGTACACCAAAAAAATTCTTCTACACCAAATCAAATTGTAGCAATTTTTAAACAATGTCTTTCTATTTTATATGTGGATAAAACATTATACAACATTTTACAGCAGGGGTGCAGCTTTTCTAGCAGAAGGGCCCCCACCTTGGGATTTATTTTATCTCGTTCCCTTGTGGCACTAGCACTTGTAGACAATGCAGAAGACACAGAAAGACTAAAACTGTCACCTCTTTTTCTACAGGCAAAACATACACTCTTAAACATTTTATTAACTGCATTTTTTTTTTTTTGTTTTTTTTTTGTTTTTTTTTTTGCCACCTCAGCTCAGCATTCCAAGCGGACCTAAGTCGGTTTACACCAATCAATTTTGTCCATATTGTTTTACATCACATCATTGTGGCGTATTTGTGGCTCAAGCCTTTGTTAATATAGGTATGACATAAAAAGAGACAGAACCAAAGAATAAACAGAAAACCATTTCTACCTCCCATCTCTACATGCTGCCTTAGTGTACCCTATTTCATATAGCCACTCCTTGCCTAGTGGTCCCCTCCTTCCCTACCCCCCCCCCCCCCCCCCCCCTTCGATCTCATCGCTATTTCCAAACTTATAGATTGTTTATATTAGTCCTTGTCCTGCTGTTGTTTCTATATCCTAATAGCTTCAGCATAGCTCCATGTTCTCTTAAAGTTTTTCCAGCTGTCCCAACACTCTCCCAACTCCTCGTTGTTATCATCCGAATTCCTTTTAAGGGCCTCCATGAGTCGAATACTTTCGACCGCGTCAACCCATTCCCATATGGATGGGGCCTCCACTTCTCTCCACCTCTTTGCAATAAGTTTCTTTGCTGCATTTAGTAAGTGTGGTACTAATGAGTTTTCATAATGCTTTGCCTCCTCCTTTGTGGCATGCATCAGGACCACCCAAGGGTCGTTGTGTATGGCCTTCAGAGTGATCTCCTTTATGTATCCTAAAATCTTTGTCCAGTAAATTTTAATCTTATTACATTCCCACCATAAATGGGCCATAGTCCCTCTTTCTTTGCAACCTCTCCAGCAATCAGGAGAGGCGCCCTTTTGATACTGACTTACTTTATCCGGAGTGATATACCACCTCGCTAGACACTTATAGTTGGCCTCCGCCGTCCTGGCATCTATTGCAGAACTATGGGTCATCCTGATAATTTTCCCTATTGTGCCTGTATCTAAATGTGAGCCAAATTCCCTTTCCCATTTATGGATATATGGCGGGGTCTCCTCCCTTTCTGTCACCAACATCTTTTTATAAATCCTTGAGATCATTTTTTTTGTGTTAGGTTCCATACAGATACTCTCAAGCCATGTGGTGTCCGCTTCCGGCCTCATGGGCTGAGGTAAGCTTTTGATAAAATGATGTAGTTGGAGATACCGCCATCTATCCATCCTGAGAGTTTCCCCCTTACCTTGTAGTTCCTCAAATGATAATATTTTCCCATCGTGCATTACATCCTTTAATCGTGTTTCATCTTTTAATATCCACTCCCCGCCCACCTCTAATTTCCCGGGCTGAAAAAATTCGTTATCTTTTAGTGTTATTAATAGTGAGTTATAATTTCTGTTTACTTTTTTATACCATTTATCCCATATTTTTAGTGCGTTTATTGTAATAATGTGTGTGTTCCCGCCTAAAAATCTATGTGTCGGTGGATTCCAAATAATTCTACCCAAATGTGCTAAACTAATCTCTTTTTCCAGGGTGACCCATCTTTTATCTGTCCCCTCCTTACCCCATTCCGGGATTCTAGACAGCACGATCGCTTGATAGTAATTAATTATGTCAGGGACCGCGAGGCCTCCCTGTTTTTTTTCCTGTTTTAGTGTGTTTAGTGCTATCCGGTGTTTTTTACCATTCCAAATAAAATTTATAATTATGGACTTTAGTTTTCTCAGGTAGGTCGTAGAGAGTGGTATAGGCAACATCTGAAATTTATATGTGATTATCGGGAGTACCATCATTTTAACTGTATTTATGCGCCCCATCCAAGAGAGGGGTCTATTAGTATATTCTTTACATTTCTTTTTTACATCATCGAGAAGCGGGAGATAATTGATATTATACATTTCTTTAATCGATTTAGCTAAGTTTATTCCCAGGTACTTAATCTGTTTCCTCCAGGGGAAGTCAAAGCTCTCCTGTAGAAAGAGCTGATCGCGTTTTCCTATGTTTACGTTCAGGATAAAAGATTTCGAACGATTGACTTTGAAATTTGACATTTCCCCGTGGCGTGTTAGTTCGGACAGTAAGTGCGGCATAGACGTCCGTGGGTTACCTATAAAAAACAGGATATCATCCGCAAAGGCGGATAGTTTATGCATATCCCCTCCCGCCTCAATCCCTTCAACTTCTGGGTTAGCCCTAATTGTGGCCAGCAGGGGTTCCATCGTCAAGACGAACAGGAGGGGGGACAGTGGGCACCCCTGCCTTGTCCCGTTCCTCATCTCGAATAAAGGTGATGATATTCCATTAATTTTAACTTTCGCTTTCGGGTGGTCATATAACACCTTGATACGTTGGATTGTCTTTGGACCAAAGCCCATATATTCGAGTGTATCTATCATGAACCCCCAGTCTACTCTGTCAAAAGCCTTTTCAGCGTCTATTGACAGGAGTAGACCGGGGGTCCCTGCCTCTCGAATCCTCTGGAGGAGCAGGAGCGCCCGAACCCCATTGTCCCTACCCTCCCTACCCGCCACAAACCCCACTTGGTCAGGATGGACCAGTGTGCTCAGGTGGACCTTAACCCTTTCTGCCAGTATTTTTGCATAGATTTTAGTATCTGCGTTCAGGAGTGAAATTGGTCTATAGCCCGAGCACACTGACCCATCCTTTCCATCCTTCAGGATCACTGTGATACTGGCAGTCAGGGATTCCGCACTCATTCTGTACTCTGCTCCCAAGCCATTTAGATAGTTACAGAGTCTTGGGACGAGTATCTCTTGAAAAGTTTTGTAGTAGAGCGCTGTAAAGCCATCCGGCCCAGGGCTCTTCCCCGCCGGGGTGCTCTTCAATGCCCGCCTTACCTCCTCGCTAGAAAAAGGTTCCTCAAGTATATCCCTATCATCTGTAGTTAATTTTCTGAGTCCTGCCTTAGCTAAGTAATCTACCCTTTTTTTTCTTTTTTCCTTTTCCCTGTTATGAGCTCCCTTCTGTGCCACCGTGTAAAGATCCTCATAGTATTCTTTAAAGGAGGCTGCTATGTCACTTGATGAGTATTTAATCTCTCCACTCTTATTTCGTATTTTTTCTATGTAGTTAATCGTTTTTTTTTTTTTTTTTTTGTAGAGTTCTGGCTAGATGTTTGCTAGGTTTGTTGCCCCACATGTATCTTTCCTTCGCTATTCTATTGTAATATTTTTGTGTTTCTTGCTCCATGAGTTCCTTTACTTGTTCTCTTATTGCCACAGTTTTTAGGTATAATTTTCTGTCCTCCACAGGGGATGCTTTATGTTCCTGTTCGACCTGATTTAATTCCGCTATTAACTCTTTCAATTTCTTTGTTTTCTCTTTTTTTATCCATGTTCCCTTTGCAATTAGGACCCCTCTAATGAATGCTTTATGGGCATCCCATAACGACGCTCCACTCACTTCTCCATTGTCGTTCTGTTTAAAAAAGTGCTCTAATTCCTCTTTTACATATTCTACGACCTCTTTGTTGCGTAATAGGGATTCGTTTAATCTCCAGGTTGGGGGTGAACTCCCACCTTCCGAGATGTCTAAAGTCATAGAGACGGGGGCATGGTCAGACAGTGACAATACCTCAATTTTCGTACTAATAATTCTGTCCAGGAGTCCATGATCTATCAAGGCGTAGTCGAGGCGGGAGTACATCCCATGCACGGGGGAGAAGAAGGAATAATCTCTTATTTTAGGATGTTGAATCCTCCACACATCAACCAGCTGATTTAAAAAAAGTTTTTGTTTAGTCAGTTTTAACTGTTTCCTATCCATCCCCCCTGCACCGGACGACGAATCCAGCCCCGGGTCCAGGCCAAAGTTTAGATCTCCCATCAGTATTACGTACCCTTCCCTAAAATCCCTTAATTTGTTGAGAATCTCGCATAGGTATTTCATAGGGTTGGTATTCGGAGCATATATATTAGCTAAAGTATATTTTCCCCCCCCCCTATAGTTCCTTTCAGGAAAAGATACCTTCCCAGTGGGTCAACCAATCGATCCTCTAAACCAAAAGAGATACCTTTAGAAAAGCCTATCGCCACCCCCCTAGCTCTACTAGTAATTGCGTCTCCGTAGTACCAAACTGGGAATGGATTAGACGATAGCCTTGCACTCGACTCATGTACGAGGTGAGTCTCCTGTAAGAAGACCACCCCTGCCCCATAATTTTTTAGTTCTTCCAAAACTTTATGCCTTTTTTTGAGAGTGTTGAGACCTTTTACATTGTATGTTATAAATTTAATTCCTGTCCTCATATTCAGCTGGGCCCTCCTCAGGGTCTATTAATTTCGGATATATAGCGATGAGATTTCCCATATTGATCCCCACCCTCCACCCCAATCCCCTTCCCTCCCCCTCTTGGTGCCCGTCCAACCTCCCACCCCATCCCTCCCCCTCTTTATGCCCCCTACCCCCCTTCCCCTTCCCCCCTCCCTCCCCGACCCTTATTCGGGTCTCAGAGTCGAAGTGGGTCATAATCTTGTATGGCCCTCCTCGAGTCTCCTAATTTCTCAGGTGAAGTGGGGCTCAATACCCTAGATCACTTTCACCCGTACTCCCCCAATTCCTTGGAGTGTACGGGGCTAGCGGGCAAATCCCATAGGGCACTGCCGAGAGGCCTTTCCTTCTTTCACCCCTCCCCTCTCTCTCCTCTCTCCCCCCCCTCTCCCTCTCTCTGCTTCTCTTTTGTGGGTTCCTTCCTCCATTCATCCCTCCCCTCTTCCACACATCGCCCTGTATCGCTCTCCCTAACTAGGGAGCCCATCCCGGTAACACAGGGACCTGTAAATCTAATTTCTCGCAGAAACTGGTTAAATCTTCAGGGTATCTCAATCTCGCTGATCTCCCCTCTTTTATGCCTATCAGGCACGCTGGGAACCCCCAACTATATTTCACATTTGCAGTCCTCATCGCTTCCAGTAGGGGTTTTTGTAACCTTCTTCTTTCCAGTGTCTGAGGTGCCAGGTCTGAGTATATCTGTATCTCAGCTTCTTTATATTTCAAAGGTGTTTTTCCATATAGGTTTGCCCAGATCTCTGCTTTCTCATCGTAAAAACGAAATCTAAGGATGATATCACGTGGTCTACCGGTATCCATAGTATTTGGTTTTCCTACACGGTGTACCCTTTCAATTCCCGGGAACGGGTCTTCGCTGTTTCTCAAAAATGGGCTAAGAATGACTCTGATAATCTCACTGAGGTCCTCTCCTCTTTGTTCAGGTACCGCACGTATCCTAAGGTTTTGTCTGCGGTTCCTGTTCTCCTGGTCCTCCATTTTATATTGAGTTTCCCTTAGGGTTAGTTGAATTGTTCTGATCTTCTCCTCAATCTTATTGATGTCTTGCTCCTGTTTTTCTGCTCTCCCCTCCACTGCCTCCACTCTAGTGAGTATTGAGCCCATATCTTCTCTCAATAGTTTTATTTCCCCTTTTATGGTATTTTCCATTTTTAATAGCATCTCTGCCATATCTCCTTTCGTGGGCAGTTGGGAAATTGCCATTTGTTCTTCTGCTCTACTGGTATCTATTTCACTTCCCATTGAGCGGTCAGCTGTGGAAGGGTCCTCTTTTTCCCCCGTTTTCTTCTCTTTCCCCTTTCTTCTATCCATAGTGAGGTTTTGTGAGAGTTCCGCACTGTTTGGAAGGGGGCTTATTCCTGTTTTCAGGTATTGTTTTATAGTGCTCGTTGAGCTTTTGGGAGTCTTCGGTACCCCTTTTTTTGAGATTTTACTCATGTTAGCCTTACGAGGCCCTCTAATTCTTTTCCCCAGTTTGCTGCTATCGCGCTATAATCTGGAGAGGAGGGATTGTAGCTTAGAGAAGAGACCCCAACAGCAGTCCTGCCCCTTTCTTCTGCCTAGTAGGTTTATATTTGCTTCTCTTGAGGCATCATCCTTCTATTGTTTCTATAGTGAGTTGTTCTATACTTTCCGTAGAAGGTCACACTACCCGACCAGCTTGGGGGGGGCAAGTAATTTATATATCAATAAAGAGAGACTCCCTACTGAGTATTCCCGCTTGATGTTTAGAGAGGCCTGTTTAAAGGAGTTACCCCCTGCCGCAGGCTTTATAAAGAGGGAGAGACACCCTATAGGGAGTTTTGGGACACTCCATGTAAGTAAAAATAGTTAATACGTGCTTTTACAGTGTTGGAACCACACAATACCGGTTGAAACAAAAAGCTGTTTTGAGACGTTGCTAAGGTATTCTCCTTTCGCCCTGTTTCTTAGGGATCCTGTATCTACTGCATAATGGCTTAGGTCCTCCTCTAGTCTTCACCCCCTTTATAAGGGGGGATCCGGGCTCCAGACCCCTGCCACTGCCAAATTGCCTAATATTTAATTTTCATGTGGCCCGTGGAATATAATGTAGGCCAGTTCCCATCTTCCCCCACTTTTACGAAAGCAGGGAATCTTGTTTAGGTAAGGGGAAGGGGGAGGGAGGAAAAAACAGCGAGGGGAGGAGGGAGAGAAAAAAAAAAAAAAAAGAAAAGAGACACGAGCGAGAGCGAGACGGAGACTGAGCCAGCCAAAATAGTCCAACAATGCTTTCTGTTTGAATAACCTTATTTCTCTCTTGCCCAGAAGAGAAGCCAGGTTTCACCTTGTGGGTAGGTAGTGATCTTTAGCTTGTTAGATGGATGTCCGTACTGTCTCAGTCAGCCCTACTAAGTTTTCAAAAAATTAAGAGAGTTCATCCTTCAATGTATGGGTACCCACAGCATTTACACCCTCAATATGTTCTATAGACAGGTCTGCAGCTGGTACCAACCCGCCAGTTGTGACTTCAACTGTTCATACCCTGTATGCTAAAGCCATATACCTCCTCTTAAGTTCTACGTATTTCCTCTTTAGTTTTAACTTCAGATTTCTTCTGCCCGCAATACACAGACTGCAGCAGGAACAGAGGGGAAAAACAGGAGAGACACCATAGAGCAGTTCAAATCAGGATTTATCCAACAACCTGTAGTCATGTATCAGCCTTTTTTTTTTTCTTTTTTTTTTGGGTTTCAACAATTTTGGATTGCCGTGCCCAAGATAGCTATACCCAGTTGCTTAAAAAAAAAAAAAAAAAATAATAATTTGGAAATGCCTGGTGTATCCTTGTGCCCAGGATCTTGTGGTCACCGGGCCTTTCAAAGAGCCCCTATGGCATGTTTGAATGAGAGACAAAAACACCGCTGTTCACTATTCGCTGGAGAGTCTGCTTACCTCTTCTGTGTGAGTTCTGCTTTTCCCTTATACTCACATGCCTCGGCTTATTCTTCCGGGTAGTCCTGCGCTGTGGAGGGGAGAGAGGACCTGTGGGATCAGCAGTGAGTCGGCAGTGCTGGGGGACGGTACGGAGAGGGGAACAGCTGTTGTCTTTCGTGCCTCATTCCGACTGTTCCGCTATTGTTGTCCCGGTGGCATGCTCGTGGGTCCGGGGAGTCGGCGAGTGAGATCTCGGAGCCTCTCACGCTCCATAGGTCGTCGGCGCTCTCCCTCCTCTCAGCTCACACCACACAGCCCGCACGGCAGCCCGCTGGATCGAGCCCCTCCCTCCGTGCTGTTTTTGACCCAGGTTTTGATCATCTCCATTTGTAACCAATCAATGTGATGATTTTTTAATTGAGCTAATACCGCCCCTCTCACTGATCCCCATCCCCAATGTGATGGCTTTCTTTTGGTGGTATTTGATCACCTCTGCGGTTTTTTTTTTTTTTGCGCTATAAACAAAAGAAGAGGGACAAGTTGTAAAAAAAAAAACAATATTTTTTACTTTTTGCTATACTAAATATCCCCAAAAATATATAAAAAAAATATTTTTTCCTCAGTTTAGGCCGATACGTATTCTTCTACATATTTTTGGTAAAAAAAAAAATTGCAATAAGCGTATATTGATTGATTGGCACAAAAGTTATAGCGTCTACAAAATAGAGGATAGATTTAGAGCATTTTTATTATTTTTTATTCTTTTTTTTAATCAATAGATTTTTATTGAATAATTTTTGAACAGTACAGCAAAGAAAAAAGAATTACACATCAAATTTCAAGTAATTGTAGTTTACAAACCGTGTGCTAGAAATACACAACATTAATCATGTTTAGGCCAATAATAACCAACATTTATATCGTTAGTCAAAATATGCATATTTAGTAATACCATCATTTTAAATGTGATCAGTAGGTAGGTACCCTGGATTGTCCGCCCCCAAGGGCGCCCCAATAGGGATCATGCTGCACCCCAAGGGGTAGCAACCCAGAGCCCCTCCGTGTCATTCTATAGCCTTGTTTTGAAGCATGAAGCTTTCTAGTAATAGATTGAAATATCAAAGGGTTTCCTGAGAATAAACATCTCTAACTGGAAAATCGATATGTAAAAGGGAAGAAAATTAAATTTTAACTGGGGAGGATAAGGAGGGGGAAGGGAAGGGAGAGAGCCTATAATAAGGCTCGAATTGGCAGGAAGATTGTCAATAAGGAGGAGTTGAACTCCTATATATATATTGATTCTCAGTCATGAAGTCTTTTTGCTATTTCCTATAGGATTTGTACCAGTCTATCCATGGTTGCCAGTTATTCAGAAATACAGTGTGTTTCCCTGCTATGGATGCTAGTATGGATTCATAGGTGTAATGAGTGGAAAGGGTTTGTATAACATCGTGTATTTCTGGGGTGTCAATTATTTTTTTTTTTAACTAGTAATGGCGGCGATCTACGATTTTTTATCATGACTGCGATATTGTGGCGGACGAAATTTAAAGGAATATTATAATTTCACTTTAAGCATTATTAAAATCACTGCTCCCGGAAAAAACTGACGTTTTTAAAACTTTTTAATACATGGGATAGGTGAAGGTGTGCCGCCCTACCATATCACTTTTGACACATTTTTGGGACCATTCACATTTATACAGCGATCCGTGCTATAAAAATGCATTGATAACTGTATAAATGTGACTGTCAGGGAATGGGTTAACCACGAGGGGGTTAATATGTTCCCTGGGAGTGATTCTAACTGTAGGGGGAGGGGACTCACAAGGAGAGGAGACCGATCAGTGTTTCTCTGTACTGAGAACACACCATCGGCTCCTCTCCTCTGGCAGGACCGTGGATCTGTATGTTTACACACACAGATCCATGTTGAAAAACAAAAAATAACAACACAACACCCACACAGATCCACGGTCCAAAAAAAACGCAATAAGTGTTACCGGGCAATCGCGGGTGCCCCGGCGGACATTGCGTGCTCCCTGGAGGGTCGGGAAGGGGAGGACGTCATATGACGCCCTCCCGCCCTGAGAGCTGTGCCGCCTGGCCGTCAATTGACAACCGGCGGTCAGCTACTGGTTAAAGTCTATGGGACTCGAACGTTCAAAATCAAAAGTGCTAATTTTAAAAGCCTATATGCAAGTTATTGTCATAAAAAGTGTTTGGGGACCCGGGTCCTGCCCCAGGGGACATGTATCAATGCAAAAAAAAGTTTTAAAAATGTCAGTTTTTTCCGGGAGCAGTGATTTTAATAATGCTTAAAGTGAAATAATAATATTCCTTTAAATTTCCTACCTGGGGGGTGTGTATAGTATGCCTGTAAAGGGGCGCATGTTTCCCGTGCTTAGAACTGTCCCTGCACAAAGTGTAATTTTTGAAGGAAAAAAAGCTATTTAAAATTACTCGCGGCTATAATGAATTGTCGGCTCCCGTAATACAGAGAACAGTCATTGAAAGCCATTGATAAAAAAAAAAAAAAAAAATATGCGTGGGGTTCCCCCCAAATTCAATTACCAGGCCCTTAAGGTCTGGTATGGATATTAAGGGGAACCCCGGGTCAAATTTGAAAAAAAAAAAAATGACGTGGGGTTCCCCCTCAAAATCTATACCAGACCCTTATCCGAGCACGCAACCTGGCAGGCTGCAGGAAAAAGAGGGGGGACGAGAGAGCGCCACCCCTCCTGAACCGTACCAGGCCACATGCCCTCAACATTGGGAGGATGCTTAGGGGGTCTGTGATCCCTCAAAGCACCATGTCCCCATGTTGATGAGGAGAAGGGTCTCATCCCCACAACCCTGGCTGGTGGTTGTGGGGGTCTGCGGGCGGGGGGCTTATCAGAATCTGGAAGCCCCCTTTAACAAGGGGACACCCAGATCCCGCCCCCCCCCTGTTTGAAATGGTCCTACCATTTCACAAAGAAAGTGTAAAAAATAGTTAAAAAACACACAGACACCATTGGGAAAAGTCCTTTATTAAAAATAAAAAAAATAAAAAAAGATTCCAGCAGTGGTAATCCACTCTTGCTATCCAGCGATGATGCAACGCAAGGGGAAACCCAGGCTTCCCCTGTGATGTAAGGGTGACCCCGCCCCCCTCTGTCGCAACGCAAGGGGGAAGCTGGGCTTCCCCAGTGACGTACGGGTGACCCCGCCCCCCTCTGATGTAACGTAAACCTGCGTTACATCAGAGGGGGCGGGGTCACCCGTAGATCACTGGGGAAGCCCAGCTTTTCCCTTGCGTCAGAGTGGGGCGGGGTCACCCGTACGTGACTGGGGAAGCCTGGGTTTCCCCTTGCGTCAGAGGGGGGCAGGGTCAGGTGACTGGTGGCCATCCTCCTCAGCTAAGACGGGATTCCCGCAGCGCCTCCATGGAGACAGGATGCGCTGCGCTGGACGTCGTTGGAAGAGATCAGCCATCGCTGGACCCCGTAGAAGAGACCACCCATCGCTGGATAGCAAGAGTGGATTACCACCGCTGGAATCTTTTTTTTATTTTTTTTATTTTTAATAAAGGACTTTTCCCAACGGTGTCTGTGTGTTTTTTAACTATTTTTTACACTTTCTTTGTGAAATGGTAGGGGTACTTTTGTACCCCCTTACCATTTTAAAAAGGGGGGGGGCCGGGATCTGGGGGTCCCCTTGTTAAAGGGGGGCTTCCAGATTCTGATAAGCCCTCCGCCCGCAGACCCCCACAACCACCGGCCAGGGTTGTGGGGATGAGACCCTTCTCCTCATCAACATGGGGACATGGTGCTTTGAGGGGTCACAGACCCCCAAAGCATCCTCCCAATGTTGAGGGCATGTGGCCTGGTATGGTTCAGGAAGGGGGGGCACTCTCTTGTCCTCCCTCTTTTCCTGCGGCCTGCCAGGTTGCGTGCTCGGATAAGGGTCTGGTATGGATTTTGAGGGGGACCCCCACGCCAATTTTTTTTGACCCAGGGTTCCCCTTAATATCCATACCAGACCTGAAGGGCCTGGTAATTGAATTTGGGGGGAACCCCACACATTTTTTTTTTTTATCAATGACTTTCAATGACTTTTCTCTGTATTACGGGAGCCGACAATTCATTATAGCCGCGAGTGATTTTAAATAGCTTTTTTTCCTGCAAAAATGACACTTTGTGCAGGGACAGTTTTAAGCATGGGAAACATGCGCCCATTTACAGGCATACTATACACACCCCCCAGGTACGAAATTTAAAGGAATATTACACTTTTATTGTTTCACTTTAAGCATTATTAAAATCACTGCTCCTGAAAAAAAAACGGCCGTTTTTAAAACTTTTTTTTGCATTGATACATGTCCCCTGGGGTAGGACCCGGGTCCCCAAACACTTTTCATGACAATATCTTACATATATGCTTTTAAAATTAACACTTTAGATTTCTCCCATAGACTTTTACAGGGTGTTTTGCGGCTTTTCGAATTTGCTGCGAACACCCTAAATTGTTCGCTGTTCGGTGAACAGGCGAATAGGCAATGTTCGAGTCGAACATGAATTCGACTCGAACTCGAAGCTCATCCCTAGTGGTTTGTAAACCCAGGACAAGTTAACTAGATGAGCCGAGAAGTACTTTAGAGTGCACCCCCATAAAGCTGCTGAACAGTCCTTGCTTGATTAAAAAACTAAACAACCCTGGTGCGGGAACCCACAGATAATAATGGCTTGAGACTGTTCTCACAATGGCTCATGCTGTCTCCACAGCAACTCCTAGCCCTAGGTAAAGATAATAACTCATCTCTTAGCTTGATTTAACAGTCACTAAACAGGCAAGGTCCTGACTAGTACAACAGCAGCAGACAATTCACCCACAGTTCTCAATCACTTGATCTTGTAACAAAGAGCAATAATTGTGCATTGCTTAACATTCTCAGCCATCTGAATACTTGGCAAGTTGCTGTCCTACCTCAGCTTTACTATAATTTCCACCTTAGTTGTCTAGAAGCACTGAAGCAAACCAGCTTGCAGAGCAAGGGCTCATCCACCTCACTGGAGCATGCAGCTGTGTTGATACTCCACAATTGACCACTACTTTTAGAGAAACATAGCTACAAGGAAAAGGCAATGACTTTTCCAACACAAAGCCAACACACCAATATTTTTTGGGCAACTGCTTAGTTATCGAAACATGTTACCATGAGATAATATGAAGGCATTATAAACATTTTTCTTATGGTAACCACAAGATGCATATCACTGTGCCAAGCATATAGAGAAAACAAAAAGAACACTGAGCCATGCTATTTCTCATGTAGTCTCAAGATGTTGTACATGTGGAATGCAGTTAAATAGATTGTTTGCATTGGGAATTGCTCAGTTGATTTTCTCTTGCTTTAATTTAGATGAGTTTTAATTTAAGTATTAATTTGTTCATGAGTTATACAACTTCCCTTTCCAGAAAGTGGCTAACTGAACATCTCCATGTCCAAATTTAAGCCTTAGTCTTCATCAACTTAAGTCCATTTATCCCAGAAATATATTCATGCACACAGGTGGATTAACATGAGCTTCTGATGAAAATTCCAGTACTAAACCAATGCTCACAAATATGAAATCATCACTAAAATTAACACTCCAAATATCAGTACTAGTTCAATTAAATTAAAATTAGATTTAAATGTTTATTGACCTACCTTCTTACATAATCTTGCTTAAAGTGGTATTAACCATGCAATTTTTAATTTCTCTCTTTCAGCTTTGGACTTTCACTTGTATATTTGCAATGTGATATAACTCAGTTAATAGGGAGAGATCCAGTAACCTATGGTACCTAACTTAACATCTTTTTAGTTTTTTTACACTGTATGTCAAACACAATGTAGAATAATTCCATTCTAATGTCCTAGGTGACCTGCTATCCCATGCCGAGTCTGCCGCTGGTGACCTGTCCTCCGCTACCAAGCCTTCCCTGGCTGCCGCCCAGCCAGACTATGCTGAATCCCGGGCTGCCTCCCAGCCTTACTATGCTGATTCCAGGGCTGCCGCCCAGCCGGACAATGCTGACTCCCAGGCTGCCGCCCAGCTGTACTATGCTTTCAGATCCCAATGGTGGGGCACGATGGAGCATCCGGAGGCTGCTCCTTAAGGAAGGGGGGGACTGTTGGGATCGAATTTTCCTGCTGGTGGCACTGTGGTGCTCTGGGATGATTGCTGCAGTTCCAGTGTCCACTAGCAGATGTCCCCCAGCAGTCAGCAGGTTCAGCAATCAGTTCCAGCTGCTGGGAGGATACATACGTCCCACCTCTACTATTGCATATCGTGTCAGTGTTTTGAATGCCTTGCTTGCTGCCAGATCCATCCTGAGCTATCCTTGCATCCTGTTCCCTTTCTGCTGCTTGTTTTTACCCTTGCTTTCCTTATTGTATTTATTTGTGCATATTGTATATAGTTAGTTTAGTTTCTGCCACTTAGGCATTTTTGGTTGTGGGCCACTTGTTGTTTAAAGGGGTTGTAAACCCTCATGAAAAAACACCCGGCAGTGAACAACCCCCCTGGCCCCCCGTTTTACTTACCTGAGCCCCGTATTTTCCTTGGCAGACACGCTGTCCCTCTCTGCATGGGGTCCCGGCTCTTGATTGGATAGATTGATAGCAGCGCAGCCATTTGCTCCCGCAGCTGTCAATCAAATCCAATGAGGTGGGTGCTGGGGGCGGGGCCTAGTCTGGCATTCGTGTCTATGGATGCCGAATGCTGGCTTCGGGAGCATGCACACAAGGTAACCCCTGGGAGAGCACTTCTCCTAGGTGGTTATCTGATGCGGGGAGGAGCTACCAGCGCCGCCGGGGGGACCCCAGAAGAGGATGATCGGGGGCCACTCTGTGCAAAACGAGCTGCACAGTGGAGGTAAGTATGACATGTTTGTTATTTTAAATAAAAAAAAAAAAACGAGAGTTTACAATCACTTTAGGTTCGCTATTTACTGGTGTTTGCTTTACTGTAAATAAATCTCACTTACTGTATACATATGATATATGCTATGGTCTGGTCCCAGTTTCTGTCTGTAGCTACATATGTCTGGTCTCCTAGCTGCTCCAGAATGTCCCCGAATGATTCCCATATATGGGAAAAGCCAGGGCTACAATAGCAACCCAGCCACAGATCGTGCAATCGGAAGTGATACAATCTATGGACCGGACGTTGTCCGTCTGCACCCTGCACTCCATCTTGGAGCGCAAAGAGGAAGATGGTGTCACGCGGAAGACCCAGGGTGGCCCAGACCTCATTACAACCTTGGGGACACATGCCAGAAAAGGCACAAGAGGCATCCACCACCTATCCGAACTCCAATAAAGACCACCACACAAAAAAATATCACTATAAAAAAAACAAATGAAAAATCTAAAAAACCTAACAAAAATGACAACCAAAACAATTACAAACTCACTACACCACAAAAAAAAAATTTGAAAAAATGTATACTCACCTCCATAATTTTCCTTCCCGGGTGCATCTTCATGACAGCATACAATGGGTTGTGGTTCTGCCCCTGTAACCTGATAAGACCGGTTAACTATAAATCAAAGACAGGCCTGGCTCACGGCATTCTCTGAAACTCCCACCATTTGGGTGGGAATTTGTACGCTGCCATAAGGATGCACCAGGAAATAAAAATTTAAGGAAAGTTGAGAATACGATTTTCAGTTTTCCTGATGCATCAGGGCAGCATACAATCTACCCCACTACACGGGAGGGTGTATGAAAGTTTTTTTATTGATCGGTAGCATAAATATGCGCCTGCACAACAAATTTTACAAATTTTACAGGCGTGAGCTGAGCCAGGTTCACCCAATAAAGTATAATAAAGGTGTTCCGGGAAGTTCAACCGCTTGTTCGGCCCCCCGAACTGACCACAATGCATTGCGGTGCTGAACAGTGCATTGCAAGCACTGATTGGCTGAAGCAGTGAAAGCTTCAGCCAATCAGGGCACAGAGCACTGTCAGAGTCATGATTGGACAGTATAAAAGTATTCTTTCAATGGCAGCCATTTTCTGTGTGATTTTGGCGTGGAGAAAGATAGAACAGGGCTCTGTTCAGTGCTATTAGTTAGTTAGTGTGCTATGCTGTGCTATTTTGCTTCAATTGTCAGTGTAGAATATTAGTTTAGTGTCAGTCTAGGGATAGTGTGAGTGTAGTGAGGAGGACCATCATTCAGCTTTGCATAGTGTGCAGCTAGAGTATGGACAGCTCAGATAGTTTCACTTTAGTGTAGTGAGACTGTGTCATTCATACATACATTAGTGTAGAGTAGGGACAGCTCAGATAGTTTCACTGTAGTGTAGTGAGACCGTGTCAGTAATCTTTACATTAGTGTATAGCTAGAGCAGTGTTTCTCAACTCCAGTCCTCAAAGCACCCTAACAGGTCATGTTTTCAGGCTTACCATTATTTTGCACAGGTGATTTGATCAGTTTCACTGCCTTAGTAATTACCACAGCCGTTTCATTTGAGGGAAATCCTGAAAACATGACCTGTTGGGGCGCCTTGAGGACTGGAGTTGAGAAACACTGAGCTACAGTAAGGACAGTTCAGATAGCGTCAGTGTAGTGATGGTTGAACACCGTCTAGTTGATTGCGTTAATGACAGTTTAACGCCATTTACTTCTGTGTGCATTATTGCCAGTTCAACGCCATATAGATCAGTGTGCGTTACTGCCAGTTTAACGCCACATAGTTCTGTGTGCGTTACTGCCAGTTTAACGTCATATAGTTCTGTGTGCGTTACTGCCATTTTATGCCATATAGTTTTGTGCGTTACTGCCAGTTCAATGCCATTTACTTTTGTGTGCGTTACTGCCAGTTTAACGCCATATAGTTCTGTGCGTCACTGTACGTTTGGCGCATTATATTGCAGTATATTATAGTGTATCCATGGAGTGTGTCTGTGTAGTGTGAGTACTCAAATTAAAGTGCACCAAACACCTCTTTACATTGATTAACGTACATCTACGTACAGATTTCAACTTCTTCTTTACATTTGCTTATAAGCACCGCCCCCTCCCTCCCAATAATGTCTGGGAAAACAACAAGGAGAGGCAGACGTTCCCTCGGCACTGTAGGGGGCCAGCAACAAATGTGTCCAGAGGCAAAGGTGGACGTGGTGGTCAGACCTCAGGCAGGGCATCATTTCCTCTGTTTAGTGAGTTTGCCCATGCTATCCAGCCACAGCATGCAGGAGGTGGTGGACTGACTTACTAAACCTTCCTCATCCCCCTCATCCTCTGTCACGCAAGCAGAGACAAGTGTGCAGTCCCCTGCAGTTGCCAGGGTGGATAAACCTGCCTCCTTGTCCACATCTATTCCTGCTATAGCCCCAGCATCAGCCATTAGGGAGTCAGCTGAGTTATTTGACCAAAGCGTCAGCCACTTGCTCCTTGATGATGCCCAGCCATTACTGGATTCAGATGTTGGTTCTGAGGATGACAGGAACATGAGCCTAGAGAGAGGGAGGAACACTGGTAGACAAATTGGCATTCATGTTCCCCAAGCCGCAGCGTATTGCCAAGTTGTCTCCAGTGGTAATGATGGAGATGGAGATGATGATGATGATGATGATGAGGTTACTGATGCGACGTGGGTGCCAGATAGAGCAGAGGAGGAAACTGAAGGTGAGGCGGCACAACCTCAAGGACGCCGACATCAAGAAAGAGTAGAGAGCAGCCACCCTATTCCATCACATTCTGCAGCTGTTATCACCCGACCCAGGGAGATGCCTCAGGCACATCTTAAAACACCAACCATTTGGGTACCACATGCTTAACAAGCCATTTACCGTCCTACCACTCAGCTCGTTGGCAAGAGCACCTAAAAGTCACACAAAAGAGGCACAAATCTGTCCTTTCTCCTCCTCCTCCTCCTTACCCACTTCAGTCTGCCTCTGCTGTACCGAGTCATTACCTCTGAGCAGCCTCCACTGACAGGGATGGTGGTATAGCACAGGGTGTCCCAGGTCCTAGCAGCCCATCTGCCAGCAGCACACCACCAGCTGTAGACTGTAGCCGGCAAATTTCTCTGCCACCTCTGCTGCAGCGGAAAAAAAATCCAGTCCTTGCCACCCACATGCCCAGCATCTAAATGCAAGCTTGTCAAAGCTGTTGCAACTTCTGCCTTTCAGCCTGGTGTATTCTGCCCCCTTTTCGTGAATTCGCACAATGTGCTGTACCACAATGGCAGGTTTCCAGTCGCTACTACTTTTCACGTAAGACCGTTCCATCTCTCTACTATCATGTGGAAGGGAATGCTCTGGCATCGTTGGGCAAGGCAGTCAGCCATAAAATCCACCTTACTGCTGACACGTGGTCCAGCAAGCATGGACAGGGACGATATATTTAATTCACAGCACACTGGGTAACGCTGCTTGCAACTTGAAAGGGCTCGGTGCTGCAGCTTGTTGTGCCCACATGTCTCCATACAGTTGGTGGTGATGATGCCAGACCTGTGAGTCTACCCCCTCTTGTCCGCCCTTAGACAGGGAAAGTTGACACATGTGCCATGCCTGGAATATGTCCTCAATTTGGTGGTGCAGCGTTTCCTAAATGCGTACCCAGGGTTACAAGATGTGCTAAAGCTGGCCAGAAGAGTCTGTAGCCATTTCAGGTGGTCATACACAGCCAGTGCTCGGTTGGCTGAAATTCTGTGGGAAGTCCACCTGTCCGTAAACCGCCTGATTTGTGACATGCCCACCAGAAGACTGAAGACTGAGGAGAAGAAGAAATTCAATATCGTTGCCATCTTCCCATCCTTTGTAACCAGATGTTCTTCCACATTCTTTATGGGACCAATATGGTCTGTCCTCCCTTTTTTACTGTTTACATACTTAAAGAATTTCTTGGGATTTTTTTTCTCTCCTCCGCTATGTGTCTTTCTCTGATCCGCTATGTGTCTTTCATGTTCTATCTTAGCTTTCCTTATTGCATCCTTACATTTCTTGTTGCATTCTTTATAAAGTCTGAATGCTAATGATGATCCCTCAACCTTGTATTTTTTGAAGGCCTTCTCCTTTGCTTTTATATGCATTTTTACATTGGAGTTAAGCCATCCAGGACTTTTGTTCGCTCTTTTAAATTTATTACCCAATGGGATGCATTGGCTAATGCCCTTATTTAATATGCTCTTAAAGCAAATCCATCTCTCCTCCGTGTTCTTTGTTCCTAAGATTTTATCCCAATTTATGCCTTCTAGCAAGGTTTGTAGTTTAGAGAAGTTGGCTCTTCAGTGTTTTTGTATCCCCCTTATGTTTCCTATTTGTGTGATTTATACTAAAGCCAATTGACCTGTGATCGCTGTTACCTAAACTGCCCCGTATTTCCACATCCGTGACCAGGTCTGTATTGTTGGTAATCAGTAGATCCAGTAACGCTTTATTTCTAGTTGGTACTTCTACCATCTAACCCATAAAATTGTCCTGCAAGACATTTAGGAACTGGCGAGCTTTAGATGAATGCGCGGTTCCCTCCGCCCAGTCTATGTCTGGATAGTTAAAATCCCCCATTATGATAACACTTCCCATCCTTGCTGCTAATTCAAATTGTGATAGGAGATCTCTCCCCTTCCTCCCTCAGGTTAGGGGGCCTATAGCATACTCCCAGTATTATTTCCCCCCTAGCTTCATCCCTTTGGAGCCCTACCCATAAGGATTCCACCTCCTCCCTAGCTCCCTTAGTGATGTCATCTCTCACATTCACTTGTACATTATTCTTGATATATAGCATATATACATACCTCTCCCCCTTTTTTACCCTCTCTATCCTTGTGATAAAGGGTATACCCTTGAATGTTTGCCAGCCAATCATGAGAGCTGTTGAACCAGGTCTCTGAAATTCCCACAAAATCCAAATCCTCCTCGTACAACAGTATCTCTAGTTCACCCATCTTGTCCGCCAGGCTCCTGGCATTGGTGAACATGCCACGTAGTTTATACCGGTCGCATATTATCCTCTTATTGGGTGTTCCGAGATTGCAACTAGGACTTGCTACTATACTTACATTGGGCTTATGTGCTTTGGTCAACCTACCACTAATGCCCCCAATACTACCCTCTGGAATATGTTCCGCTCTGACTATCTCTACCTCTGCACCCTCCCCCCCATCGCTTAGTTTAAAAAACCCTCTAACTTTTTGGCCATCTTCATTCCCAGCTGATCTGCACCCTCCTCATTTAGGTGCAGTCCGTCCCTTCTATAGTACCGGTTATCGACTAAGTAGTCGGCCCAGTCCTCCAGGAACCCAAACCCCTCCTTACTACACCAGCTCTTCAGCCACAGCCGTTTACTTCCCTTATCTCCCTCTGCCTTTCTGGTGTGGCTCGATGGAATCTCTGCAGGACTTCGCTCCCAAAGCACTTTTTACTTTCTCTATCACAGGATAGATCTTCCCTCGTGGAAGTTCTACTGAAACATCATTCCTTGGGTTGGGCAGAGGAAAGCCTTCTTCCAAGTTGATTGGCTACCCAAAATTCTGTAGATTGTGTAGCAGAGCGTCCTGATGCTGGATAAGCATCTCCCAATTGCTGGCTAGAAGCAGGATGCTATCCAAGTAGTGGTGCTTTCTCACACCCTCGATATGGCAGAAAGTAGGACCTTTGTGAATGTCCTGGGGGAGGTGGACAGACAAAGGGAAAGCACTGAAACTGGAAGTTGGAATGAAATGCAGGATGGATTGGGACATGTAAATAGGCATCTGATAAATCTACAGAGAGCATCCAATCTCCCAGATATATCGATAATAGAGTTGATTGGAGATTCTCCACCTCAAACGACTCCAAGTTAATTTGCTTGTTGTTTTTTTTTTAAGTTTGATTATGAGACGTGATCCTATCGACGATGGCTTCTGCCGTTATGCCCTCTTTGCTGTAAATGCGGACAGCATCACTCCTAAAGAACATCAAATGACACCTACTGATGCCTACTCCACAAAGCATCTTGCCAATTTTAGCTCTTACAAAGCTGTTACCACTGTCTCTCTCCACTGCCTCCAGAAAGCCTTTTTTATTTTTAAATATTAGTCATCTAACTTAATATCGCTCTGCCTACTGCTGCAAATGGTATTGCTGGTCTGTAGGAACATTCAGATGCTTCATGAGAGCGATTTAGCTCTAGATATCATTTTCGGTCTAGTTGTCTTTGAACGTAACCGCAAGGTGACCTGTCTTGTCAGTCGCAATAATGATACATTCACCATTGGAGGTGACAATAGCAGATTGCTCTTTTTAGCTCTTTCAGGGGTTACAGTTTTGACAACATGTTATTCATACAGGCCTTTTCCTCTGGGCCCTGCTATCCTGGATTAACTCCTCCAGTCCCTCAAAGAGGGGAAATTAAACTTTTAGTTAGTACTTTCTAACATTGTGGAGAGTTTCCTCCATTTCACCCCAGGCAATTGCTTCCTTAACTGCCCATCTAAAAGGCTTCTGTTAGGCAGAAATCAAAGCCTGTGGCCCCTTTAATGTCTTTGTCCTTTGACAAACTTTCCAACTGAGCACCACTTGCTGGCTCTGGTTGGAAATGCTAGGCAATTCATCCCTCGACTGAGGAGTAGAGACTTCATCTATTGACTTATTGACCGATTCTTTAATCAAAGCTTTGATTAAATAATCGGCCAAGGAGTCAACAGATGGATTCTCTACTCCTCAGTTGAGGGCTGAATTGCTACTTTCCTGATGTCTGCTTCTTTGTCTGTTGCTGCTTCCTCCAAGTGGGCTTGACATACTAGCTTGTCAGGCAATGGCTTTTCACCGCAAATACAGCAACTATTAGGTCTGTTAACCTGTGATGTTTTGTAGATGGGGAGCGATGATATTAAGAGGAGGAGAAATAATGACCTTGATCAACATTGCCAGGGATGTCTGCTCCTAGATGACCACTTGTTATTGCCCTTAGGGGCTCCTTCCACCTTGAGGTTCTTGCAGGGCTGTAGGCTGCTTTCTCCAAGCAGACTCGACATACTAGCTTGTCAGGCAATGACATTCCACCAAAAATACAGCAACTATTAAGGCTGGTAACCTGTGATGTTTTATAGATTGGGAGCAATGATAACGAAAGGCGAGACGATGACTTTGATCAACATTGCCTAGAGGCCAATGCTTAGATGGTGACTTTTTTGGCCTTTAGAGGCCTCCCTCCATATTGAGGTCCATGCAGAGCTGTAGATATTACAACAGCACTGGGACCAGATGCTTTATATTTTCTTCCCTTTACCTTACAGACAATGGGTGGTCTGACTGGGCAGGATAGAACAGGATAAAACAACAAACTGAAATTAAAAACAGCATGACACAGTGAACCCAGAGAAAGCACCTGAGAAAGAAAGAGCCCAGGTGAATGCCAAAAAGAAGCAAAAAACATACCTGCAGACAATGACCATACAGTGCCTTAAAAAAGTATTGATACCTCTTGAAATTTTCCAAATTTTGTCATGTTACAATGAATAACGTAAATGTATTTTATTGGGATTTTATGTGATAGACCAACACAAAATGGCACATAATTGTGAAGTGGAAGGAAAATGATAAATGGTTTTCATTTTTTTTTACAAATAAATATGTGAAAAGTGTGGTGTGTATTTGTATTATGCCCCCCTTAGTCAATACTTTGTAGAACCAACTTTCGCTGCAATTACAGCTGCAAGTCTTTTTGGGGATGTATCTACCAGCTTTTCACATCTAGAGAGTAACATTTTTGCCCATTCTTCCTTGCAAAATAGCTCAAGCTCTGTCCGATTTGATGGAGAGTGTCTGTGAACAGCAAATTTTAAGTCTTGCCACAGATTCTCAATTGGATGTTTAGGGTCGTTGCCCTGCTGGAAAGTGAACCTCTACCCCAGTCTCAAGTCTTTTTGCAGACTCTAACAGGTTTTCTTCTAAGATTGCCCTGTATTTGGCTCCATCCATCTTCTCATCAACTCAGACCAGCTTCCCTCACACTGCTGAAGAAAAGCATCCCCACAAAATGATGCTGCCACCACTATGTTTTACGGTGTGGAAGGTGTGTTCAGGGGGATGTGCAGTGTTAGTTTTCCACCACACATAGCATTTTGCGTTTGGGACAAAAAGTTAAATTTTGGTCTCATCTGACCCCAGAGCACCTTCTTCCACATGTTTGCTGTGTCCTCCACATGGCTTCTCAAAAAATGCAAATGGTATTTCTTAGGGCTTTCTTTCAACAATAGCATTCTTCTTACCACCCTTCCATAAAGGGCAGATTTGTGGAATGCACGCCTAATAGTTGACCTCTGGACAGAATCTACCACCTGAGCTGTGAACATCTGCATCTCCTCCAGAGTTACCATGGGCCTCTTGGCTGCTTCTCTGTTGAATGTTCTCCTTGCCTTTCCTGCATGCTTTGGCCAATAAGAGCATGCACTACTAAGAGCCAGGGTGCCTTTGGCCAATCAGGGCTCAAGGGCACTAAGTCCACGCCACACACTATATAAGGCTGCTTACACGGCGTGTAGTGTTGTTGGCATTGACAGAGCGATAGCTTGATTTAGATAAAGCGGGCAGGTTATTCAGTTAGTGAAAAACAAAGACAGAACATAACATAGCTCAACTCACCAACCAGTCTGCTAACTGACCAAATTAACCTGTCCAACAGTCTGCATTAAAAACAGGGGTTTAGTTAGCACACATTTGCAAACACATGCATAAGCTGCAAGGCCTCTTCACGGCACCCTGTGTATGCTTGCAGTCCTAACGCTAATGAATTTATGTTTATAAGCGTCTCCACAATGGAATCACATGCATTAAATGGATAGATGAGGGGCAGGTGGACCTGGAGGAAGCCCAATACCCCTTAAAGGACCAGGAGCACACTGGACACCCAGCAAGAGCACAGTGGCCGCAAAGTGTAGAGTGTGTCTCCGGACCATATTATACACCAGTAACAAACCAAAAGGTCCCTGCCCCCACCTATAACTGGCCTTCACAGCAAGGAGCACATGGAAGGGCAGACACATGAAAAACAAAGACAGAACATTATGGGTTATTCAGTTAGTGGCAGTGTATATAAGATATATATATACACTGTATATACAGAACAAAACAAAACAATCCAGCGCTCAATGGGTTAGTGGAAGAAGCAGACTCACAACACGCAGTTGAATACACCTAGTTTAATCAGTGATAAACAACAAATCATGTTCCAAAATAGATAAGGGGTCACACACTGAATCAAATGATGACATTTGACAGATATTTTTTGACAGTTCTTCCAGAACTTTGGGAAGAGGGCCATACAGAGGGACATATCCCAACACCATTTCTAGAACCATCAGTCAAACATACTACTTTTAGACCAAAAACTAAATTTTTCCCAACACATTCAAAGGGTCCTTACATAGAGACCTACTATCACTGACCTTTTAGCACTTTGCGACACCCCTAACACTAACAGATATCATAACTTAACAAGGGAAGAAAGCCGGGCCTTAAAAAAATCTGACAGCGAATACTGATATTATTATCAGACAAGCTGATAAGGGTGGGAGCTTAGTGGTGCAGAACAGAGTAGATTACATCAAAGAGGCGAGTAGGCTGCTAGCCAACACTGATACTTATCTTAAATTGACAGCTGACCATCTCCCCGGATATCAATTAGAACTCAAAATCTTGGTCTACGAGGCTTGGGAAAACAGAGTGCTTAACAAAAAGGAAAGACAATTCCTGTTTTCATCTGAGTGTAGCACACCATATTTTTACCATCTCCCAAAAGTACACCAGTCTTTCATAGATCCTCCGGGAAGACCAATAGTGCCTAGTACCAATAGCTTTATTAATGGCTTATCAATGTATTTTGATTTTTTTCTACAACCCCTGGTTTGCCAACTCCCATCTTATATTAGAGACTCAAGTCCAGTTATTGATGTCCTCCAACATTATACTTGGGAAGAGGGATATATGCGGGCATCACTTTATGTCGTATCCCTTTGTACATCTATACCCCACTGCTTAAGACACAATTACTTCACATTTTTTAAACAGTTTTATTTACAATGTAGGGGCACAGCCATGGGGGCAAATTTTGCTCCAGTATACGGCAACCTAACGATGGGCTGCTGGGAGGAGGGGTACATCTGAGTCAACAACCCATTTGCTGAGCATATTGTGTTTTTCGGTATATACATTGATGACATCCTGCTCATTTGGAGTCGTGGCCCGGATGTGTTCCCCCTCCTTTGTAGCTCACTGCAATTCCAAGCCCTTTGGTTCGACCTTTACACATGTACTTGATTCCCAACGAGTTGGTGTTTTTGGATTTAGTTTTGACCCATGATATTAGTGTGATTGTTACCAAGAATCACGTTAAGCTCACTAGTGGGAATTCCTACTTTAATTTTAACAGTTGCCACCACCCCATATGGAAGCAGAACATTCTTAGGGGACGGTTTAATAGACGGAGGAGAAATTTTTCGGGAGTGGACGACTATGTCACACAGGGTGGCTCGATGATACAAAAATTTGAGGAAAAGGGATATCCACGGGACTTAGTTCAAGATGCTTTCTTGTCACACATGAATCCTCCCTCTAAAAATAATATTTCAGCTGAAACGAATGACAACTATAGTCAGATTCGTGTCAACTTTTAATGACAAGTTTAAGTCAGTCTCTAGAATAATAAAAAAAAAATTATAAGATTTTACTATTAGACCAGCGTCTGGCTCCTGAGTTACCAAAAGACCCCCAAGTAACCTTCAGAAAAACATATTAGCACCAAGCAAAATGACAAATAAGTACACCAGTTTCCCTCTAGACATAAGATTGTATTTCGATAACAGGACAGGCATTATTCAGTGCAAAAAAAAAAAAAAAAGAGGATGCCTGACCTGTCAATTTATCACTCATGGCAGCAACAAGATCATCACTAATATAGGTAAAACTTATATAACTAAATAATTCATCACATGCTCTACTGATTTTGTTATATATGTTTCATTGTATGCATAATGATGATATTAAACGCCTGGAAGTATTTGCGGTAGAGACCATCCCTAAAGGAACCTTGACTGCAAATGAGAGATTCTCCCTATTATGCAAGAGGAAAGTATGGGATCGCAGGCAGGACCCTATTACATCACTTACCCAACTTAATAATAAAGAAAAGAGACGCAGACAAGTGTTGGATTATATAGGCCGCGGCTGTTTATTATTGGTTTCAAAAATATTTATTCAATCAGACAAGAACTAAATATATAACTTTTAACAGCCTAGCCATACAGCCCAGGCTGCATAAATAAATAACTGACTTTATAAATTTCCCAAAACACTTCGAATATATAATTGAAAATCTTTAATAACGATTAAACAAACTAGTCCACCTTTGCATAATTGCAAAAGTGACACCACCACATAATTACAGCCGCGACAAAAGGGGAGGGGGGGAGGGGAACACCACAGCTCAGTCTTCTGAGGCGAATTGAGCCTGACTGGACGGAACCCCCTTTTTATAGCCCCTATTGGGGCCAGCTAGGCCAGTTTAAACTGGATTTTCCCGGGCTAACCCACGAGCCTCAGGAGAGGTCACCTGTATCCCTCTCCCAAGACACGTGAGCCAGCTAGATTCCCCCAGGGGACCTGAGCCCCTAGGGGGAACTTGAAACTGCCTGTCCCTACCGCTCTCCCATGAGGAAAAGGGGAGTTGAAACTGTTCCCCTTTTCCTATCATGGGATCGCAGGCAGGACCCTATTACATCACTTACCCAACTTAATAATAAAGAAAAGAGACGCAGACAAGTGTTGGATTATATAGGCCGCGGCTGTTTATTATTGGTTTCAAAAATATTTATTCAATCAGACAAGAACTAAATATATAACTTTTAACAGCCTAGCCATACAGCCCAGGCTGCATAAATAAATAACTGACTTTATAAATTTCCCACCAGACAGGTGGACTTAAGACCGCCTGTCCCTAAAACCCCCTAACGCGGCCATCTCAACACATGAACTGAGGTCTGCGTTAAAAATATCTAAACCGATGTCTGACAGGTGAATTTCATCCTGTCTATATAAACCACGAATGCCACCCTCCAACTCTATATGCCTAAACGATATAATGCCTAACTGTGTAAGTAATTTGGACACCGCTCTATTAATGCGCTTTCTTATTCTTTCCAATGGGTGCATGGAAGGAAAAGAAAGCCAACGAAACCTTTGCACTATTTCAGAGAAAACAATAACCGTGTTAGGCAAAGCTAGTTGAATCCTCTGCAAATCGTCTCTAATGTTAAAAATAATGTCCAACGTTTTTTGTTTTCCAATGTCATTTCCCCCAAGATGTACAATCAGTACATCTGGTGGGGGAAATTTGAGAAAAAGACCCGTAAATTCCCCCAGCAGATCAGCCCATAACATTCCCCTCTTTCCTGACCAAAAAACTTCGAATTGTCCGGAATCCAAGCCTAAATTATCAGAATAAACTCTTTCTTTAGCCCTCAGGTGTGCCCAAAAGACGTAGGAGTGTCCAATTATCCAAATTACTTTTCGGCATAAACCTGGAATGAATCAAAGAGAAAGATTAGGACGAATATATAATAAATAACTATTCGATTTCCATCTTCCCACCTTCTTAACTATACTATCATCCAAACCTAATCTAGAAGCCTCAGTGGCTGCTCCAATTCTAAAGGAATGTGACGTCAAATTAACCTTATCCAACTTTAAAAACTTTAAACATTTTTTAAAAACGCACACGAACTGATACCTAGTGAGAGGGGAGCCAGACTCGTGTAAAAACAAACCCTGACCACCCAACGGCCGGACACTGAGATATTTATTTAATAAACCCAAAGGACAGATTGAAGAGTTGAGGCCTGCGTGCAACGTGATCCAACTGCCTTTACCTAACTGATCAGTTTTAGATTTTCTTAAAAATATCCTCAAGGATGTGTCTGAGACAAAAACATCCGAGGCCCGAATAGTTGGTAACTCAGAAGCTCTGAGCGCTGCGAAAAAGGTAATAGAAAAAAACTGCTCTAAATAATGTAGCCTCAAAGGAAGAAAAACAGACTTGTTCCGATGCTAAACAGAGTTTTTCTAAAACTTCCGGAGTAATAGGAAAACGGGAATCCGGTTTAAAATTGTCCTTCTTATAGCCTTTTAAGGCTTGCTTAACAGAAAAATAAGCTAAACAAGAAGGCAAGTTATTAAGTTTGAGAAAAAAGGACAGACCGGCCAAGGTTTTATTAACATGTGACCAAGAATATTGCTTATGAAACAAAAAATTCAAAAATAACAATACTAAACCTTCCGAAAAAGCACTCATAGGAGCATTGATCGAATTTAAAAAGGCAACCCAAAGCAACCAGGCCGATTGATATCCAGCCCAGGTCGATGGGGCCAAAGAATTCCGAATCGAATCAGCAATAGGTTTCAAAAAAGGTCCCACAATTCGTGTGGACAAGGTATTCCTACTTGGTCCGCGGACGGGAACAGTTGAAAGAAACGATCCATCTGCAGGCGAGACAATGCGTCCGCCACATCATTGTCTTTTCCTGCCACATGAATCGCTTTTAACCAGATATTCCAATGCAAACATTGAAAAATCATGTGGCGCAACAAGACAATGACTGGCATAGACTTAGACGTTAAACAATTAATTGCATACATGACTCCCTTATTATCAGTCCGAACTAAAATTCTTTTGTTCTGAAAATAAGGGGCCCAAAGTTCCAAAGCAACTATAATAGGGAATAATTCTAGCAAAACTATATTCTTTGTATAACCTAGTCTAATCCATCTCGGGTTCCACACGTCCGCACACCAATGTGATTGCCAAATTGCAGCAAAACCACATGATCCCGCCGAGTCAGTAGAAAGAAAAAACTCTTTATCCAGAATGAATTCATCCTGCCATAGGGCTCGACCATTGAAATGTTGTAAAAACTGTAACCACACCAAAAGATCCTCTCGCATATCATGAGTAATCCTGATATGAGAGAAAGGAGATTTAAAACCCGAGATGGAATGATAAAGTCTTCTGGAAAAAATCTTGCCAATGGGCATGATCCTTGAAGCAAAGGCCAACAGACCTAATAAGGATTGCATGTCCTTCAAACAAACCTTCTTTTTGCGAATAATAATCAGTAACTGTACTCTAAGTTTCGTTACCTTTTCTTCCGGGAGTCGAAATTCCATTAACTCTGTATCGATAGTAATACCCAGGAAATCCAAACAAGTTGAAGGCCCGGCCGTTTTGTCAACAGCCAGAGGAACATTGAAGTGATGACAAATATTAAAAAATGTGTCTAATAAATTTGAACAGTCAGGGGAGGAAGCGGGGCCTAAAAACAAAAAATCATCTAGATAATGAATGATCAACTCAGAACCGGATAAAGAGACTACCACCCATTCCAAAAATGAAGAAAAGGTTTCAAAATAAAAGCAGGACAGGGAACAACCCATTGGTAAACATTTGTCAAAATAGAAATTATTTTGAAAGAAAAAACCTAGTGAATTAAAACAAGAGGGATGTATAGGAAGAAGACGGAAAGCTGATTGAATATCAGCCTTTGCCAAAAATGCGCCCTTTCCCAGATACCTAAGCTTCTTTAGCGCATCTTCAAAAGAAGCATAAGTAACCGAAGAAAGGCTGTCCTCAATTTGGTCATTCAATGATTGACCCTTTGGGAAGGATAGGTGATGAATAAGCCTGAAAGAATTTCTTTCTTTTTTGGGGACAATACCCAAAGGGGAAATTCTAAAATTAGAAAATGGAGGAGAGAAAAACGGGCCTGCTATTCTACCTGCCGAAAGTTCCTTAAAAATCTTTTCTTCTACTATTTCTGGAAATTGGTCTATAGATTTCAAATTGTTTACCATGGTACAACCTGCACCCAAAAATTTAGGAAGCAAAAACCCTTCATCAAAACCTTCAATGAGGAGCTGGGCCTTCAACTTGTCTGGGTAAGCCCTGAGCCACGGTAGCATGTTTACCAGCTTCACTGGCGTTGAAGCCTTTTTGAAAAGATCCTGCTTGTTGAGTAACCGAGGACATTTTCTTAAAACATTTAGATACCGAATGTGCTCCGGAACAAAATGCGCATTCGTGTCTATATTTGCAGGAGTTTGGCCATCTGCACTGTGAATCGTTGAAGTTGAAACAAATGCCTTTCTTGTATCCGGTATTGTTGGCTGCGTTTTGAGAAGTCTGAGGCTGCCTGGAATATGCCCTTTGGGGAAGAAAAAGATTGAGCCAGAGGCTCACGTCTTTCACTCCCCACTTCAAAGTCGGGTAAACAGACAATTTTTGGCGAAAGGCCTCATCATAAGTATACCAAGCCGTACCTCCGAAATTCTTAAACGCTTCCAATATAATATCTAAATGCTGAAAAAGTCCAGAACTTTTCTCAGGAAATTTTTCACATAAGATGCCAGAAAATATACAATAAGCCTGCAACCAGTCGTTGAAAGACCTGGACACAGGCCTACGTCTATCTTCGTCGTCTTTTTTGTCAGTTCTACTAATAAATTCTTTTGCAGAAGGAAGCAAAGATAAAAGATCCAAAAATTCACCCTTCCAAATTTTTTCTTTTATTGTCATAGATAAATGGAAACCTAACGGAGAGCTTTCACAAGGAATAGACTCTTTTAAACATGTTTCGGGTAAATTTTGAAATCTTGCCGACTGATATGCAAAAGAATTATCTATTGTATCATTATTCAAACTTGATATGTGATCAGTAGTAAAACCACTAGATGGCGCCCATATCCCCAACGCTGCATTATTAGCTGTAGGTTGAGCAGAGGCACCCAGTGTATGTACTTCCTGAATTAATTTGTGCAAAAGCTCAGAAATATTATTAGTAATATTAATAGGTAACTCACCAACCCCACTAGAGTTAGTTGGCGGAATATTAAATGTCGACCTTATGGAATCTTCCTCATTCCCCATGCCAGTTGAAGCCATGGGAGCTGGGCCAATAGCCATGCCTGTGACAGACCCTGACTGAAATGCTGTGGGATGTTGTCGTGGAGATGCTGTGTTGTGATGTGGTCGGACCGACCTTCCGTCGAAAAATTCGTTCCTGGCTAAGCTATTCGACACTTCGCCTGTAGGTGCGCCCACCGCGGACGAAACCGATCCTCTTCTCCCTACGCTGCTGCACCCGCCTCTCACCGCTCCCCTAGACATTCGACCTGTAGCTCCGCCCCGGCTCTGGGAAGCCCTGCCTTGCCGTCTAGCTGACTCTGCTCGAGGTGGTGAAGGGGAAAACCTGCGGCGCGGGGTACGCCTTCTCCTAGCTGAGTTACTTACATCAGCGGCGGCGCCTCCTCCTCTTCGCCTTTGACACGGGAATTCTTCTTGCGGCTCTGTGTGTTCTTCCTCCAAACGGGGCATGGGCGAATGGCGGGACGGTACTTCAGCCGACATTTCGATGTCGGTCACTGGACCCCAGGCTTCGGCGTCGGCAGTTGCGGCTCCCACCGGAGCCTCTTGACGCGAAGTCCTCAGTAAGTCAAGGCACTGCCGAATCCAATCTTCACCGCCATCTTCTCCTGCCCGTTCGATAAGCCGTCTCAGCAGACTCATCTTCTGGCCTCAGAAGACACTGTTTGCTCAATGGGAGTAAACCCTAGAACACCACAGCTCAGTCTTCTGAGGCGAATTGAGCCTGACTGGACGGAACCCCCTTTTTATAGCCCCTATTGGGGCCAGCTAGGCCAGTTTAAACTGGATTTTCCCGGGCTAACCCACGAGCCTCAGGAGAGGTCACCTGTATCCCTCTCCCAAGACACGTGAGCCAGCTAGATTCCCCCAGGGGACCTGAGCCCCTAGGGGGAACTTGAAACTGCCTGTCCCTACCGCTCTCCCATGAGGAAAAGGGGGGAGTTGAAACTGTTCCCCTTTTCCTATCATTCTTCCTCTCCCCTCCTCCCTCCACTCCTTTCCCCTCCCCCTCCATTCTCGATTAGTGGTCGCAGTATCTATTTCTTGTTGTTAATTGAGATATATACAATTATCATTTAGTGTATTTTTTTTTTGTTTTTTGAGGGTATTGTACAATGTTTTTTAGGTCATTGTTTTATTTCAGTATATTCTTCAATTTGCATCTGTGCACACATTTTACAATTGTTCGCTGGTATATTCCATGTGCACAAGTTTAGGTGTGATTATAAGAATATATATGCACAGGTTTCTTCACATACACCATATATAATTATATATTGGATTCAAAAATAAAAAAATAAAATCTTTATTGTTACTATTATGTTTTTTTGGGATTATGAATTGCAAGCCCATTGTGTGTGTGTATATAACATTAATTCATTTTTTGATCATGTAAAATTGTGTATATACATTTTTAATGTTTATCTCCTGAGCAACGAGGGGTTGAGCAATGTCAGGTACCAAATTGTCCTGCCCCTTTGCTCCATTAAACTCCCCACCCCTATACACTATTTAAACTCCCCTGGTTGCCCATTTCCTTGACTTTGAAAAAGCGCACTCGCGCAAAATGCATCATCAAGGCAACCAAGAAGCTTGCAGGTCACTGCAGCCCACAAGGTATTCCAGTCATTACAACTTCCAGCAACCTCCAGCAACGCTGACCGTCATCCATGTCAGCCATTCCAGCTCTGGTTGTTATCCCTTCCGTTATTGTATAGCCCCAGGATACTCCCACACAGCGGTTGAGCAGCAACCCAAGCGTCTGGTTATACTAGGAGAGAGCAGCGTCAATCTATGTGCAGCATCGGGTATTTTCTCCCCTTCCTGCCAGCTCTCCAGCGGGTTGGCGCTTCTGACATGTGACATGGAGTTCGGTATTGGTGCCCCCCCTGCAGCAAGGGTTTTTTCCACATACCTGGATGCCGTCAGCCCTCCGTTGCTCTGTGGACTCCTGGTTACACCATAAGCTTTCTCTATTTTTTATCACTTCCCATTCCTCCTTGCTTGACAACAGGATTGGATTTTATATTTATCACACTTCTGGTGGTGTACACAGTACACAATACAGTGCAGCCATAGTACAGTTTCTATAATACAGTGTGTACAGTTTCTACTACACTTCTGGTGGTGTACACAGTACACAATACAGTGCAGCCGTAGTACTGTTTCTAATACACTTTTCAGGTGGTGTACACAGTATCTAATATATATATATATATAGTTTCTACTACACTACTGGTGGTGTACAGTACACATATATATATATCTATATACATACACACACACAATCTCGTGTATATATATATATATATATATATATATATATATACAGTGTAGCCTATATCTATAGATTCTACTACACTTCTGGTGGTGTACACAGTTCACAATACAGTGCAGCCGTAGTACAGTTTCTAATACAGTGCAGGCGGTGTACACAGTATCTAATACAGTGTGTACAGTTTCTACTACACTTCTGGTGGTGTACACAGTACACAATACAGTGCAGCCGTAGTACAGTTTCTAATACAGTACAGTTTCTACTACATTTCTGGTGGTGTACACAGTACACAATATAGTGCAGCCGTAGCACACTTTCTAATACAGTAATACAGTGCAGGCGGTGTACACAGTATCTAATACAGTGTGTACAGTTTTTACTACACTTCTGGTGGTGTACACAGTACACAATACAGTGCAGCCGTAGTACAGTTTCTAATACAGTGCAGGTGGTGTACACAGTATCTAATACAGTGTGTACAGTTTCTACTACTTTTCTGGTGGTGTACACAGTATCTAATACAGTGTGTACAGTATACAATACAGTGTAGCTGTTGTACAGTTTCTAATAAACTTCAAACGGTGTACACAGTATCTAATACAGTGTAGTGTGGTGTTGCAAAAAAAAAAAATACATCATGTCCGGAAGGCCACCAAGGAGAGGCAGACGCTCACAGGCCACTAAAATAGGGCAAGTAGCCTCTGTGTCTACAGCCATCAGTGGTGGTCATGGACATGGTGCATCCTCTGCAGGTGGCCGTGGGGCACGCTTGTCCTTTTTTTTCTGCTGCTGGCCACGTTATTGAGCCAGAACATGCAGAAGAGTTGGTGGAGTGGATAACAAAGCCGTCCTCATCCTCCTCCTCCTCTTTCACCCAGGCTCAGAGTAGTTTGCCTTCCAACGCAGCTGCCAAAGCGGCCTATTCCACCAGCTCCTTGTCCACAGTCACTCCTTCCATAGCCCCACCATCATACACAGAGGAGTCCCCAGAATTATTCGACCACAGTGTCGGGTACATGCTGCTGGAGGATGCGCAGCGATTTGAAGGCTCCGATGTTGGTTCCCAGGTTGAGGAAGGGAGTAACGTGAGCCTAGAGAGAGGGGGTGCCAAGAAGGACAAGAAACTGGCAGTCATGTTCCCCCAGCTGCAGCATACTGCCAAATTTGCTCCAGTGATGAGGAGGGAGGGGATGATGATGTCACTGACTGTACTTGGGTGCCTGAGAGAAGAGAGGAGGAGGAGGCACAACCTTAACAAGGCAGGATGTCCTCTAGGGGGCAGCTTAAGGGCAGCCACCCTATTGCATCACATCACAGAGCTCCGCAGGTGCAGGGCGCTGCTGACTCCCAGCTGACTTTTAAAGGTTCTGTGTGGGCTCTTTTTCCCACACGTGTGCAACAGATTACACCGTTACTGTTTGCAACATATGTCTGAAGCGGATCAAGCGTGGCCAGAACAGCAGCCGCTTGGGCACCACATGCTTGACCAGACATATGATGACATGCCATGCAGTCCGTTGGCAACAGCACTTGAAAGACCCACATCAAAGAAAAAGGCGGACTTCTCCTTGCTCCTCATCTGGGATCTCCAACCCTACTATACCTCCAGTCCTCTCAAAAACCTGCACTGAGAGGAATGAAGGTATAGGAATAGTTGTCCCAAGTACTTGCAGCCAATCTGCTAGCAGTACACCACCATCTGATTTTAGCAGGCAAATTTCCCTACCCCAGTGGCTGAACCGTAAAAAGAAATACGGTCCCAGCCATCCACATGCTCAGCGTCTAAATGCTAGATTGGCCAAATTGCTAGCACTGTAACTGCTGCCTTTTCAGCTGGTAGACTCTGCCCCCTTTCGTGAATTTGTGGAATGTGCTGTACCTCAGTGGGAGGTTCCAAAATGCCAATTCTTTTTACGGAAGGCCATTTCGCCTCTCTACTGGCATGTGGAAGGCAATGTTTTGGCCTTGTTGGACAGGGCGGTGAGCAGTAAGGTTCATATTACCGCTGACTCATGGTCCAGCAGGCATGGGCGAGGACATTACCTTTCCTTCACGGCGCCCTGGGTAACTCTGCTGGCAGCTGGAAAGGATGCAGGACAAGTTTCAGTGTTGTTGGAGCTTGTTCCGCCACCACACCTCCAAAATGCTAGTGGTGATTCTGCCACAGCTCTCTCTTCCACCCCCTCTTATTCTTCTTCCTCTATGGCCTCTTCTGCAGATTTGTCCTCTGAACCAGCGGTGCTCCGTAAGCATTCAAGGGGCTGCGCAAGCAGTCAGGCTAAAAGATGCCATGTGGTGCTTGAGTTGGTCTGCCTAGGGGACAGGAGCCACACTGGGGCAGAGATTCTGTCAGCTCTGCAGGGGCAGGCTCAGAGGTGTTTGACGCCACACCAGCTTCAGCCAGGAATGGTTGTATGCGACAATGGCACCCACCTTCTCTCTGCCCCCTGACAGGGACACGTGACCTATGTTCCATGTTTGGCACACATCCTGAATTTGGTGGTGCAGCGGTTCTTGAGCAGGTACCCAGGCTTACAGGATCTCCTGAGGCAGGCCAGAAAAGTCTGTGGTCATTTCCGCCGGTCACACAATGCCAGTGCTCGGCTGGCTGACATTCAAAGGGAATACAACCTGCCCACCAACTGCCTCATTTGTGACATGCCCACCAGGTGGTACTCAGCGTTGGCAATGCTGCAGTGGCTGCACATACAGCAGAGGGCCATCAATGAGTACCTGTGCAAGAATGGCACCAGAACAAGGTCATGGGAGCTTGGCTTATTTTCGCCACGCCAGTGGCTACTGATCAAGAATGCATGCACTGTCCTGTCACCATTTAAGGAGTCCACAAGGATGGTGAGCAGCGACAATGGATGCATCAGTGACACTGTCCCTCTAGTCTTCCTGTTGGAGCACACGCTTCGTGGAATCATGGACAGGGCACTTGGGGAAGAACAGCGTGAGGAAGAGGAGGACTTCCTTACCTCTCAAGGCCCCCTTTATCCAGATAGCATTCCTGCAGGCCCGCCAAACACACAGGAATAAGAGAAGGAGAAGGAGGAGGATTGTGTCAGCATGGATGTAGAGGATAACACTCAGCATTAGTCCCCAGAAACCCCAGAAACCCAAGGAGTTGTACATGGTGGGGGGGAGGTAGTTACGGATCATGTGACCAAGAGAACACAGAATTGAATGCCTCTGCAAACTTACGCTGCATGGCCTCCCTGATTCTGCAAAGCCTGCGAAAGGACCCTAGGATTCGTGGTATCAAGGAGAGGGATCATTACTGGCTGGCAAACCTTCTTGATCCACGTTACAAGGGTAAGGTTGCAGAACTCATCCTGCCTTCACTAAGGGAGCAGAGGATGAAACATCTTCAGGAGGCCTTGAAGAAAGGTTTGTGCAACGCATTTCCAGAACCTGGGAGGTTGCAATTTCCTGGAACTGGACAATGTGTTGCAGAGGCTTCATTCAGTCAGAGGAAGAGCGGTGGAGGAGGCTGGCTGACTGATGCCTTTAAACAATTTTTCGGTCCTCAGCGCCAAGGTCTGATCAGATCAAGCAACCATCGCCAGCGTCTGCATTACATGGTGCAGGAATATCTAGGGGCAAGAGCAGACTTGGAGACCTTTCCAACAGAGCATCCACTGGGTCTTGAGGATGGACCACTGGCCAGAACTTGCTCAATATGCAATTGAGCTACTGGCCTGTCCTGCATCCAGCGTGCTTTCTGAATGCACATTCAGTGCTGCTGGAGGGTTTGTAATGGATCAAAGAGTGCGCCTGTCCACAGACTCCGTTGATAGGCTCAAATTCATAAAAATGAATCTTGGATCAGTAGCTATCAAGCACCTGATGCCGATGTAACTGATTGAATTTGCTATGGATGTGGGATCCCTTGAAGACTGCCTATGCTGACTATCCTGTTCCTCCTCAATCTTGATGATGCTAGCTTCCAACAATATTTTTGGTTTAGGGCACCACCACCACCACCACCCAAGGCCCATTTTTTTCTGCCCCTGTTTAACAGGGGCATGTAATTACAATTTTTTGATATAATATTTCACAGCAGGGCCCGTTCCTGCGCCCAACAAGAGTATCTGTGAGGGGTTACAGTGTTGTGGCACCACCACCACCACCCAAGGCCCAATTTTTCTGCCCCTGTTTAACAGGGGCATGTAATTACAATTTTTGATATAATATTTCACAGCAGGGCCCGTTCCTGCGCCCCCAACAAGAGTATCTGTGAGGGGTTACAGTGTTGTGGCACCACCACCACCACCACCCAAGGCCCAATTTTTCTGCCCCTGTTTAACAGGGGCATGTAATTACAATTTTTGTCATAATATTTCACAGCAGGGCCCGTTCCTGCGCCCAACAAGAGTAACTGTGAGAGGTTACAGTGTTGTGGCACCACCACCAAAGACACAATTTTCTGCCCCTGTTTAACAGGGGCATGTAATTACAATTATTGATATAATATTTCACAGCAGGGCCCGTTCCTGCGCCCAACAAGAGTTTCTGTGAGGGCTTACAGTGTTGTGGCACCACCACCACCAAAGGCCCAATTTTTCTGCCCCTGTTTAACAGGGGCATGTAAATACAATTTTTGATATAATATTTCACAGCAGGGCCCGTTCCTGCGCCCAACAAGAGTAACTGTGAGGGCTTACAGTGTTCTGGTACCACCAACACCTAAGGCCCAATTTTCTGCAGAGTATGTAGGGCAGGCCGTATAGTATATATACTGCTGTTCAGAGTATATAGTGCTTAGGGCCCCCCCCCCCCTGCCATTTAAAAAAAAATGTGGGTGCGGGGTTGCCCTAATATCCATACCAGACCCAAAGGGCCTGGTATGGATTTTCGGGGTGACATCCACGCCATTTTTGGGGGTATTTTTAGTACTTTTATCTTTATTGCTGGGATCCGACAATACATTACAGCCGCAAGCAGTTTATAATTACATTTTTTTCCCCTTAGAAATATAATTTTGCTGTGGTACTGTTATAAACATGGGAAAAAATGCGCTACTTTACAGGCATACTAAGGACCCCCCCAGGCACGATATTTAAAGGAATATTTCATTTTTATTGTTTCACTTTAAGCATTATTAAAATCACTGCTCCTGAAGAATCTGCTGTTTTTAAAACTTTTTTTTGCATTGATACATGTCCCCTGGGGCAGGACCCGTGTCCCCAAACACTTTTTATGGCAATAACTTGCATATAAGCCTTTAAAATTAGCACTTTTTTTGATTTTTCACGTTCGTGTCCCATAGACTTTACAGTGCTCCGTGAGATGTTTAAAGCTTGGGATATTTTTTATAGCCTAACACTGCTTTAAACTTATTTATTTTATTTATTTATTTATTACAGGATTTATATAGCGCCAACAGTTTACGCAGCACTTTACAATATTAAAAGGGAGACAATACAGTTATAATACAATAAAATACAAGAGGATTAAGGGGGCCCTGCTCAGAAGAGCTTACAATCTAATAGGGTGGGGGAGGTGATACAAAAGGTTGTAACTGTGGGGAATGAGCTGATGGAAGTGGTAAAAGATTAGTTGGAGACATGATAGGCTTCCCTGAAGAGATGAGTTTTCAGGGATCGCCTGAAGGTAGCTAGAGTAGGGGATAGCCGGACAGGTTGAGGTAGCGAGTTCCAGAGGATGGGAGAGGCTCTGGAGAAATCCTGGAGACGAGCATGGGAGGAGGAGACGAGAGAGCTTGACAGGAGGAGATCTTGAGAAGAGCGGAGAGGACGGTTTGGGATATGTTTGGAGACAAGATTGGTGATGTAGTTCGGGGCAGAGCTGTGGATGGCTTTGTAAGTTGTGGTTAGTATTTTGAATTTAATTCGCTGGGCGATTGGGAGCCAGTGTAGGGATTGGAGGAGAGGGTTGGCAGACACTGAACGGTTGGTAAGGTGGATAAGTCTTGCAGCAGCATTCATGATAGACTGAAGAGGGTAGAGCCTATGGAGAGGCAGGCCAATGAGGAGGGAGTTGCAATAGTCAAGGCGAGAGATAACAAGGGAGTGAATGAGGAGCTTGGTGGTGTCATTTGTTAAAAAGGGGCGAATTTTAGAGATGTTACGGAGGTGAAGTCTACAAACTTTTGACAGCGATTGGACTTGAGGCTGAAATGACAAGTCCGAGTCTAGGATTACACCGAGTACCCTGGCGTGAGGGGAGGGACTGATGGTTGCATTGTTGATTTTGATGGAAAAGTCATGGAGGGGGGCACGGGCGGGGGGGAATATTAATAGCTCAGTTTTAGAGAGATTTAATTTAAGAAAGTGGTGCGACATCCATGTTGATATGTCAGTTAGTAAGTTAGTAATGCGAGAGGAGACAGAAGGAGTGAGGTGAGAAGTAGACAGATAGATTTGGGTGTCATCGGCGTATAAGTGGTATTGGAAGCCGTGGGTGGTTATCAAGTGACCAAGGGAGGAGGTGTAGATGGAGAAGAGAAGGGGTCCAAGAACAGAGCCTTGTCGGACCCCCACAGAAAGGGGCAATGGAGAGGAGGAGACAGAGTTGTAGGTAACACTGAAGGAGCGCTGTGATAGATAGGCAGAGAACCAGGATAGAGCAGAATCTTTGAGACCAAGGGAATGGAGTTTATTGAGAAGGAGCGGGTGAGAAGGAGAAGGAGCGGGTGGTCAACTTCTCCACAACTTTATCCCTTACCTGTCTGGTATGTTCCTTGGCCTTCCTGATGCTGTTTGTTCACTGAGGTTCTCTAACAAACCTCTGAGGGCTTCACAGAACAGTTGTATTTATACTGAGATTAATTTACACATAGGTGGACTCTATTTAATAATTAGGTGACTTCTGAAGGCAATTGGTTCCACTAGATTTTAGTTAGGAGTATCAGAGTAAAGGGGGCTGAATACAAATGCATGCCACACTTTCACATATTTATTTGTCAAAAATGTTGAAAACCATTTATCATTTTCCTTCCACTTCACAATTATGTGCCACTTTGTGTTGGTCTATCACATCAAATCCCAATAAAATGCATTTACTTTTTTGGTTGTAACATGACAAAATGTGGAAATTTTCAAGGGGTATGAATCATTTTTCAAGGCATGGTATAAGAATCCAGCAAGCATGAGTAGAGAACACCACCATGTGTTCTCCAAAAATGGCTTAAAACCATTTAGTCCTGGGCATCAGAGATGATATCAGTGCCTGAGAATGCTCAGATCGCGGTCTCGGCTCCTGACGCCTTCTTTGAAGGCAAGCCAGGAAAAATCTGCCCACAGTGACTGCATCCCTTCCTGTCATCCATGCAGTGTACTTGCACTGCTGCAGCCATCTTGGAAATGACAAATACCCACAAATAGGTGCAGGAAACACACTGACAAACAGAGAAAATAAAGGAAAAGCAAAGGGAAAAAGCTGCCACTTACTCTACTTTGTTCCGACTTCGGAAGAGCTCTGGTCATTGAGCAGCCAAATCTTCCAGGGCTGAAGTGGTTAAAGACACACAGAGACACCTTGGGAGTGAGCACGCATGAGTGCTCCCATAGCAAGCGGCTTGTTATGAGAGAACTCGGCAAGGGCCAGGGGCCAGGAGTACAGGTGGGGGACCCGAGAAAAGGAGGATCAGGGCCACTCTGTGCAAAACCATTGCACAGAGCAGGTAAGTATAACATGTTTGTTATTTAAAAAAAAAAAAATATTAGCTTTTAATATCACTTTAACTTCAGTAGCCTACTCCTGGCCCTGCCAAGGCCAGGACAGGAAATAAGGATTTGGGATCACCAGGACAGTAAAGCACATAATGCAATAAAAAAAACCTATATATATATATTCCTGGTGTACCAAAAATGTGTTCATTCTGGGATTTTGTTAGTATGATGCCTACCCTTTCCCACTATAAAACAAAAAGAAAAGTACTCGTTGGAGTTGAGTTTTTTCAGGGGCATGTCACACAAGTGAGCATGCCATGGTGACCTAACTTGATTTAATGGTGATAAATTGCTAGAAAACTGCTAAAGAATGGTCAATTATTTTTAATTGTGTCACTAAGTTGCTCAGTCACTAGTAATTTATTGCTAAATGGCTTAACTGATGAGTTTCTGCAGCGTTTCATCCTTTCATCGACCCTGGTGGCTGCTGCTTCCTATACTCTATAATGTCTAGCAACAAATCACTGAGCAATCTGTAACAGCGTCACAAGGATGCTGTGCTGGGACATTCTGTAGCTAGATATAAACTGCTATAAAGTTCTACTTTTAATAACATAGAGATTAGAACTAGACACACTATATACAGAGTTTTGATCTAAAAGTACTGCTGTGCTGCCCAAATAAATTGCGTAGATTTATTTGTTTGCTGGAAAAATATAAAAGTAACTGAAAAATGTTCTGAGTTATTAATTCACATTGGGTATAGCAGCATATTAGAGCCAGGGCCATGGTCTGTGAAAATAATATATAATTCATGCTGTGACTGTGTTTGCTCAGCAAGTAGTTACACTGTAATGCATAAAAAAAAAAATAACTGTTGGGCTCTGGCTTTTGTGCAGATCTGGGCATCTGGCTGGGGCCACTTCAAGTGCAAAGACTACAAACCTAAATGAATAAGAAAGGATGGCTCTTTAGCTTTTTAGCTTAATCAGATACTGTTCATATTGTATATGCCATGTCGGGATAAGGTTCTCTGACACCAAAGGTAAATATGGATGAAGCTTGCACATCTTTCCATACCGTGGTTGGGCCAATGCAGATTATAGAAATGACAACGCTATCCACTAGCCCTAGATTTACTGCTTTTTGCTCCAAAGACAACTGAAGGGGATGGGGAAGCTGTTGTAATGTGATTAGCGTGATTTAGCATTAACAAGCATACTAAAATTGATGATTGTGAGCAAAATGTGTTCTTCCTGCTAAAGTATTTTATAATTCATCAAAAGGGATATGCAATTAACGGACCTCCAGCTGTTGCAAAACTACAAGTCCCATCATGCCTCTGTCTCTGGGTGTCATGCTTGTGGTTGTCAAAGTCTTGCTATGTCTCATGGGACTTGTAGTTCTGCAACAGCTGGAGGTCCGCTAATTACATATCCCTGCACTAGTACATAGCATTTAACGTGATGCTACAAAAAAAAATAAGGCAAATGTAAAAAACGTACATACTAGCAGTTAAAAAAAAAAATCTGTAAAAAAAAAAAGCTAAGGGAAGAAGGGAAAGCAGAAGATAATTAAAAAAAATGAAGCATTAATAAGGAAATAACAGTTTGTTTCAAAACATTTTCCCCAGGTCACAAACAATCTGTAAGGGGTTTTTTTTAAATAAAGTTTGTTACAAACAGTAATACTGTTTCGACAAGACCGTAAGGTGGCTGGCATTAAGAGCAGTCTTAGTGGACCGTTGGGAAGGAAGATCCTGCGCTATGGATTAAAATATTACTGGGAGATGTATTAAAATACCTACTGATTGCTTGTGACCAGGAAAGAGAGGGATTAAAGGGGGGGGGGGGCTGGTTTGAAAATGACTCTATACTTATCTTTCTTGTGGCCCGTGGGGTTGATTTACTAAAGGTAAATAGGCACTTTTCAAAGAAATTTGCCCCAAGCTTAGTGAATGAAGTGAACTTTCACTTTGCAAATAAGCCAGCAGAGCTTCCCTCATTCACTAAGTTTTGGGGCAAATTTCCTTGCAAAGTGCAACTTCCCTTGCAAAGTGAACAGTTTGTTTGCCTTTAGTAAATCAACTTCCATTTCTTAAAATGCTGCAGATTTACTTCTCTCCAACTGCTACAAGTTATCAACCAGTTGGATGGGTTGAATAGCTACCCCCCACAGTATGCAATGGTTCTTCCTGCTGGCTCGTATGTCCTGCAGTGAATCCTTCTTTTTAGGCACTCTTAAAGAAATGCAATCTTACAGCATGACGTGTAAGCAGTACCAGACTGAGGCAGAGGCAGGAGAGCGACCTACCATGGAGATGTGCTAGGGGAGGGGGCAGTTTGCATGAAAGCCTTTTCTTACTTTGTCAAACAAACAAATCGGATCTACAGATTACACTGGTAGAGTGCAGATCTCCCAGTTAAATGCTAATGCTGCTCCTGATATACAGTACATAGTGCAGAGCTGTCAGAGTGATAGCAGAGCTCCCTGCTTACATTGGGGGGGGGGGGGCATTCTCCCAGTGTGATTTGCAGTGCTGGGCTGCCAGTGTGATAGCCCAGTCCTGTTCCTCCTTCCTTTATGAATGAAGCCAACAGTTGTAGTCTTCATTATTAAATTGGTGTGATGTATAGGATATACACAGCATTAAGCAGCCTAAGGCTAGGTTCACACCTGTACGGCCGTGCGGATTGCGCGGGCACTAGAGAAAATTCATTATAATGGGCTGCCATGCCCCGCAACATGCAGGAAAGAAGTCGCTGCACTATTTTTTTAAATCGCAGCCAACCCAGGAACAGAGGTTTCCAGTACTGGTTCAATTTCCAGTGCGGGCGGCGTGCCATTAGGATTAATGGCACCCTCCTGTGGGCCCGCATTTTTTGGGTTGTTTGCCGCTGCCGGTATTTGTGTGGGTCCTGCAACAGCACCACCCACACAGATATGAACCTAGCCTTTATGTTTAAGAAGCAGATGCAGCTTCCCCCTATGCACATACAGTGTATATCTATGGATTTACAGCAAAATTATAAACGCAACACTTTTGTGTTTGCCCTTATTTATCATGAGTTGAACGCAAATATCTGCAAACTTTTTTATGTACACAAAAGGCCTATTTCTCTCAAATATTGTTCACAAATCTGTGTCAGTGAGCACTTGCACGCTCCCTCAAAACTTGTGACATCTGTGGCATTATGCTGTGTGATAAAACTGCACATTTTAGAGTGGCCTTTTATTGTGGCCAGCCTAAGGCACACCTGTGCAATAATCATGCTGTCTAATCAGCATCTTGATATGCCAGACCTGTGAGGTGGATGGATAATCTCGGCAAAGGAGAAGTGCTCACTAACACAGATTTAGACAGATTTGTGAACAATATTTGAGAGAAATAGGCCTTTTGTGTACATAAAAAAGTTTTCAGTTTAAAGTTTAAAAAAGCGTTCAGCTCATGATAAATAGGGGCAAACACAAAAGTGTTGCGTTTATAATTTTGCTCAGTGTATATGTGACCTATGCACGCTCCACAAGGCAAATTATATATACATTTTCTCAAAACATGCTCTTCTGAATAAAGCAGTGTTAAACACAAAAACAAAAATGTAATATCTCTGGCAAGGGGGATTACAATGTTTAACTTTTTAACTTCTTGGTTGCCAGAAGTTACACTGACTGGTTGCTAGAGGTTACAGCACACATTACGGCTCACTGATTAGTTGATAGAGGTTACAGCACATGATTTCTGCTTGTTTATTGATTGTTAGAGATTACTGTGGATATGACCTCAGGGGGACATGATATACATATCAATGCCGCCAGCCTCTGCTATTTACATATGAATGCTGCCACTATTTACATATGAATGCCGGTAATTTACATGTAAACACAGGGTCTGCAGGTGAGTCATATGTACACAACAATAGGGCAGAGCTGGGCAGCATTTGTAGCATCAATTCACACTGAGATATTGGGACACAGCACAGGACTAAAACCTCAAGGGATGAGGGAATTTAAACCAGGATAGTTGGCATGTATGAGGCAGCTGCTTTGGGCCCCACAATAATGACAGGGCCCAGGGCAGCTGCCCCTTTTGCCCTGCCTTAAAAACGGCCCTGCTGTAACTGCTTAAAAAATGTGAGCTGGAGTTTGGCTTTACTTTTCTATTCAAGTCCATCTACATCTGCTAGGGCATTTGATACTACCCTCTCCCCAGACTGACAATGCTGCTGTCCAAAGTTATCATTTTTGCTCATCCATCAAGCGTGGATCCACCTTAAGACAGATAGTGTGTTACAGGCTGAATCACCAGGTAAAAATAAAGGAAAAATTGCAGACACCACATATAAGAATTGGTTTTGGTTTCGAATTTAATACCGCTTTAAGTGTGTAACTTTGAGCATTATCTAGATGTGACATTTGAAAATATTGTGCAAAGAGGACTTGACTTACCACATTAACAAGCTGAGTTATTGCAACCTCAAATTGTACCATGACAGGATCAGACACATTTTCTACCGGTCTTATGTGCTGATTGTAATGCGCGAAAAGCTTACGGAAAAGTCTCTCTTCGATCTCACTTTGTAATGTATCTGAAAGTAATAATAATAATGTTAAAAATGGCTAAGATTCCATAAACTTAGTGGATCTTAGAATTCAAGAAACAGCATAATGGTTAAACTCTCCTTCAGCCTTGTCCATTTTCCTGCTTACTTTCCTGCTTTTCAAACCTAAATCCCAATTATTTTTATGTGGCTAGTTTACATCTATGCACTGCAACTAAGTTTATATTTAAAATACAGAGGATGGTGCATGCATAAAGAAGCATATAAAAGCACATAAAAAATGTGCATAATTGTATTCAGTGTGTCAAAAGCAAGCATTTCTCCAATACGGTTGTCAGATTTGCTAGTTTCCAGCAATTTATTTCTAAATAAATGCATATCTAATGGTGCTTTTCAGAGATGTCCTGTCTATTGGATTTCTTGTTTAAAAAAATCCAGGCTGTATTGTAACTGGCATATGCTGGCTTTACATTACATCTGACAACCGTGCTTTCCAAACTAACCCCAGCGTGTTTGTAAAACTGTGGTATAGACAGTAGAATATTAGTTTCCTTGGGGCTTAGTTTCTTTTGGCCTATGTACTCTTTAATGTGTTACTCAATTTATCAGTGCTAACAAGAATGAGTAAAATAAATGTTTAATTTAAATTGTAGAGTGGTATGGGATTTCAAGCAGCTAATTAATAATAATAATAATTAATAATAATTGGTTTAATTAAAATGAATAAATATACATCACATCAATGGGCACAATTCACTAAAGGTTATCGAATGCGTTATGATGGTCACGTGACCACTTAACGCATGCGATAATGAAAATGTCAATCCACTATTGCTCGTTTACAGTGTTTAGCGCAAACACCAAAAATGCTTGTTAAATACAGCAGAAAAAGGCATTAAAGTCAATTCACAAAAGTAAATAAATAAATAAATGCATGCGGTAATTAAGTACTAGTCCAAGCTTGCGATAACTATGTGATAACTATGGCAATGCTCAGACCCCACAGTGATTGGTTTAAAAAATAGGTGGGAAAGTGCAAGCTGGAGCAGGTGTCAGCTAGATTTTAGTCAGGAGTTGTTTCCGGAGGCTGGCAGACAGCATAGCAAAGATGATGGAGCTCTTTGAATCCAGCCTTCTGGAATTTAAAGCAATGCAGAAGAGGAGCAGTAGGAGAAGATCTCAAGTGACTGTTCACTGCTGAATCAATTCAGGGATGCTGATACCCTGCAGAAGTTCAGGCTATCCTAGCCACTTATCATGGAGCTTTATACCCAATGCATAGGGTACCTTGAGCCCTTAACACAGAAGCCATGCCATAGATGCCATGACTAAGTTGCTGGCTGCCTTACACTTTTTTGAATAGGCATCATATAAGATGATTGCGATAACTTACCGCATAGTTTCATGCGATATTTAAGGCATAATTCGGAAAGATACCGCATGCAAGATTTTAAGAAGAGTTTCTTTGTGAATTGCAACACTTTTTTTCTTCTGAATGTTGTGCATTATTTTACCGCATACTCGGATGCAGTAAAATATCGCTTAGTGAATTGTGCCCAATAACATTCACAAATAACTTATAAACAAGCATTAATGGAACAATTCAACAACTCAGCCTTTGTAGCTCGAGTTGTATTAAACCAGCCATAAAATCTAATAATAACTTGTCTCCAAAACTTCAGGAGGCTGAGAGACTCCTGACTACAATCCCCAGCCTGCAGTCTGTTCAATTGCTATCTGCAAATCTAAGGTGAGTATATCCAAACCAATGTCGGAAAGATGTATCCCATCTTCCCTATACAGGCCCAGGACCCCCCCCCCCCTCCAAATCCTTATGCCTAAAGTAAGAACCATATCCAAAACTCATTAATGTTTCTAACATTCTATTAATGCGTTAATTTTTCAAATGCTTTGAACAGATCAGAATGTAGCCAAACTAAATGAGTAATGATTTCTGAAAAAAGAATGTCAGTACTGGGAGATAATGCTTTGAAATTCTGGATAGTGGAATACACTAAACGTGAAAAATTTAATTTAAGGTTTTTTTGATGACCAATGTCATCGCCACCTAAATGAAACAGCAATATGTCAGACAGTGGCCACCCATAAGCTAATCTTCCCAATTTTGACATTAATTCCTCCCAAGGCATGCCCCATTTACCTAACCAAAAAATCTGAAATAACTGTGGATTCAAATCCAAATTCTCACCATGGATTCTTTCAGCTGCTATTTTGTGGGCCCAAAATACAAAGGAATGACCGACAATCCACATAATTCACTTCTTACCTAGGATTCTAAAGGACAAATTAGGTCTAATATAGGAAACATAAGCATTCGACTTCCATCTACCCAGTTTTTTAATCAAATTTTTGTATAGACCCAGTCTTGCTGTTTCTGTAGATGCTCCTATTTGGTACAAATGACAAGATATTGGAAAGTCCTCCAACCATAAGAAATGAAAAACCTTTATGAAGTACTTTAATGAATTGGAATTTAGTGAAAGGCAAGCCATTGGCATGAATAAACAAAAACTCACCACCGTTAGGCTGTAGACTAAAATCATTATTGAGCAGTGTGACTGGGCAAGGAACATACTTGGTCTGGCTTGGGTTCAGTTTGACTGTTATTTTTTGATGTTTCCTTACAGTCTCAATAGCTTCTGCAGTTGATACAAATGAAAAGGGGATATGGCAGCATAGGATGCAACTGTCTCTTCTGCCTCTAATTCTCTCCTAGCAGTTTTCCTACACCTAAAGGAAAAGGGACATGCTTTTGAGGAGTGTTTGATACTCATTTTTGACACAGAGTACAACTGGCTCACAAAAGGTGTGAAAAAGGGCAAATATGTCAAACTGGAGCAACCATCCCCAAAAAAGCGGGTGAGGACTTTTGACACTATAGGGTTGATTTACTAAAACTGGAGAGTGCAAAATCTGGTGAATCTCTGCAAAGAAGCCAATCATCTTCCACGTTTTTTTGTCAAAGCCTAATTGAACAAACTGAAGTTAGAAGCTGATTGGCCACCATGCACCGCTGCACCAGATTTTGCACTGTTCAGTTTTAGTAAATCAACCCCTATCTGTCAACCACAAATAATGCTATTTTACCATATCTATACTGGTAATTTGACAATAATTCACACCTTCAGCCATACTGCACACCTTCAGCCTACTGCAGCCTTTTCAAACCAAGGGATGGGATTATGTAGTTAGAACTGGAATGATTCCACAACTTTCACACCTTCCATCCTGTTCTTGGACAATAACATCTGCATTGTCACATTTTATGGTGATTGGATTAAAGTGGTTGTAAACCCTTGTTTACAACTTTATGTTACAGGTAAGCCTATATTAAGGCTTACCTGTAGCTAACAAGGATATCTCATAAACATGCACGGTTTAGGAGATATCCCTGTATTTGCATGTGCCGACGTCATGTGGCACATGCGCACTTAAGACAACTGAAGCAATGACGCTATATGACGATGCTTCAGTTGTACTGTGCTGCTCCCGCGCGCATGCGTGGAGTGACGTCATCGCGGCTCTGGCTAATCACAGCACCGAAGCCGCGATACCCGGAAGTCACTCCGGGACAACATGTCAGCGGTTGGAAGGGAGACGTGGACCGATGCGGGGGCTTCGATCTGAGGTAAGTAATACATAATTAGCTAGTATGCTATGCATACTAGCTAATTATGCCTTTGTCTTGCAGGGTTTTTTGTTTTTTCGTTTTCATGCTGAGGGTTTACTTCCTCTTTAAGGTGACTGAGTTAGCTATATGGATTAGAAATGAAAAAGCATCTTGGATGTGCTGCGAAACATTGTCAACATACAGAACAAGTCCAGTTAAATGCTTTACCATGACCTGGATAAAAAAGAACATTTGAAGACATGTTTATAACCATATTAAATATATTTAGCTCTTATTGCAGCAGCCACATTGATAAAGTAGGGTATGGTTGATTTTGCTCCCATTGGGAGCTCTGTCTTCATTTCCTGTCTTGGAGACATAGCATGTGTCCTCATTGAAAGGTTTCTCCTCTAACCCTAATCTGCTTACAACTCAACATTTGGAAATTTGTCTTACTTTCAATCCCATAGCGAATAAAGAGGGTGAATTTCCCTAGTCAGGACATTAACAACAATAAAAACGTATACCTTCCATGCTCTATCGAAATGAAAACAATGTGGTTTTAGAAAGAATTTAAAAAAATGTTGCATGATACAAATGCTTTGGTTACAGTTTTGTGTTAATCAAAATTTACCAAGAAGAGACACTGGAGATCACAGACAGTTCTGAACCAGAAAAACAAGTCTGCTTTTATATTTAAAGCACACTGAAACACAACTGTATATTTGACTAATCTTTTCTGAATGCAGCAGGGCAGTGTAATTTATTACTGGCATCACTCTTGTGGGTCAACCATAGAGATATATAAAAGCTGCAGTGAATTTTGTTATTTCATTAAAAGAAGCTTACTGAGAATGAGTTCACCACAGGAGCTCAGGCTGGATCAGAGATACTTTTAGGCCCCTTTCAGACGAGGCGGACTCCGCTTGCACGGAGCCCGCCTCTGTCCGTCGGCTCAGCGGGAGATCTGTCCGTTGATCTCCGCTGAGCCGGCGGATGACAAGCCTCTCTCCGCTCACTGAGCGGGGAGGGGCTTGCGAGCGCCGCTGATCTCTATGGAGAGATCGGATGAAAACGGACAGTGTGTCCGTTTTCACCCGATCTCACCCGATCTCACCCGATCCGACGGATCTGGACGTGTGGTCCATACGTCTGGATTTGGCGGATCGGACCGGATCGGATGTCAGCGGACATGTCTCCGCTGACATCCGACGCTCCATAGAGTAACATGGAGCGCCCGTTCAGATCCGCCGTCAAAACTGACAGGCGGATCTGAACGGGCCTTCCGTGTGAAAGGGGCCTTAGACAAGCCTAGCACTTCTGGAAACTATCAGAAAAATGAAATTTACAGTCTGGATGCAATTTACTAGCTATAGTCTTATTGGGTTATAAAATGTTTAGATATATTTTTTGCCTAAACATACCCAGTTCAAGCTGAATTATATCCTTGTGACTCTAGACTATAAATTTGAATAAAACAATAGGTTCAGCTGTGTGATAGTGCTTCATAGCAATCAATTTTTGTACCCCTAAATGATTCTAATATTTCAAATTTTTTATAATGGCCTTGTGACAAACAAACAACTGTGGAAAAAGGTATAGACACCAATATATGATGTGCTGGTTGGTGAACCATGCAGTGAACCATGCAGTGTTATGCCCCATACACACGGTCGGATTTTCCAATGGAAAATGTTCGATGGGAGCTTGTTGTCGGAAATTCCGACCGTGTGTAAGCTCCATCGGACATTTTCCATCGGAATTTCCTTCACACAAAATTTGAGATCTGCATCTCAAATTTTCCGACAACAAAATCCGATCGTGTGTACACAATTCCAACGCACAAAGTTCCACACATGCTTGGAATCAAGCAGAAGAGCCGCACTGGCTATTGAACTTAATTTTCTCGGCTCGTCGTACGTGTTGTACGTCACCACGTTCTTGGCATTGGGAATTTCCGACAAGACTTGTGTGACCATGTGTATGCAAGACAAGTTTGAGCCAACATCCGTCGAAAAAAATCCATGGATTTTGTTGTTGGAATGTCCGATCAATGTCCGATCATGTGTACGGGGCATTACTATGAAAATCAATGCAATCCATCATGCAGCTCTAGCACCCGCTGCAGAAGATCCTAAATGATTTGATGTGAGATTTTGAAACATCTTTCCTAAGAGTAGACACTAAGCACATCACAATATTTACTTTCCCTTCTCTTATGCATAGGTTGGCCAAAAATGGGTAAACCCAACCCTAATAAAACCTTTGATATGATGCTCAGAGAAGGAATGGGCAATAAGAAGGCCAATTTGAGGGGTGAAAATTAACAATTTCAACCACTGTGAATGCTTATTATTGGGCACAAAGATTTTTGAAAATTGTATCAATCCACGTGTGACTGCATTTGTATTTAGATGGATAGAAAGTCCCCTCTCCTCTCCTGCTATCTGCTGAACATTCCCTAGTGCTATAGAATTCTCAGGCTGCAGTTCTGCACCTAGTCTCATAAATAGTGTTTAATCTAAGGTCAGATGATTTAGCCTGTGCCTAATTAAAACAGGTTTTTGGTGTGTTGCTGTACCCTAAGGACCCTCTCACTCTAGACGCACGCTAAATTGATCTGCTTTAATGTGCGGGCTAGTGTCCATTGTGTGCTGCCAGCAGAGAACGATCTTTGTTTTGTAACCGTTTTTAACAAAAGCCCAAATAAAAGCAGCAGCAGGGACTGATAGTGAGGGACTAACTCAATAGCAGGTAGAGGGTTTGAAACCAGCCAGAAGACCTAAAGACTCTTTTGCTTGATTCTCCAGCAACTGCTTAAGAAGCCTGAGTTCTAGTTCTCAACGGAGATCACGAACACACAGTAACTGGAGTTAAGTAACCTTTAAGCGTATTTCTACTGTTACAGACCATAGTTTCTGCTTGTTTGCTAGGCATCTTGCTTGATATATCTGTCAGTCTTGTACTGTATTCCTTTTTTTTGCATTCCTAATATTGCATTTTTGTTCAGTAAAAACACATTTATACATTGCAGAGATTCCTTGCTTATACCGCAAAGTAACCTTGCTAGATAAACACAAAGAAGAACAGCTGCACATGTGTAATTTGCTACATAGTGCCATTTTGGAGAGGACGTCAATTGTGGGTAAGACCTCCTTTCTAGGTTCTTTTTCAAGGAGACTGAGACTGGGTGAGTGAGGTGACCAAGAACAAGGAGATCAGTATTCTGGAGAATAGGCATCTGAATAATCACATTCTGCCACTTCTCCTCGTTAGTGAGAGCACAGATCTGGTTACTTTATTTACAGACCTACCTAGCTCTTAAAAACAGAAACATTTATTTTTTGCTGCAGAGAAGAGCTACTGAAGTTGGCAGTAGCATTTCTGTTTTATTAGTTCAAGTGGAAAAGTGAGGACCTCATTAACTGTATGCGTGTCTTCGAATTTCTAACCTGAACTAATAAAAGAGAAAAGCTGTAAATTGATTGGTTGTCACTGCCAACTCTGGGAGCTTGTCTCTGCAGCAAAAAACGGCAGTAAAATGGGAAAATGTATTGTGTAGTAATTAGTATTATGTACTAAACATATAAATATCAAATATACTTCTTTGGAGTGGTGTGTTTCTACTTACTTTACTCATTGTTGACATCTGCAATATGCTCATTACTTACCCCTGACCTATGCACTCTTTGCATTACTTATGGCTGTGGGACCATTCACAAAGTGCAACGTGGCTTGCGCATGCGCTGTGGGCTGTAAAGCTGCAAGGAATCACAGCTGGCTGCCCACAGTACACATACCAATACCAGGGAACTGAAGACCAGTGAAGAACCGGTTTACATGAGGAAGTGAGTACAGCGCTGGACCACTAGACAGGTGAGTGTTCTTTTTATACTAGTCAGCAGCTACAGTATTTGTAGAGCAAAGAACCACAAGTGCAATCAAGAGCCAGCTACCAGGGACTGTGGGTAAAGCTATTGTTACCCTTGTGTTCAGTAATGTTTACAGCCCATGGCTGTGGTTTGCTCTACTTTAAATTTTATCATTATTTACCGTATTTATCGTCATATAACACACACAGGCATATAACACGCACCTTCATTTTAGGAGAGAAGTTTCAGGAAAAAAAACTTAACTTTTAAATAAAGAACTTTGAAGCAAAATAAGGGTCAGCCTCACCATTGCCCATCTGCAGCCTGATCAATGCCATCTGCAGCCTGATCAATGCCATCTGCAGCCTCACAATTGCCCATCTGCAGCCTCACAATTGCCCATCAATGCAGCTTAATCAATGCCCATCTGCAGCCTGATCAATGCCCATCTGCAGCCTCACCTCAGATTACTGCTGCCTCGGAGGGGATAGGGACGAGCGCCGTCAGATTACATATGTAGCGCTACCCCCAGTTAAGAGAGCCGCTGGTTTGTTTTGGGTCCCTGAGTACAGCTCCACCAACCCCCGGCAATTTGGCTCTACCCGCTCTGGCACAGTTAGTAAAGGGGTATGTCCCTATGCACATAAAACTTAGCTTATACTCTAAGTGTAATTGGTATGAACTCACAAGCAGACTGCTGAAATAAGAATAACTGGCTTTACTTTGGTAGTAATGAAAAGAAATAGCAACATGCGTTTGAACATATGACTTACAATACTTTAGCAGGTCCCTGCAATATGCACTTTAACATGTACACACATATGTAACAACTGGCAGTGGGGAAACGGAGCGCCCGGTGTGGCGACCGTCTGCTATGCACCCCTGAGGTGCAATAAATCTATCTGCGCCTACCTAATGGACCAGGCCTGATCCCTAGCAATAGAGCTCAGTCCTTGTACTAGTACAGTGTTCTTCACCGGCAAAGAATCTGTAGAGGTGGTGCACATGTAGCTTTAAATGGTGTCTTTGTAATCCACAAAAAGTAACATTGCTGCTCTGAGGTAAATTGCGCCTAGGCAGTTCAATAGGCATAAAACGTGTGTGTCAATGCAGGATGAGCCTCTCGGCTCTCTCACCAATCCTTGGGTACCGTCCTCAGCTTCGGTCCCTCCAATGGTGGCTCTGGTCTCTTCAATGGCGGCGTCCGGTCTCCTCAGTCACAGCCCTGAACTCCGGTCATCAGCTCCGTCCGACCGACAGTAAGGGGAAGTCTCCGCTCCGCTGCTGTGGACTCTGAGGGGTGAGAGTCTCACTCCATCGGCTGCAAGGCCCAGGCTTCAGGCCTTCAGCTCCGGTCCGCACAGGTGTCTCTGCTGGCTGCAGTCTCCGCGTCACACGCTCTGTCAGCAGAGGCAGGCCAGTCCTGTCAGGCCTCAGAAGAGGAAGTGTCCCAAGAGGAAGAGGCGGTCTCCGCTCTTCCTTTTTATAACCTCCCCCAGCAGCCTCCCGGGCGGAAGCAAGCAGCCTGGGAGCCTGGGGAATTATGGGAAATGTAGTCTTTTCCAGTAAAAGGGGTACGACCCCGCTACACACTCCCCCCACTTTGAATCTTTGGTCCCCAAAGACAGTGTTCAAACTACAAACTTTCTCGGGAACAACATTTTCACATAATTTGGACAGGGGAGCTTCCCACCAATTAGCATAAGATGGGGAGCTGTCCTGTCTACAGGTCACTTCAGTGTGGGCGACCTGCTTAACTGTGCCAGAGAGTGAGCTGGGGTTGCCCTCCACTAAATGAACAGCGGAAGGGTCAGGGCTTTCAGCACTTCTCCTTGCTGTAGTAACAGAGTCCTCTGAACTTTCTCCCATCTTGGGGTAAGTTAACTTCTTGGGAGGCTTCACAACTCTGCGAGCTCTCTGTTCTCTTGGAACTTCTTCAGGAACACATTCTGGCAACATCTCTGGTTCTGGAACATCTACTTCTTCTTGTTCTGGGTAGAGACCAGGGATATCTTCCCAGCACTCAGGCACATCACTGAATGGCACAAACTCTGTGGCTTCTGGGTTCAATGTGTTATCTTCCACATCTTCAGTAGGTGGAAGATCTATGGCGGAGTTTCCCGGGGTTGAGGAAGGCCATAGCCATTCAAGTTCTCCTCTTTCTTCTTCAGGTTGGGGGTCCTCACCACCCCTAACTTGGGATGTCTGAGACCTAGTGTTAGGCCTGGGGGTATCCAGTATGGAAACAGATTCAGGTACGTCTCTTGCTGGAGGCATTCTGACTGCTTCAGTGAGTGGGAGCAAGTGATTCCTATGCCAGGTCTTCAAAGGCCCCACTCTCCCTCCTGGCTTCAACTTGTAGACAGGCAATCCTGGAAGTTTCCTACAGATGATATATGGTTCTGATCTCCATCTATCAGCAATCTTGTGTTTCCCAGGGATCCCTAGATTGCGTAACAGTACACGGTCCCCAGGCTGTAGGTCCTGTACTCTAACTTTCAAATCAAAGTTCCTCTTATTTCGGGCCCCCCTCTGGTCAGAGGCCGCTTGAGCTTTCTCATAAGCTATCTTCAAACTGCGCCTCAGTCTGTCCACATATCCTTTGTGGGAGGCAGCAGAGGCATGGTCTAAGGAAATGCCGAAGGCCAAATCCACTGGCAATCTTGCTTCTCTCCCAAACATAAGTCGGTAAGGGGAAAAACCTGTCACATCACTTGTGGTGCAATTGTAGGCATGCACCAGAGCTGAAATGTGTTGACTCCAATGTTGCTTCTTCTCTGTTTCCAAAGTTCCCAACATGTTCAATAGGGTCCTGTTGAACCTTTCAGGCTGGGCATCACCTTGAGGGTGATATGGTGTGGTCCTAGTCTTCTCTACCCCCAGAGAATCTAGTAACTTCCTGATCAGGCGACTCTCAAAGTCCCTTCCTTGGTCTGAATGGATTCTCTGTGGCAGTCCATAGTGAACAAAGTACTTCTCCAAAAGTACCTTGGCTACTGTAGAGGCCTTCTGGTCCTTGGTTGGGAAAGCCTGAGCATAACGAGTGAAATGGTCGGTTACCACCAGAACATTTCCCAATCCGCTCAAATCGGGTTCAAGGCAGAGAAAATCAATGCATACCAGATCCATTGGGCCCTGACTCTGTAGGTGGCCCATTGGGGCAGCTTGATGGGGTAAAGTCTTCCTCTGAATGCATCTTGCACAGGAATGGCAATACTCCTCCACTTCGGCCCTCATGCAGGGCCAATAAAACCGGTCTCTGACAAGTTGGAAGGTTCTCTCTGCTCCCAAGTGACCATGCTGGTCATGTAGGGCAATCAGCACAGTCTCTCGATGCTTCTCTGGGAGAAACAACTGCCACTTGTCTTCTGGGCCATCAGAGGGGCCCCTTCGGTAGACTACCCCCTGATGCACCTGTAACTTGTCCAACTCTCTCCTCAGTAGGCGAGCTTCTTTAGAAGGGTGAAGGCGAAGTCCCTCTGGACTCTGGTCTTCCAGGGCTTCCAGGACCAATTTCCCCATGGGGTCTTCCAATTGGTCACACCTTAACTCTTTCTTGGACAGCTTCGGTAGGCACTCTTCTGCTAGTTGAGTTACCCCACAGTAACACTTTGGGACTCCCACTGTGGTAACTCCTACCTCTTCAGCTCTGGATCCTCCTCTGGCTTGGAGTTCAGCCCCCTGACAGAGGGCTCGCACTCCATCTGGTGCCACTTGGGTCCAGTCTTCCCAGTCATCAGCTATGACATGGGATCTTCGGGACAGGGCATCTGCATCCCTATTTCCAGCCCCTGGTCTGTACTTGAGACTGAAATTGAATCCAGACAACGCCGCCAACCATCTGTGTCCAGTTGCATCCAGCTTGGCGGTGGTGAATAGATAGGTCAAGGGGTTGTTATCTGTCTTTATAGTAAACTCGGCCCCATACAGATAGTCTCTCAGTTTGTCAACAACTGCCCACTTGAGGGCTAAGAACTCCAACTTGTGGGTGGGATAGTTCTTCTCGGAGGGGGTCAGGCTCCGGCTCACATAGGCCACTGGTCGCAGCTGGTCTTCATACTCCTGGTAGAGTACTCCACCTAGGCCCTCATGGCTGGCATCAACGTGTAGCTCATATGGTCTAGTGGGATCAGCGTAGGCCAAAACTGGGGCTGTGGTGAGACTTCTCTTCAAGGTTCTGAAAGCCTCTTCACACCCTGAATTCCACTGGTCTTTGACCGACTCACCGGGCCTCCTAGGCCCCAATCCATCTTCCTCTCCTTCTGTCTTGAGCAGCTCGTTTAGGGGTTTTGCAATGCGGGCAAACCCATCCACAAACCTGCGGTAGTAGGAGCAGAACCCCAAGAAAGACCGAAGTTCTGTAACTGTTGTGGGTCTTGGCCACGAAGTAACTGCCTCCAACTTCTCAGGGTCTGTAGCCACTCCTTTTTCAGACACTATGTGTCCCAGATAGTTCACAGAAGACTGATAGAACCGACACTTTTCTGGAGAAAGTTTAAGTCCCTCTTCACTGAGCCTCTTCAGTACTTTCTCCAATCTGGCTTCATGTTCCTCCAAAGTCTTTCCAAAGACAATGACATCGTCCAGGTACACAAGGACTTCTATGAGGTTCATGTCTCCAACTGTCCTTTCCATTAGGCGTTGAAACGTAGCAGGAGCTCCAGATAGGCCCTGAGGCATCCTGTTGAACTCAAAGAATCCCACTGGGGTTATGAAGGCAGTCTTTTCTCTATCTTCTGGATGCATGGGGATTTGGTAATACCCACTCTTGAGGTCCATCACACTGAACCACTTAGCTCCAGATAAACTCTGTAAGGCATCTTCTATCCTTGGCGTGGTGTACTGGTCAGGAATGGTCCTCCTGTTGAGAGTTCTGTAGTCAATGCAGAGCCTCAATGACCCATTCTTCTTCCTGACTACCACAATTGGGGAGGCATAGGGGCTTCTGGACTCCCTAATCACTCCCGTCTTCTTCAGTTCCGCAAGCTGCTCTCTCAGATCCTCCAGATCTGCTAGCGGGACTCGCCTCACTCTCTCTCTGAAGGGCTTGTCCTCTTGCATGCGGATTCGGTGGGTGGCACTCCTCGCACACCCCACATCAAACTCATCTTTAGAGAAAATCTTCTCCCATCTGGTCAGCTGGGCCTTGGCTCTCTCTTTCCAAGCTCCAGGTAGGTTTGGGTTTTCCATGGAGAGTTTCTTCCAGACATCTTCTCCTTCACCCGTCCCCTTCACTTCTGACCAGCCAACTGGGACAGCAGGACTCACCTGTCCCAGAAGCATCCTGGCAGGGATCTCCACGGGCCATTCCGTGGGGTTCCTCACACTGACAGGGACTCTTCCTCTAGCCTTCTTCAGGTCCTTCAGTGAAATTACTTCTGGTATCACTTCCAGACCTGAGTGACCCTCCATTGGGTCGGGTTCCAACATTACAAAGGGGCCAGGCTGCTCCCAAGTAAGTTTTACCGTGGCTCTCATGCAGGTCACCTCTCCAGGCTGTAACACTGCTCCTTCTTTTCCCAGCCTCCATACCCTTCCTATCCCCTCACTTGGGGTCTTCTGCTCTAGGACCAACCGCTGATAGGCTGCCTTCAGCATGGGATGGATCTTGGGAGTTGAAAGATTCTCTTTCTTCACCAGGGGGGTCAGAAGCCTTCTGACTAGGTCCGTGTTCGTCCCTATGATCAGGGAAGTCTTGCTGGTTCCTGGTGGGCGGGGACACACCACTGCTAAGGTGTCAAACACTTCAGACTTCCCAGCTACGGATGGGTCAAACGTCAATCTGATGGGTAAGTATCCATCATAGGGGAAACTCTGAGTTCCCAATCCCCTTATCTCCAACTCTTCTATCTTCTGTATAGGCAGATGACTCAGGTATCTGTCATAGAAGTCCCTGTACAACAGGGTCACTTGTGCTCCAGTGTCCAGGAGAGCCTTCGTGTACACTCCTTCCACCTGGATGGGTACAGTAGGGGATGGACCAACTAGCTTTTCTGGGTAAGGCTGAGTTGATGCTGTCCTCTTCTTTGGACTCTTCTTCTTCTCACTGGATTTGCGCTTGCTCCTTTCTTGAGCCTGGTATGCATTGATTTTCTCCCTCTTAGTGGGAGTGTGAACCCGTTGAGGGATATTGTTATCTCTCACTTTGAAGAGTTCACGTCTGGGGGTGCTGTGTCTCTCCGGAGGGGTCTTGCCCCCTTTCTCTGGAGTGCACCTTGGTTGAGGATCCCTGGGCCCCTTCCGAGGGGTTTGGTCTCCTCGCTTTCTCTTCCTGTTGTGCTTCTTGGAGCTCACTGAAGGTGATGGGCACCCGGTTGACTCCTTCACCGGGGCCCTTTGGCGTTTCCCGCCGGCTGGCGGCTTTCTGCCTTCTTCTTCTTGGGGCTGGAACATACAGCTGCAATATGACCAATTCCTCCACAATTAAAGCAAATCATCTCACCGTAGTCAGGTGGGGATGCTGGTGCTGGAACAGCTGGAAACAATTCCTTCCTGCCTGTTTCTTTCTTGGGACTGGGCGTCTCTTTCGCCACTAGAGACGTCAGTATCTCCATCATCTGAGACATCTGCAACTTCAGGGCATCTACCTCTGTGTCTCTTTCAGGGGTTAAGGCCGTCCTGACCGTGGCCACTGGAAGCCTTGTAGACCCCATCACCTGCTTCTCCCGTTTCTCTTCCAACATGGCCTCTTCTTCTCTGACCATTCGAATGAGATCAGGGTAGTCCAGGCTCTTCCCATCCTGCCGGGTGCGTAGAATTAGTGCGACAGGGTCCAGGGGTTGGGCTCCCCTCATCACCTGCTGGGCACGGGCTTCGTCTACCTTCCCTTGATCTATCCCCTTCTTCAGGATAATCCTATGCAGGATCTTGTCTATGCGTCCCATGTACTCTGACAGCTTCTCCCCTGTCTTCTGGTAACAGTGTTCCAGTTGATAGGTAAGTTCTGTGACTTTTTCTGTCCCACCAAACACACCTTCCAGGATGTCTATGTAGTCCTGGGCAGTGCAATCCTTTTTACTCGTCTTCAGATTGCGTATGGCCTCTAAGGCAGGTCCTTTTAGGCTCTCAACAATCCTTTGCTTCTTTCTGCCTTCTGAGACCTCCCATTCTTCTAGGGCCTGCGTGGCACCATCTAACCACTCTTCAAATCCCTCTTCTCCCGAGGGTACAGGTGTCCTCCCTGAAAACATCCGGAGTTTCCTGTATCCCGACATTGGGTAATCCCCGGGGTCTCTTCTGCACTGGGTCACAATCTCCCCTAGGACAGCACACAGTTCTGCACTAAGAGTAGTGTGTGCGGGTGTGGGACTTTCCGCGCCCTTCTGCTCCTCCTTCTTTGGGGATAGAATGGCTTTCATAGGAGAACCTTCTCCCTTGCGCGGCAGCGCATGCAGCACTTGGTAGGCCTGACCATTCGGTGCTTGTATGCTTTGGCTCCTGAACTGCTCTGGAGTCTCTTCCTTCCATTCTATTAAGGCGTATGTGTACCCAGCATCATTTCTCATGTCCATTATCCATGACTTCTGGCATGGGGATAATGACATTATGAGCTGCTTGACTGCCTCTCTCTGCCACATCCCTGGCAGTTCAATGACTGCTGCTGCGGCTGGGTCAGCGGCCCATGTTGCGGACCACCGTCCCACTTCTATTGGGTCCATGCCGGTACCTTCTGGCGGCTTTTCCCGCTGACTCAGGATCCCGGAATACGAGCCCCCACGTGTAGCGCTACCCCCAGTTAAGAGAGCCGCTGGTTTGTTTTGGGTCCCTGAGTACAGCTCCACCAACCCCCGGCAATTTTGGCTCTACCCGCTCTGGCACAGTTAGTAAAGGGGTATGTCCCTATGCACATAAAACTTAGCTTATACTCTAAGTGTAATTGGTATGAACTCACAAGCAGACTGCTGAAATAAGAATAACTGGCTTTACTTTGGTAGTAATGAAAAGAAATAGCAACATGCGTTTGAACATATGACTTACAATACTTTAGCAGGTCCCTGCAATATGCACTTTAACATGTACACACATATGTAACAACTGGCAGTGGGGAAACGGAGCGCCCAGTGTGGCGACCGTCTGCTATGCACCCCTGAGGTGCAATAAATCTATCTGCGCCTACCTAATGGACCAGGCCTGATCCCTAGCAATAGAGCTCAGTCCTTGTACTAGTACAGTGTTCTTCACCGGCAAAGAATCTGTAGAGGTGGTGCACATGTAGCTTTAAATGGTGTCTTTGTAATCCACAAAAAGTAACATTGCTGCTCTGAGGTAAATTGCGCCTAGGCAGTTCAATAGGCATAAAACGTGTGTGTCAATGCAGGATGAGCCTCTCGGCTCTCTCACCAATCCTTGGGTACCGTCCTCAGCTTCGGTCCCTCCAATGGTGGCTCTGGTCTCTTCAATGGCGGCGTCCGGTCTCCTCAGTCACAGCCCTGAACTCCGGTCATCAGCTCCGTCCGACCGACAGTAAGGGGAAGTCTCCGCTCCGCTGCTGTGGACTCTGAGGGGTGAGAGTCTCACTCCATCGGCTGCAAGGCCCAGGCTTCAGGCCTTCAGCTCCGGTCCGCACAGGTGTCTCTGCTGGCTGCAGTCTCCGCGTCACACGCTCTGTCAGCAGAGGCAGGCCAGTCCTGTCAGGCCTCAGAAGAGGAAGTGTCCCAAGAGGAAGAGGCGGTCTCCGCTCTTCCTTTTTATAACCTCCCCCAGCAGCCTCCCGGGCGGAAGCAAGCAGCCTGGGAGCCTGGGGAATTATGGGAAATGTAGTCTTTTCCAGTAAAAGGGGTACGACCCCGCTACACATACATCGAGAATCTCCTGTTTACTCGGCGGCCTCTTTAATACAAAGTCCTGGACTGGCTTCTATGATAGACAGAACACTGGTCCAATGCCGGCCCAGGAGACGGGACTTCCTATTACAGAGGCCGCAGAGTAAACAGGGGATTCTCGCTGTATGTAATCTGACGTTGCTCGTCCCGCCCCCCTCCCCATTCCCTCCTAGGCAGCCCAAATTGCAGTATCGGCGTATAACACGCACACACTACTTGCACTCGATTTTCAGGGTGAAAAATACAGTATTTGAAGCAAGTATACAATTAAAAACAGGGATGGCCGCAACATTTGGGCAAAAAAATTGGTGGTATAACAGTGTGTTATCAACAATCATCTAGTGGTTTGAGGTCTAACATCAAACGTTGAACATTGACTGGGTGGCAGGCCCACTTTACATTTAATAGGATGCAAAAAGAACAGGCTTAGGTGTGCTATAACAACTCCAAAATGTCATCAAGCACACTTATAGCACTTCCATTAGCAGCCATAATTAGGCTCTTTGGCCCCTTTCACACTGGGGCGTTTTCAGGCGGTACAGCGCTAGAAATAGCGCCTGTATACCGCCTGAAAAAATCCAGCCCCATTCACTCCAGTGTCAAAGCCGGCGGGCTTTCACACTGGAGCAGTGCGCTAGCAGGACGGTCAAAAAAGTCCTGCTAGCAGCATCTTTGGAGCGGTATAGGAGCGGTGTATTCACCGCTCCTATACCGCTCCTTCCCATTGATTTTAATGGGACACCGCGGTAATACCGCGGCAATACCGCCGCAAAACACCGCTATGGCGGCGCTCTGCGGGGGGTCTTTAACCCTTTTTCGGCCGCTCGCAGGGGGTAAAACCGCACCGCGAGCGGCCGAATACCGCGGCTAAAACGACGGTAAAGCAGCGCTAAATATAGCGCTGCTTTACCGTCACCGCGGCTCCCCGCCCCAGTGTGAAAGGGGCCTTAGACTCAGGGTTTATTTCTGCTGTTTATTGTTGGGTCTACTACAGGGGTTTAGTGCTGGTGGCTATTGCTAGAGGGTTATTGCTGGAATTTATTGCTATGGATTATTGTTGAGGTTTGTTTTTGGGGGTTATTGCTGAAAATATTGGTGCAGTTTATTGCTGTGGTTTAATACTGAGGGTTATCATTGCTGGATCTGACACTTGCTGGGAGGTTATTGATGGCCCTGACACTTTACTGGGAGTTGTTGCTCACCCTGACATTTGCTGGAGGTTATTGCTGAGGTTTTTTGCTGTGGGTTATCATTGCTGGCCCTGACACTTGCTGGAAGTTGTCATTGCTAACCCAGACACTTGCTGGGAGTTCTTGCTGTCCCTGACTCATGTTAGGGGGTATTATTGTGGGCCCTGACACATGATTGGGAGATATAATTGCTGACACCAATGCTTGGGGGTAATTATTGCTTCCACTGACACCAACAATGGTTCTTATTTTACTCCCACAGTCTTTTCAGTGTACCCCCAGATTCTTTTTTTGTCAAAACAATAGCAATCCGAAGAGGAAAGGTGACACAACAAATTATACACCATGAAATAACACTTACTATATTGGCCATGCCACATTTTTCTTCTCAATCACTGCAGCTCATGCATGCTCAGTGGGGAGCCAGCTGTGAAGCCACAAGGCTTCACAGCCAGCTTCCCACATGGTGACTACAGAACTAGATCTGAACAGATAAATGTCTTTAAAAAAGGTCATCAACTACCGTATTTGTAGCTGCTGACTTAATTTTTTTTTTTAAAAGTGACTGGAGAACTGCCTTAAAGCTGAACTCCAGGCAGAAATAAAAGTCACAAATAAAACAGATGTATATTTATTTACACATTCAATTTTTTTTCAAGCATGGTAAATACCCAAATTTGGCTTAGTATGCGCCTCTTGCAGTCCCTGTACAGCAGAGTTTATATTGGGGGATGGACAGGGGCATATCATGAAATGAGTGGGCCCGTGTGCAAGATAAAAAGTGGGCCCCAGGCAGACAAGAAAAAATAGGTAGTGCGCCACGGCGAAAAAATGGGCGTGGCTTCAATTGCACTAAACGTTGGGTGTGGCTAAATTGGGTGTGGTTTAATAGTCTGAGTCTGAGATGACTGCCAAGTGCAGTAATGTTAAATAGGGAATGTACAGTGCGGAGTGCATGGCGGTGGGTAGAATGTGCAGGAGAGGAGTGGGGTGTGTTTGATTATGGGTAGTTGGGCTACACCCATTACATTTTTTTCTTTGCTTAGGAGTGTCTCTGTGCTATTATCGATCCTTGTTTGACCCTGTTGCTCAACAGCGCCCCCCACCGTTTGGCAAATTTGTTGCATTCTCCCAAATTTTTTAAAACATTGCCAAGGTTAAACTGTATGCCAATTTCTGGCCAAGACTTACCATCTATGTGCTCAAAATCATTCTTTGGAGACTCCTTTCCCAAATGATCCACGCTATGGGGCCACATTTAGACGCAGACCAGTGATCCATGCAGGACCTTGATGTGTACTATGTGGTTATTTCGTACGTAGCACCAATTCTCATAAAATGCTTGTCCCATCTTTATTCCCCCATGCCTTTCTCCCAATTATATGTTTACATACATGTGTCACGTACATATACGATTGATTTGGTTGACTTTTATATATTTTTTTTCTTGCCATTGTATCATTAGACAATACAGCTTGATGCAAATCAGACCCTGAAGAAGCAATTTAACAATTTAAATATTCATACATGTTGGGAGCTCTGAACTCATGTATATTGATTAGCCTCTTACCATGAGACTCATTTCATGACTCAGAATCTTTTGCTGTAAATTACCATATATTAACCACTGGTCTTGTGATTTTAATATCCTTATATGCAATTTTTTTATGTCTTATAAACTAATACATTTTGTAATACTCTTTTATATATGCCTTCTACTTCTCTGTCTGGCTTCAACCCTCACCCAAAAAATCCCTGGGGCACCCCCTCTCTTTGTTCTCTGGTTGTGGGTAGTATGTGCAGGAGAGGAGTGGGGTGTGTTTGGTGGTGGGTAGTATGTGCAGGAGTGGAGTCCGGCGTGTATGGAGGTGGGTAGTATGTGCAGGGAGAGGGGTATGGAGTGTATGGAGAGGAGTGCAGGAAGAGAAGTGTGGAGTGTATGGTGGTGGGTATTATGTGCAGGTAAGGAGTGTGGAGTGTATGGTGGTGGGTATTATGTGCATAAGAGGAGTGCGGAGTGTATGGTGGTGGGTATTATGTGTGGGTAAGGAGTGCAGAGTGTATGGAGGTGGGTATTATGTGCAGAAAAGGAGTGCAGAGTGTACAGCAGTGGTTAGTATGTGCAGGAGAGGAGTGGGGTGTGTTTGGTGGTGGGTAGTATGTGCAGGAGTGGAGTCCGGCGTGTATGGAGGTGGGTAGTATGTGCAGGAGAGGGGTATGGAGTGTATGGAGAGGAGTGCAGGAAAAGAAGTGTGGAGTGTATGGTGGTGGGTATTATGTGCAGGTAAGGAGTGTGGAGTGTATGGTGGTGGGTATTATGTGTGGGTAAGAAGTTCAGAGTGTATGGAGGTGGGTATTATGTGCAGAAAAGGAGTGCAGAGTGTACAGCAGTGGGTAGTATGTGCAGGAGAGGAGTGGGGTGTGTTTGGTGGTGGGTAGTATGTGCAGGAGTGGAGTCCGGCGTGTATGGAGGTGGGTAGTATGTGCAGGGAGAGGGGTATGGAGTGTATGGAGAGGAGTGCAGGAAAAGAAGTGTGGAGTGTATGGTGGTGGGTATTATGTGCAGGTAAGGAGTGTGGAGTGTATGGTGGTGGGTATTATGTGTGGGTAAGAAGTTCAGAGTGTATGGAGGTGGGTATTATGTGCAGAAAAGGAGTGCAGAGTGTACAGCAGTGGGTAGTATGTGCAGGGAGAGGAGTGTGGAGTGTATGGTGGTGGGTATTATGTGTAGAAGAGGAGTGCAGAGTGTATGGTGGTGGGTAGAATCTACAGGTGAGGAGTGCGGAGTGTACAGTGGTGGGTAATATGTTCAGGATTGTGTCAGTAGGCCAGTGGACGGTCAGTAGTTTTTTATTATTATTATCTTTTTACAATTACATTTTTTAGTAATTTTTTTCAAAATGTATTTTTGTATTATTTTTTTAACAATGATTTGGGGGAGGAGGATTTGGACAGTGTCAGTAGGGCAGTGGACTGTGTCAGTAGTTTTTTTTTTTTTTTTATTATCTTATTATCTATTATTTTTAAGAATATTAATTTTTTCGATATTTCACTTAATATTTATTCTTCACAGTGCTTCTGGGGAAGGGGGTGGTGTCAGTACGGCAGAGGTTGGTGTCAGTAGAGTAGTGGATGGCGTTAGTTTTTTTTTGGGGGGTGGTGTGGTTGGGGCAGTGGACACTGTAGGCGGGGGGAGGGAGGTTGTCAGTATTTTTTTAATTGTATTTTTTATAATTTTTTTGCAATTTTATTTTTTAATACTTTTTGCAATATATATATATATTTATTTTTAATCAGCCTTGTCGGTGGTCTATGATGAGATATCTATATATTTAGACCCCCAACATCTCCCCTTTGCGACAGGGAAAGGGACTGAGGACACAGATTCCCCAGTGCCTTTCTTAGCATTGAACTTGAATGGAGAGGAGACAGAGGCTCCCGTTCATTCATAAACTGAAGCAGAGTAACACACAGGTTACTCTGCTCAGTTATTACAGGTCATAGAAAGCGTTCAGTAACGATCGCTCTCTGTGTCTAATTCAGAAAAGGAAGGGGCCAGTAAATTACATACTTACTGGCCCCTTCCTCTGCTCTCCAACCTGACACATCCCCGACGAGGGGGGGGGGGGGCGGAGGAGGTGGACACAGCAGGTCAGAGGAGAACGTGGGGGAAGGAGGATGAGAACGGGGGAGCGGAGAAGGGGGAAAACAGGGGAGTGGTGAAGGGGGAGAACGGGGGAGCGGTGAAGGGGGAGAACGGGGGAGCGGTGAAGGGGGAGAACGGGGGCGGAGGAGGAGGAGAACAGGGTAGAGGAGAAGGAGGACACAGCAGGCTGAGAGAGAACACAGGGAGCGGAGGAGGAGAGAACGGGAGGAGGAGGACACGGAGAACAGCCCGGGAGGATCGGTGCGGCGGGAGGGACAGCTGTAAACACTCATAGCCACGGGAGGGAGGGGAGGAAAATCGTCTGTCATGCAAGGGAGATCGGTGCTTACAGCTGTTCCTCCCACCGCACCAATCATCCCCAGTTGTGAACCAAGGGACAATCATCCATGTGTGCAGGGTGGGTCACAGTGGACCCCCCTCCCCTCAGAGGCCCGTGTGCAGTGAACACTCTGCACCCATGGATGATACGCCCATGGGGATGGAGAAACAGCACTAGGAGCCAATTAATTGTCCTGCACTGCAAGGAGCATGCTGATAGGAGAGAGCAGGCTGTGGGAGGGAAAAGACCTGTAAGCACAGTACAGTACAGTAGAGAAAAAAAATAAGGCGTTTTGGCCTTTCAGATAGGACTGTGCTGTGCGGCAGAGCTGTATTAATCTCACAGCTGGATGGACAGAAATACAAATCCTTTAGCAGGTAAAACAGCTCCCTTATACACTATATTACCAAAAGTATTGGGACACCTGCCTTTACACGCGCATGAACTTTAATGGCATCCCAGACTTCGCCCGTAGAGTTTAATATTGAGTTGGCCCAACCTTTGCAGCTATAACAGCTCCAACTGTTCTGGGAAGGCTGTCCACAAGGTTTAGGAGTGTGTCTATGGGAATTTTGACCATTCTTCCAGAAGCGCATTTGTGAGGTCAGGCACTGATGTGGGCGAGAAGGCCCGGAAACCTGTTGCAGGAAGTCGCAGCTGGTCGCAGGACTGTAGTTGCAGACACTCGGATGGAAGTGCTGAGCCAGACAGGACACAGGAGCAAGGTCACAAGCATAGCTGGGTTCGAAAACAGACAGGCAGCAGGGTACCAGGACATCAGGCAAAGTCAGATGGGAAACCGGGATCAGGAGCCAGGGATCAGGTTTAACAAAGTCCAGAATCAAGGTCAAATGGAGAGCTGGGATCAGTAGCCAGAGATCAGATATAACAGAATCCAGAAGCAGGGTCAACAGGAGCCAAGGTCAGCAACTGGTAATGAGACAGGGAAATCACAAGGTTCAGGGTATCAGGACTCAGAGCACAGCTGAAAGACCAGTCAGCACTGATCAGTGGTTAAGGCACACTTTAAGTAGGCCGCCTGGCGCCAATTGGTACTAGGGACGCGCTCCTGTGCGTGCACGCTGGTCGCACGCGCATAAGCGTGCACAGGCAATTGCAGTCGCCCGTGCATGCGCACATGCGCACTGGCACACGTCAGGTGATTACTACTGGTTTCCTTACACACAGATCTGTCCTGCTCTGTAACGAGCGATTGCAAGTGCCCGGTTGTCATCGTGGCCACCGGGCACGCGCATTGGTTTCTTGGTGACGCAGCGGCACACGAGCACGCCTCCAATACCGCCGGGAAGCCGAGGACGTCATATGACGGCCGCACAGGATGGGAGATCCCATCTGCGGACGTCATATGTCTATGGGGCGGTAGGGAAGTGGTTAATTTGATTATTTAGCAGTTTGCCTGGAGTTCAGATTTAGAAGAAATGCCAAAACATTATTTATTGTGAAAATACCCCAACATTCTCTTTTGCAGAACAGTCTCCTGTAATCAATCTTATATCATAGTTCACTTGTCACAGGCACGTTGCATATGTGAAACTCCACCATCTCTTTCTAACAATATTTTTGTGTTTACCAAAAATATAAAAGTATACAGTCAGGCAATACAAACAGCCACAGGTGTTTTGGGGAACAAGCAAACATTTTTTATGCTGTGTGGGATAAATCGAACATCTCTCTATTAAAGTTTTATTGAGCAGACACACTGAATGGTTTTAGAGAGCACTTCTGCAAATTTCTTCTAAACCTGGTTTGACAAGTGAAGATGATGTTACGCAAGGCACTTGTGACTCCAGCTCTCCCTTAAGTCCTTATTTAATGCTTGGCTGATCAAGATTAAAATTTCATTGACTAAATTGTCTTAGTCTTTCAACCCTTTTAATGCCAGAGGGCTTACATTTCTCCACAATGCAAGGCTGTGCATCCTGGCTGTAACTTTTTCAGTGCTGAAATATTGCTTTGTTTCTAATCCACCAGTTTATAAACTCATATAACATTTTCTGTATTAAACTAATGTTTAATTCACTAAGTAAAGCAAAACATCTCTAAATATTAAATAGTCAGGTAGTATATGGGTGGATGCATACTCATGCTTTTTTGTACATTTTTAAATCAAACTTAACTTTAAATTTGTAAAATTGTAAATTTTGAAAATGTACACATTAGCCCAAAGCAATCACTTAAGTAACATCATTTAATAGCCTAAAATGGGCTGAATAATGTAAGCTGTCTTTTGATTGGTTGCTATGGGATGCTATACATCATTACTTTATGCCATTAGGTAATTCCAAATATATATTATATAAAATGCAGTATTTCAAATATTAGTGAGGTGAACACCTTGTTAGCTCTCAGAAAGCTACAACCAAATCTCAACCAAATCTCATTATCTTAATTGTAGTCAATAATATTAAATATTTTAAAAAATATATATATATATATTTATGGGGCATATTTATAAGTCAGTGACTCTAATGTGCACCAAACACAGGGTGAATCTTCCAGGTGCATGTGTTTTAAACAACAGTGATTGAGTCACAATCAGTGAATGTCTGGTAAAATTCACATTGCCTGCTGTATAAATAAGCCCCTTATAATATAAAAATATATTTTTTTAAATGGGGTAATTTAATAAGGCAGCAAATTTAACATGAACTAAACATTCAATGTGGGTGAATCTTCCAGGTACATGCATTCACCATCAGCGAATGTCTGGTGCAATTCACATTGCCTGCTATATAAATAAGCCTTTTATAATGTAAAAATATTTATTTAAAAAAATAGGTAAATTAATAAGGCAGTGAATCTAACATGTACCAAACATTGTATGTGGGTGAATCTTCCAGGTGCATGCATTTTAAAATACAGTGATTAAGTCATCCCTGGTGAATGTCTGGTGAAATTCACTGCTATATAAATACTTCCCCTATAATATAAAAATATTTATAAAAAAAAATGAGGTAAATTAATAATATAGGGAATCTAATGTGCAACAAACATAAAATGTGGGTGAATTTTCCAGGTCATTGACAGTCATTGATTCATTGCCAGTGAATGTCTGGTGAAAATCACACTCACTGATATATACATATGCCCATTATTGTATATTAAATATGATGCTGATTAGCACTCTTATTATATGGTAAATAAACTAAACATAAATGCAATGATAACAACAAACAAAACAATCTGAATCCAGATTGAATCCAAATGCCCAAAAACATACAATAGATACTTGACCTTAAATTACTATTTTAAAACCTACTAGAAGCATGATGATCCAAAAACCATACTAATTAATTTCTTAATGACTTACCTTGCAAGACTACCAACATCACAAGTACAACACAGCAGAAATACATTTCAGTTTTCTTAACATGGCAAAGAATCATTTCTTCTCCAGCAGAAAATAACAAACTGAAGGTGAACAAACAAGTGAGATGTATGATTCAGGATCCAGCTAGAAGCATGGATATAAATCAAGGTCTCCGTCTAGTGTCTAAGCACAGGTACAATGAATGTTTATGTGTGTGATGTGCCAAAAATAGGGGCAGGTAGAGCAGAGAAAGACTCACACTGCTCTCCTGTCACTGACGCTGCATGTGTGTTTCTTTTATGAGGAAAAAATTCATAGGGAAAAGTACCCGTTCACATGATAGAGTACACAGCCCCAAGGGATAAACAAGAGCAACAGTGAGATGGGAGCTGAAAATAGAGTGATGCAGAGCAATAGAATGCAACCAGTTTTGTGCAGGGGTTAGCAGATGTTGGCTACTCAATTTACAGACACACCTGGGATTGATGCTACTGAAAATTGACCATGCAGAAGGGCTTCGGGTCATTTCTGAGAATATAATCAGACTCTGGAAGAGTCTCCAATTAAATTAACATAGCGTATACATGATTTCAAACAAGCTTCCTATCTTCTGAGAGCAATATTGACCTTTTTCTATTTACAGTGGCAAATGCTATATAAATGTCCTACTGCCAAATTGTGCTTAATTTACAATGCTGGCCTCAAGTAACTATGTTTTGCAGTCATTTTCTTCTTCAAACATTTCAGATTGATGCACCGCTGAAACAGAATTAGTATCACACAATAAAGGGACACCTGTATAATGTGGTGTTATCACCTTCATTTAGTAGGAACACCAGTCGTCCATTGTATCTCACATTCATTTTGAAGGTTCTGTAAGACCTGTAGCTCCACAACAGTGGACCTTTGCTGTCTTAGGGGAGCAGAAAATACATCAATGAGTGTCCAACCCTGATCATGGGGGCTTGGAAGACCTCCATTTACCACTGAAGTGTCTCATATCTCATATTTAGACCTGTGTCCACTGTTTACTCCAGGGAAATGGTAACCAACACTTTGAATATGGGGTCATAGAATCCTATATTGCAGGGTATAGAAGAAGATAGGGTAAAACTATAGGCACTATGCTGACGAGAAACCTATGAATATAAGGAAAGCATTCAGGCATATAGTATATGAATGAAATAAAATATGGGGTCATAGAATCATATGCTGCAGGGTGTAGAAAAAGATAAGTTAAAACTGTAGGCACTATGCTGACGAGAAACCTATGAATATAAGGGAAATATATGAATGAAATAGCCTGCCCACATACAGTATATGCAGTATATATGTGTCCAACAAACAGTGTCCAGCTTGTTTTTGGTCAAGTCTCTAATGTGTAGGTACCAGTGACTTTGGAACAGGGGCCTTAAGAGGATTAACTTTGACCCAGGACCCTGCTCCTGGGGGCTTGGAAGGCTTCCATTTGTGTCTTTTATCTCATATTTAGACCTATTTGTGTTCACTGTTTACTCCAGGGAAATGATAATTACTGTATTTATCGGCGTATAACACGCACCAGCGTATAACACGCACCCCAAGTTTAGGAGGGAATTTTAAGGAAAAAATGTTTTAGGAGAGGTTTAGGGAAAAAAAAAAACTTACATTTAAGCATCATTTGCAGCTTGCCCAGCGTCATTTGCAGCTTGCCCAGCATCATTTGCAGCTTGCCCAGTGTCATTTGCAGCCTTGCCCAGCGTCATTTGCAGCCTGCCCAGTGTCATTTGTAGCTTGCCCAGTGTCATTTGTAGCTTGCCCAGTGTCATTTGCAGCTTGCCAGCGTCATTTGTAGCTTGCCCAGTGTCATTTGCAGTTTGCCAGCATCATTTGCAGCCTTGCCGACGTTTAAATTTCCCACCGCCGAGACAGACTGCGCATGCGCCGCCGAAAAAGACCGAACCGCGGCCGAAAAAGGCCGAAGCGACTGTTCGGCTCCGCTCGGAGTCCCGCCTCCCTGCTGTTTCGGGAGCGAGCGCAGGGAGACGGGACTACGAGCGCAGCTGAACAGTCGGCTTTGGCCTTTTTCGGCCGCGCTTCGGCCTTTTTCGGCCGCGCTTTGGTCTTTTTTTTCGGCGGTGGTCGCTATTTTTCGGCGCCGCAACCAATTTTTGAATTTTTTTTTGGGGGTATCGGCGTATAACACGCACCCACGACTTTCCCCCGATTTTAAGGGGGAAAAAGTGTGTGTTATAGGCCGATAAATACGGTAATACTTTACATCCTTTGATACAATATGTGTTTATAAACCCATATGTTGCAGGGTGCAGAAGAAGATAAGATAAAACTGTAGGCACTATGCTGACGAGAAACCTATGGATATAAGGAAAGTATTCAGGCATAAATGAATGAAATACCCTACCCACATATATACAGTAGGGATGAGCCGAACACCCCCCCGGTTCGGTTTGCAGCAGAACATGCGAACATGCAAAAAATTTGTTCGAACACGCGGACACCGTTAAAGTCTATGGGACACGAAAGTGTTCATTTTAAAGGTTTATATAAGTTATTCCCATAAAAAGTGTTTGGGGTGCCGGGTCCTGCCCCAGGGAGACATGTACCAATGCAAAAAAAAAGTTTTAAAAACTAAAGTTTTTTCGGGAGCAGTGATTTTAATAATGCTTAAAGTGAAACAATAAAAATTAAATATTCCATTAAATATCGTGCCTGGGGGGTGTCCTTAGTATGCTTGTAAAGTAGCGCATTTTTCCTGTGTTTAGAACAATACCACAGCAAAATGTAATTTCTAAAGGAAAAAATTTAATTTAAAACTATTTGCGGCTGTAATGTATTGTCGGGTCCCGGCAATATAGAGGAAAATCATTGAAAAAAACGTCATGAGTCCCCCCCCCCCAGTCTATTACCAGTCCCTTTGGGTCTGGTATGGATATTAAGGGGAACCCTGCACCCAAATTTAAAAATAAAATGACGTGGAGGTCCCCCAGGCCCCCAGGCACTATATACTCAGAACAGCAGTATATATACTATACGGCCTGCCCTATATACTCTGCAGAAAATTGGGCCTTAGGTGTTGGTGGTACCAGAACACTGTAAGCCCTCACAGTTACTTACTTGGTGAGCGCAGGAACGAGCCCTGCTGTGAAATACTATGGAAGGCAAACTACTCTGAGCCTGGATGACAAAGGATGAGGAGGATGAGGACGGCTTCGTTATCCACTCCACCAACTCTTCTGCATGTTCTGGCTCAATAACATGGCCAGCAGCAGAAAAAAAGGACAAGCATGCCCCACAGCCACCTGCAGAGGATGCACCATGTCCACGACCAGCACTGTTGACTGTAGACACAAAGGCTGCTTGCCCTCTTTAGTGGCCTGTGAGCATCTGCCTCTCCTTGGTGGCCTTCCAGACATGATGTATATTTTGTTTTGCAACACCACACTACACTTTATTAGATACTGTGTACACCACCAGAAGTGTAGTATAAACTGTACGCACTGTATTAGATACTGTGTACACCGCCTGCACTGTCTTAGCAACTGTACTACGGCTGCACTGTATTTTATACTGTGTACACCACCGGAAGTATATTAGAAACTGAATACACTGTATTAGATACTGTGTACACCACCAGAAAAGTAGTAGAAACTGTACTACGGCTGCACTGTATTGTGTACTGTTTACACCATCAGAAGTGTAGTAGAAACTTTACATACTGTATTAGATACTGTGTAAACCGCCTGCACTGTATTAGCAACTGTACTACGGCTGCCCTGTATTTTATACTGTTTACACCACCAGAAGTGTAGTAGGCACTGTGCACCACAGAATGCACTGTAGATATAGGCTACACTGGATGCAGAGTGTATATATATATACAGTATATATATATATATATATACACGAGACTGTATATATATATATATATATTGATACACCGCCTGAAGTGTATTAGAAACAGTAGACCACAGAATGCACTGTAGCGTATATATATATATATATATATATATATATATATATATATATATATATGTATATATACAAGAGATTGTGTATATATATATATATATATATATATATATATATATGTTAATGCACTGACTGAGTATAGAGTAAACACAGAATTTATAGCCTATGCTAAATGTAGAGTATATATATATATATATATATATATATATATATATATATATATATATATATATATATGTATATATATATATATATATATATATATATATATATATATACTAGACTGACTGTGTATATATATATATATATATATATATATATATATCAAATACACTGCCACTAACTGAATAACCTGCCTGCTTAATCTAACTAGCTATCTCACTGTCCACCAACAACACTACACACGGCCGCCGTGTAAGCTGCCTTATATAGTGTGGGGTATGGATTTAGACACCTTGAGCCATGATTAGCCAAAGGCACCCTACCTTTGGCCAATTATGGCTCTCTTAGCAGTGGGCGATGTGATTGGCCAAAGCATGCAGGTCAGGTGCATGCTTTGGCCAATCATCATACAGCAATGCACTGCGATCTCGCAGTGCATTAGGGGCGTTTTGCGGCGCTCAAATTTGCCGCAAACTCCCCATAATGTTCGCTGTTCTGCAAACGGGCGAACACCCGATGTTCGAGTCGAACTTATGTTCAACCCGAACATCAAGCTCATCCCTAATATACAGTATATGCACAAGTAAATATATGAGCCCGCCTAAGTGTGAAACGAAGGTTATGGTACTGGGGTTGAGGTGAAGGACCACTGAAAGTCAACAAGAAGAGATACATTCACAGATTTCACTTTTTTGTATATCAAACTATTGTTATGGTACTTATTCCTTTCCTTATTGTACTGTTTGCTGTTAATGGTGTAAACACTGGAAACATTTTAATGATGAAAATTGGCTACCTACTTCAGTGCATTCAAACCCCGCCCGCGGTCAATCAACGCTGCAGAGTTGTTCCCACTATCAGGTGATAGCAGGGCCGCTGATAGAAATCATGGGGCCCCGTACAGCCTACCTGACGGGGCCCCCTATGGCTCCCCCCTGGTCCTGCCCCTGGTCCCACCTTCAGCCCCACCCCTGGCCCCTCCCAGACCCTGCCCTGAAACAAAGTGCAGGTTTGTCTACAATTTTTCTCATCCATGCTGCTAATGCCGTAATGTGCTGCAGACAGTGCCATCCATGACACTAATGCCAAAACACATGTGCTGCCTGCAGAGACAGTGCCACCCATGCTGCCAATGGCATTATTCCATTGGCGGCATGGTGGGCACTGTCTGCAGGTAGCGCATGAGTTATGGCATTAGTGTCATGGGTGGCACTGTCTGCAGCACAATATGGCATTGGCGGCATGGGTGGCACTGTCTGCAGCACATTACGGCATTTGTGGCATGGGTGGCACTGTCTCTGCAGGCAGCACATGCGTTATGAGCCATAACGCATGTGCTACCTGCAAACAGTGCCACCCATGCCACAAATGCCGTAATGTGCTGCAGAGACAGTGCCACCCATGCCGCCAATGCCGTAATGTGCTGCAGAGACAGTGCCACCCATGACACTAATGCCATAACGCATGTGCTACCTGCTGACAGTGCCACCCATGCCGCCAATGCCATATTGTGCTGCAGACAGTGCCTCCCATGATGCCAATGGAATAATGCCATTGGCAGCATGGGTGACACTGTCTCAGCAGGCAGCACATGCATTAGCGGCATAGGTTGCACTCTCTGCAGCACATTACGGCATTGGCGGCACTGTCTCTGCAGGCAGCACATGCATTATGGCCCATAACGCATGTGCTACCTGCAGACAGTGCCACCCATGCCATATTAAATAGATGTTGGCTGCTGCAGTAGTAGTAGATCAATATCCCCCCCCCCAAGCAAGCACACACACCTTGTTAGACAGTCGGGCCCCAGGAGTCACTTCCTCCATGATCCTGCCTGGACTGAAATCATTCCGGTCAGATGCCAGCAGCTGCTTCTTCTTCTGCCGCCGCTGCTGCTCGCCTCACTGCTTCTCTCACGCGAAGTGAGAGGAATCACTGCACGACGGGGAAAGGCACACGCTGGCTGTGACTTTAGCCAGCTTGCGGAGCGGGCGCGGAAGAATGCCTCTTCTGCGCCCGAAATAGAAGAAATAGTCCCTCCCCCTGCCGCCACATACTAGCACACAAAACTTTCAGTGCTAGCAAAAAAATAATTAAAACGAAAAGGTCGGGGGGGGGGGTGGGTGCGGGGCTGACATTGCCTGGGCGTCAGATGGACGATGGAGGATTTTTTTTTTTTTTTTACATTAATTCGCTATCTGTTGAGGTTGCCGGGCCCCCCTGCTGGCCGGGCCCGGTACAGTGGGGCCAGTTGTACTGGCCTATCAGCGGCCCTGGGTGATAGACCTTTGTTTTTTGCACTGGGCAGATGGACAAGAAGAATAACACAATTAACACATGAAACAGACAAGTTTTTATTGGACTTATTATTTAATCGTACATCACGGGACACAGAGCCATAGTATTAACTATATGGGTATATAGGGCACCTTCAGGTAATGGACACTGGCATACGCAATACAGAAAGTTCACTCCCTATATAACCCCTCCTCCTACCAGGAGTACCTCAGTTTTTTCGCCAGTGTCTAAGGTGTTGGTCACGAGTGAAGATGTGCTCTGAGGAGCTCCATTGGAGGGATCCTTGCTGGATTTAAATAGCCTCCATAGACCAGATCCATCCAAAGTGCCACTGAGGCCAAGGTGGATGGTACCCAGGCCTTTCATAAGAAGAACAATGTTTTGCCTGTAACGCCTCTCCTTGCAGGGCTGGACCCAAGGCTTTGGCCATTCTTACATTACCTAAAGTTTTTCCTGGCGGGGTGCTAATACAGGTCCAAGGGAGTGGAATCCCGATAAAAAGCGACCCGGTCCTTGAAGGTTTGCTAAACGCAGCCTGCCGTGATGGGTGAAGGTTGGATCTGTTTGTTAAATCAGCAGAATCCTGTGGTGAGGATAAGGTAAGGGAAGAAGCCTAGGAACTGTAAAAGTCCACCTATGGTTTCTCTTCCTTTGGGAAAAATGTTGTCCTGCCTTAAATCTCCACTAGAGGGAGTATATGCACAATCCTTAATCTGTTGTCTTCACTTCAGCTCAGTGTCAGTCTGTGTGTGGCAGCAGCAGCTTGCACAGTGGTTATTCCTCTTGTAGGTAAGAGATATGGCATCCTGCACCTCTCCCCCCTGGAGAGACCAAGAGGGTTAGGGAAATCAACAATTGTTGCTACTCCCCTTGCAATACCCCCCCTCAGGGGTGCAGAGTTCCCATTTTCGGCACGGCGCAAGCGCAGGGTGGAGACATTAACTGGAGCAGTCTCTCCTCGGCTATATAGTGAGGAGAAGCAAGCTGGCTGTTCACTCGGGACACCGGAGCGGTGGGCGCGTAAGGGCTGCAAATGAGCATTCCTAATATGGAAAGGACATTTTTCCCAGCGTTAGGCTGAACTTTTATTAGCGGCATTATACTGTCAGACTATTGTTCAGCGATTAGTGCATTTAAATAGTGCCTCTGCTTTTGTGCTTAGGACTATGCCTGCCAAAAAATACGCCTCAAAGACCTCACAAAAGGTACCAAAAAAATTCCACCCCCAGGCGCTGGGAACTCCAGTCGTGCCTCCACACTGTCATCCTCTCCTGAAATACCAGATGTGGCAAGCCAGGGTGAGTCATTGGAACCAATTGGTGGTGCAGCTGCTTCTCACATCTCAGCACCCTGTATACGTGACTGAAGATGCCTTTTCCTCCGCCCTATTGGGACTAGAGGGAAGATTAGTGGCTTTAATCGCATCTTCCATCCAAAAGCATAGGAAGCGTGTTAGATCCCCGTCCCCCACCTTAGACCCTTTAACAAGGGGACAGTGGGTAGAGGATGAGGTGTTACCCTCAGGCGATCAGGAGGAAAGACAAACCGATTACTCCTCTGCGGAGGAAACAATGGTGGATGAATCCTTTTCAGCCTCGCAATCTGAGAAATTGCTGGTACAGTCCCTTATGGAGATGGTTCGTTCTACTTTCAAGCTACCCCTAACGGAGTCAGCTGAAAGTTCAGTTTCTTCTTTGGGTTCCTTAAAACCTTCACAGCCTTTGCATGCGTTTCCTGTCCATGCATTACTAGAACAGCTTATTTATGCTGAATGGGATCACCTAGATAAGCATTTTCTCCCTCCAGAGAGATTCTCAGTTCTCTATCCCATGGAGGAGAAATGCACCAAAAAATGGAATGTACAGGCAGTCCCCGAGTTACGAACAGCCAGAGTTACGAAGGACTCCTACTTACGAACGGCCTCAAATGATTTCCAGTGTGAATAAAAGTCTAACTTGTCCAGTAGACAATGCTCAAATGCTTAAGGATCCAACAGATAAAAGGTTGGAATTCCTGTTAAAATACTCTTTTTTTCTTTGGCAGGTGCAGTTACTCAGCCTGCAGTCGCTGCAATAGGCATCTGTCAATCCCTAAAGGACCAGTTTAGACAGGCCCTTAAAGAGGTTCCTGTACAGCAAGCCCGGGATTTGTCCGAACTACCAAGAGCAGTATGTATTGCCATAGACACCATTAAAGATTATATTCACCAGGCTTCCCGTCTTGCGATTGTGCTAGTACACATGAGTAGAATCCTGTGGTTAAAAAATTGGTCAGCCGAAACACCATGCAGAAAGCTCCTGACTGGTTTTCCTTTTCATGGGGATCGGCTATTTGGGAATGATTTGGTCAAATACATCCAAACGATTTCAAGTGGGAAAAGTACTCTAGAGAAGGAATAAATGCCCTTCATTCAAGCGGACTCTTTTTCCTGCACCAGCGGTATCCGCCTCTAGGCAGTGGCGAGTCTAGAGGAAAGCCTCAGGGTCAGGCCCAGGCACAAAAGAAGTCCAGGGGCCGGAAACCTGCAAAACAGAATTCTAAAGCCTCATTATGAAGGGGCACCCCGCTCGCCAGGGTGGGGGGAAGACTTCTGCAGTTCTCAGAAGTCTGGCAAGAGAAAATTCAGGACAGATGGGTCGTCTCCATGGTAAGTCTAGGGTACAAACTAGAATTTCTGGAGTTTCCACCGTCTCGTTTTCTGTGGTCATACGTTCCCAAAGATCCAGGGAAAAGGCAATCTCTGTTTTGGGCACTAGACCGATTACTGTCTCAGGGGGTGATCATACAAATCCCCACAGAAGAGAAAGGTTTGGGGTTTTATTCAAACCTCTTTACGGTACCAAAACCGAATGGAGATGTCAGACCCATTCTAGATCTAAAGAATCAAAATCAGTTCCTGAAGAGCCGCTCTTTTCTCATGGAGTCAGTGGTTTCTATCCTACAAGGAGGAGAACTTCTGGCGTCTATCGACATCAGAGATGCATATCTGCATGTCCCTATATTTCCCGCTCATCAAAGGTTTCTGCGGTTCGAGGTAGAACGGCATAATTTTCAGTTTATAGCCTTGTCCTTCGGGCTAGCTACAGCACCCGAGTGTTTACAAATGTTCTGGCTCCACCTCTAGCCAGGTTAAGGGCACAGGGCATAACAGTCTTGGTGTACCTAGACGATCTATTACTAATAGACCAGTCGGTGGCTCAATTGGAGCACAGCGTGCGCATTACAACCAGTAACCTGGAAAGTCTAGGTTGGATTCTCAACCTAGAGAAGTCTTCCTTAAAACCACTAATAAAGCTGGAGTACTTGGGTCTGATCATAGACACAGCCCAGAGAAAGGTGTTCTTGCCTCAGGCAAAGATCAATGCCATAAGGGAGCTGGTGCAGATGGTCAGGTCGAAAAGAGATCCCTCCATTCGCCTTTGCATGAGGTTGTTAGGAAAGATGGTGGCTTCATTCGAAGCGGTTCCCTATGCCCAGTTCCATTCGAGACTGTTGCAAAACAGTATCCTGTCTGCTTGAAAAAAAACAGTTCAAGCTTTAGACTTGCCAATGCGGCTGTGCCCAAGGGTGCCACAAAGCCTCAGTTGGTGGTTGATAACCCAGAATCTGCTGAAAGGAAAATCCTTCAGACCAATTATCTGGAAGGTGATAATGACAGATGCCAGTCTTTCAGGTTGGGGAGCAGTGCTAGAAAAGACAACTGTCCAGGGACAGTGGTCAAGAACCGAAAAGTCCTTGCCCATCAACATCCTAGAGATTCGGGCAGCGGGTCTGGCTCTGAAGGCCTGGACACTCAGGTTACGGGGTTATCCTGTCAGGATCCAATCTGACATTGTCACAGCTGTCGCTTACATCAATCACCAAGGGGGCACCAAGAGTCTCGCAGCACAGAGGGAGGTGAACCATATCCTAACTTGGGCAGAAAATAAATGTTCCGTGCCTATCAGCAGTTTTCATTCCAGGAGTAGAGAATTGGCAGGCGGACTTCTTGAGCTGCCAGCAGTTGTTCCCGGGGGAATGGTCCCTTCACCCCAACATTTTTCGGGCTGTTTGCCAAAGATGGGGGACTCCGGACGTAGATCTTCTGGCATCCAGATTCAACATGAAGTTGGTCAACTTTGTGTCCAGGACAAGGGATCCACTCGCATGCAGAACAGATGCCCCCGTGGGATCAGTTCTCACTGATTTATGCATTCCCCCCTATTCAGTTGCTGCCATGGCTTCTTTGCAGGATCAAGCTGGAAAGAAAGCCAGTAATTCTGGCAGCCACAGCATGGCCCAGAAGGTCCTGGTATGCAGAAATCGTAAAGATGGCGGTGGAGGATCCATGGTCCCTTCCACTACGGCCAGACCTACTCTCACAGGGGCCGATATTCTATCCTACCTTACAAACTCTAAATTTAACGGCTTGGCTATTGAAACCTACATTCTGAAGAAAAGTGGGCTTTCCGGGTCAGTTATCTCTACCTTGATTAATGCAAGGAAGCCAGCTTCCAGAACTATATATTATAGAGTCTGGAGGGCTTATGTTTCCTGGTGTGAGTCCTGGTTTCCTGGTGGCACCCTCGGAAATATAACATAGGCAGAATTCTTGCCTTTCTACAATTAGGGGTAGAGATGAAGCTGGCCTTGAGTACTATTAAGGGCCAAGACTCGGCTTTATCCGTCTTATTTCAAAGACCGCTTGCTTCACATTCTTTGGTCAGGGTTTTTATGCAAGGGGTGATGCGGCTTAATCCGCCAGTCAGACCTCCTTTGAACCCTTGGGACTTGAACTTAGTTTTGTCAGTGTTACAAAAACAGCCATTTGAACTGATACAGCATACTCCCTTAGTCCTTCTGACAAGGAAGTTAGTGTTCTTGGTTGCTATATCCTCAGCAATTTCGGAATTGGCTGCTCTTTCTTGTAAAGAGCCATATTTGATTATTCAGGACCTCCTTCTGAAGTGGTCTCAGGTTTTCACCTGAACCAAGATATTGTCCTGCCATCGTTTTTTTCCAAAACCATGTTCTAGGGAAGAGAAGTCACTACATTGTCTTGATGTGGTGAGAGCGGTCAAGGTCTATTTAAAGACGACTGCTCAGATCCGGAAGACTGATGTCTTATTTGTGCTGCCAGAAGGTCCTAAGAAAGAACAGGCAGTGTCGAAATCAACTGTTGCTAAGTGGATTCGGCTAGTTATAATTCAGGCTTATGATTTAAGGGGTAAGATTCCACCTTTTCAAGTCAAAGTGCACTCGACCAGAGCGGTTAGTGCTTCTTGGGCAGTGCGTCACCAGGCCTCCATGGCTCAGATCTGTAAGGCTGCAACTTGGTCTTCAGTACATACATTTACCAAGTTTTATCAGGTGGATGTAAGAAGGCATGAGGATATCACCGTTGGGTGCAGTGTGCTGCAGCCAGCAGTATAGGTCCTCAAGTCTGGGGGTGCCCTACGGGTTGTGTCTCCCTCAAATAGCATTGCTCTGGGACGTCCCATATAGTTAATAACTATGGCTCTGTGTCCCGTGATGTACAATAAAGAAAATAGGATTTTTATAACAGCTTACCTGTAAAATCCTTTTCTTGCTCATCTGACTTTGTTTTCCGAAAATTCTGACGGACCTAGAAATATAGAAATATATTTAGAAACATGTTCTAAATATTTCCGACGGAATCAATTCCTATCGGGAAAACTGCTGGTCTGTATGCTGTTCCGACAGACGAAAAACTACGCATGCTCTGAAGCAAGTACGAGACGGCAGCTATTGGCTAATGGCTATTGAACTTCCTTTTTCTAGTCCCGTCGTACGTGTTGTACGTCACCGGACTTTGGTGTGATCGTGTGTAGGCAAGACTGTTTCAACATTACTCCGTCGGAACTCCATCGGAGAAACCGTCAGTGTTTATTCCGATGGAAAAAACGGTTGTGTGTATGCAGCATAAGAATTTTTTTTTTTTTTTAAATGTTCGGTCTTTTTTTATTTGTAGTGCAAAAAATAAAAACCCCAGTTGTGATCCACTACCACCAAAAGAAAGCTCTATTTGTGGGAAAAAAATATAAAAATTTGTCATTAAAACTGTCATAGCGCTGAAAGATGAAAATTGGTCTGGGCTGGAAGGTGTATAAGTGCCCTGTATTGAAGTGGTTAAGGTTCTTTGCGGTATAAGCAAGGAAGCAATTAAATCTCTGTAGTGTAATAATAGGCGTTTACTATACTAAATGCTGTACATACAAACTAATACAAATAAAGGAATACAGTACAAGACTGACAGATATTACATATTACAAAATATGCCCATAATGTACACATGCATAAGTTGTCCTTTCTAGAAAGATAGCATTTCAATGAATAACATATGTGTGTACCTTTTAAATGAAAGTTATGTCCCTTTTCCCCACTGTAATGTCTTTCCCTATTTTAAGTGCAGAGCAGGGGATATGGAAAGCTCATTTAAAGTCATACTTCACTTTGTTGTGTAAGCCTCCCTTAAAAAGCATGCTAATACAGCTTTCTCACTACCTTTCAGAAGAACCTCCTCAAGTCATATGCAACCACATTGTAATGTGTGCACTGCAAAACGTTAACCTGTAAAAAATAGTAAAACAATATGTCAAATATGAAAGGTCCATCGCATGCATAGGCTTATGTGCGTCTTAAGAAAATGTGGCTTCATATCATCTGAATGTTAATCAACATCATATCACAGTTTTAACTTCAACACAAGAAGCAGCAATGACCTATACAAACAACAGACATTTATGTACAGGTACATAACTCAAAAACATTTTTCAACTTTTACTTTTTTTAAATAACGTTTTGTATTGCCTTTAATTATACAAATATTACTTCCTAGTATTATACAGTATTTTTTGGACTTTCTTAGGCGTACACTTGTAATTTCAGATGTAATTTGCAGACATAGTGCTGAAATCCCTCGATTAATTTGGACCCAACCTTGACAAACAGGCAACAACAGAAGTCTCCAAAGACATAGCTATGTTTTTGACTGAATGTAGTGTAAAACTAAATCCCTGCAATATTTCACCCTAAATAAATCTGCCCTTCTAAATATAATCCCCCCCCTCTGTGCTGTTCTGTCAGGGCTGGACCCCTACTATTTACAAGCAGCTCTTTTATTTCAGTGTACAGAGGCTGTTTGGTTGATTACCAGCCACTCATTGTTTCCACAGTGACTCACCTGGTTCACATTACCTGCCTCATTAGTCCAGCCTACAGCTAGCCCCTTTTGACTATTTAAACAGCTTTGCTCATTTCTCGGTGCCCTTGCGTGGTCTATGATGTCCAATGTGTTCCAGTATATGACTTGGCCTGGCTGACTGCTCTTCCGATACCTGTTCTTGTTTTTGCTCCTTACTACGCTGACTTCTGGCTTCCTGACTCCGGCTCGTCCAATTACCCGCTCTGTCATCCAAACCCTGGCTTCAGTTTTTGACTATGTCCCCGAACTGTTATTTTTTACTATTTTAATAAAGGGTTTGATTTTAACTGTATTCCCTGTCTCTGCTTGGTTTATGGTTTCTGACATGTTCTCTCTCAACTGGCATCTTCCCCTTCCCGTTAAAATGTGCATGCATCCCCATATTTACCAGTCTGAACAACCTAAGACCTAGCATGTCCTTGTTCCCGTTTACCTCCACACTACTAGAACACCTAGTCTACAACCATCTTAGCAGCTAACTCATTTGTAATAACCTTCTCGGCCCTTTAAGGTCTTGCTTTCTTCCTTAACACTCCATAGAATTTGCCCTTCGAAAACTCACTAACGCCTTACTAACTGTCAAAACCAATGGCCACTACTCTGCGTGTAGAGCTGTAGTCTACATTTCACATGTAAAGTATTTGTAGAGCTACCCCTGTAGGAGCTGCTGAATTTAACAGGTTATTTTCCACAACAGTGCAGAGACAGCCAGGCACACAGCAATAGTCCACTCACTCTGGCTCATTGAACATTCTAGGGGATGTTTTTAAGGTTGATTTGCTTGTAAAACTTGCAGCAGGACTGGGTGATATGATATACCCCAAACACTTAAAGTGGTGTGCCCCTTAAAAAAAAAAATTTTTAAAGTCAGCAGCTACAAATACTGCAGCTGCTGACTTTTAAGAATCGGACACTTATCGGTCCAGCGATGCGGGGGAACGAAGCCCCCCCCCCTCGTTTCTCGCTCCGCTGGCCGCAGCGGCATCCTTACTGTGGGCACCCGGCTGTCACGTGTCCCAGATGACCGCCGAGGGGAAGTGACGTGTTCAGCCTAGGCTATGGAAGAGGCAGATTTCGTGGGACCACCTAGCAACAGGGAGAAATAGGTAAGTGATTTTTTTTGTTATCCAATTAATTCTTATTAGCTCATTTGCTGCACGTAGATTAAATGTTGTAAATTTAGGGGAAACACCACTTTAAGCACTGTAGATAGAGGACACTCTTCTCCTTAGCAAAAATAGCATAGTCTATTTCTCACAGTTGGGAACCATGAGTTAAGTTTTAGCACAGGTGAAGGTAGACTGGAACAGACTATATTTTTATGGCTGAGGACCATGAAATAGTCTATAGCACAAGTAGTGATAGCGGTCTGTAGTCTCACAGTGAAGACCAGTGAAGACCATGAGGTGGTTTGCAGCACAGATACAAATGATGACAAGGGTTTTCCCTCACTAGTGACTAGGGAAGGCCAGAGATAGGGACCCCTCAGGAAAGGAACTACTTGGCCCAGCTATCCCAAATGTATACAGTCACCAGGCTCTTGTAATCAAATCAATACTCACAAGGCCAGGGGAGCAGCTGTACCCATTCAGCTTCCTTTAGCTACCCTCCAGTTTCAGCTTGCTTCAGATACCCTCCAGTTAGGCTGCACGGACTGGATCATTTAGGTGAAGTCTTGGGGTGTCAAAACTCTTTCAGATGTAGGCCCCTGGCACCGCCACAGCTGAGACTGCGATAAACATCAGCTTAAGTCAGTAGGGCAGTGTGTATGTGTGTGGGGGGAAGCACCCCCATCCAGATGGGTTGATTCCTTTTACAGGAAGACCCTGCTGTTCTAAAGCTCAGACTATTTATATGCCCCCTTAGCCACCCACTGGGCACATCTTTCCCAATTGCTTAATTGACTTTCCTGACAACTATGTGTTTGAAGCTTTTAGAATGCATGGGGAAACAATCAAACCTGCAGTCTGTGAGATCCAGAACAGCCCAAAACAATCAAAAGCTGCTGTAATCATTACAGAGTTAAATATAATAGGGATTGGCAATCTGTGCATGGACATTTGGTCGGTCCAATCCAATGTATCAATAGAGAAAGAACCTAGTGCACAAGGCACGGTATAAGGCACGGTATAACCCCTCAGGATTTTAAATGACGGACCAAATGTGTAGTAAAAAAATATTTATTATTCACATTATGATATAAGATTCAATAACATACAAGTATCAAAAGATTATTCAAAAAACATTAAAAACATGATAGACATGAAATTTAGCTGCCCTGTACAAACATTCTGGGCTAGCACAGATCAATGTCGGAAATGATTACAGAGGAGCCAAAAGGAACTAGATATACCTAACATCCTAGCAACCTATATCAGAGGGTGCTATGTATTGTATCACTTCAACTTAACCACTTTTGTGTTTTTGTTTTAGAAAATTACTAACCCCCAAACATTATATATAATCGTTTTTTAGCAGAGGCCTTAGAGAATAAAATAGTGGTCGTTGCAATTTTTTATGTCACGGTTTTGGTGCACCAATTTTTCAAATGCAATTCTGACAAAATACACTACATGAATAGAAAAAAAAAAAAAAAAAAACAATATATACCCAATTTTTTTGTAAAATACAAAAGATGATGTTACACCAAGTAAATAGATACCAAACATGCTAGGTTTAAAATTGTGCACACTTGTGGAATGGCGCCAAACTAAGTTATATAAAAATCTCCACAATTGACACTTTAAACATTTCTACAAGGTACTAGTTTAGTTACAGTTACAGAGGAGGTCTAGCACTGGAATTATTTCTCTTGCTCTGACATTCGCAGCAATACCTCACATGTGTGAGCATGACCTACGTATGTGTTCACCACTGCACACGAGCACGTGCTACCTTTAAAAGTCTTTTGCGTTTAAAAAAAAAAAGAAGCCTTGTTTACATGCTGGAGGAACAGGAAGGGATGTCATGAGGTCACGCTGGTCCTCCAAGGCCATAGAGAGGCCATCTTACTTTCACTGATCTCTATTGCAATCTATCGCCAGCATCGGATGGGTCCCAGGCTTTACGGATGAATTAAGTAAGCCCGGGAACACCTACCTCTAAAAGTGATCCAGTGGTGAATTCGCCACTTGGACCACTTTTATCTTGTGGAGAATCACCGGCTGAAAAAAACAATACTGGGGATATGGCATATTGCTGCAGCCATAACCCAGTATTCCACTTGCCGACCAGTACGTCATTTGTCTATGGCCCGGTCGGAAAGTGGTTAAAGCGGAAACTAAGTCCATGGATTTAACAGTTTCAAAAAACAATTGCATTCCCGGCATGCCGGGAATGCTAACTGTCATATTTGCTTCTGCTCTCAACTGAACTGTCAAACTATTAAATGGCTGGTGTCATAACTGATCACGTGTGCAGCACCATGGCAGTTGCAGATCAAACAGAGGCTAAGATGACAGCTTCCTTGTCTAAAAAGGATAGGAGGGTTTAATTACATTTTACAGTGATGGAAGTCTGTAAAGCCCCGTACACATGTTTAGAATATCATACAAAAAATACCACTTTTGAAGCGATCGTACGATAATCTGATCCTTAGTACACAGCTATCGTCCGAAAATTTCTGAAGTGACAAACACAATAATGGATAGGATCTTCATTTAATCAGCAAAGTTTTCATCCGAAAATACAATACAAAAAAAACATACAAGAATGTTCATACTTTAGTAACCTATTCGTTTTCGATATGGAGATTAGCTCCAAAAAAAAAAAAGTGTACTAGGCTTTAGGCTGGGCTCACACTCATGTGAATTGATGCGAGTTTCCCCGCATTCGCACGACAGAGGAGTGTGACCCACTTTCAATGGAGCCAATTCACACATCCCTGGGGCGGATGCGGGGCACACAGCAGAAGGGTCCTGTGCTTCTTAGGTTTCGCTTCAGGTCCGAATTCAGGCAAAAATTCGAACCTACTTCGGACCTCAAGCGGTGAGTCGGGACGCACTGGACCCCCTGCTGTGCCCCGAGCTGCACATAGGAGATTTCAGTCAGACAAAAGGAGCTGCAGTACAAGCAGGGATTGTTATGTTGCCTCTTTAGCTAACATGGTGGTTTGGAAATCTTTTTTCATATATAAGAAGATTTGTAACAGAATAAATTGTATAACCTTTAAAAAATCAACTAACATAACATTTAAACAAAACCATGTCTTATTCTGTGTATCTCAGTGCAGATTAACATCAAAGTGTCCCTGGAAATTAGTTTAAAGTGTCAGCTACTAGACTGTTCTATAGTATTTGGAAACCACTGATAGAAAATAATCCCATGATGAACTGGAGTGTGGGCACTTGTTACTGTATAGAATTGTATCCTGTCCTTTTTTTTTTTTACAGTTGGACTGCTATCAGACAGATAATAGATGAATCATTGTTATATCAGGTAAAATCCTGGGAATTTCTTTAAAGTGCATTTGGCTTTGAGTTTATAGATGGAGCCTGAGGTGTGTTAAAATCTGTACATGAAAAGAGAACTTCAGATCCAACATTCTTGCTACCCAGGAGAGACTGGCACAGAAAATGTGACACTTTCAAATTACACAGCATGTTCATCGACTGATTATTTTTCTCTGAAAAGAAAAAAATTGAAAACTGAATAATTACTAAGTGATTAGTCTTTTTTTTTAGATTGTATTTGTATGATGGATTCATGAGGACGAACATAAGGATACAGTGTGTGGAAATATGACTGGGACTAAAGCTGGCCATACACTTTACAGTCTGATTGTACAATCTCTGTAAAATCACCTTTAGCTTTGCAAAACTTTGTGTAGCACACCCCCAAGGAGCCTCAAGTAGACTGGGATCCCCCAACCTGCACAACCAGGCACACCAATTTTTCACAGGCACTCTTGAGTCAGAGAACAGTCTGTGACTTTGTTTTTTGTTATTTATTAAGGGAAATATTTTAGATAAGGATGGGAGAATATGGGATGCCCATTTGACTTCAACAACAACTTCAGGGACAACTTTTCCTATATAGAGTCTCTATGTGCGGCTCCTCTTCTTCCTCCTGCACTCGCTTGTAGAACCCAGCAGGAACACTGTGAATACCTGACAGTCACTCAGTCAGATGAAAGTAATGGCCCATTACAGGCAGGAACCTGAGGCGCCTTAGTTGTGTAGCAGACATTCAATGTCCAGCTTGCATCACTCCTGTGGTTACTGATCCCAGCACCACCACTTCAGGCACAGCCAACCCACCTGGCTGCCCTTTTCACTAGCCCTCCAAGCTAAATTCTCCCCACAGTCCTCCAGACTGACACTCAGCAGCCCACCCGGCTGACTCTCAGGAGATCTTCCAGACATGCTGACCTGCTCCTGCTGTCCTCTCTTTGCTCCTGTGCTTCCAAGAAGGGCTTCCTTTGTGTGTTATGGCAGGATCTTTCCAGCACCCAAGCCCCAGGTCACCCCCTAAGACTGGGGGGGCACCCTAAGGGTCACCGACAGCCTCCTCAGCACTTAATCTCCATCTTCCACCCGACTGCCCCTCCCTGGCATGACTCATGCCTATTTATGAGGGGGCCTGCCCCCTGCCAGCCCTTTACTGAAGATTGGCCCTCATAAATATTCCAAGTAGCTCCTCCTAGCCTCCACCCACTATTTTTAGAACATTCTCTAATGTCCCAGAAAACAAGGGGGAGGCGCCAGAGAGGCTGCTAAGAAGAGTCATCCAGCCCTGAGCCACTACGCCCTGACCCAGATTCCCAGCTCAGGCTTGGCCCTGAGACAAACTTAGCACTAACAGCTACACTAACAACCTGGCACACTAGAGGGTGCTACATTTGTAATATGATGACAAACCTAAACAATCCATTCAATTGGTAGCACATCAGACAGGCCCTTGTACTACATAGTTGATGGTGGATGTTCTGTCCCACTTTAAAGTGGTTGTTAAGCCACTCTAACTTGTATTAAACATCAGCACTGCCTCCCATTGTAGTAACCCCCTCTGTGTGTGATTTATAAAAATAAATGCTGCAAATACATAATTTCACTGCCGAGATTGCGATCACATGACCAGCCAGCATTCTCCTTTCCTCTTCTGAGAGATGCAGCAGGCAGGGCTGAGATTCCCCTGCTGATGTCAGTCTGGAGAGGAGGAGGAGAGAAGGAGAGAGCTGGCTGGTCATGTGATCACAATCTCGGCTCTTAAATTAGGTATTTACAGCATTTATATTTATGAATCATTCACAGAGGGGGACACTGCAATATGAGGTAGTGCTGATGGTGTATACAGGTTAGTGTTATGAAAGCAGCATAAGAGGGAGGGGCGGCTCACCCACAAACAGGGAGGGGAGGAGGACACAGAAGCAGAGAGCAGATAGCAGGCTGCTGATGACAGCAGCTATGATACATCGTGGTCAGTTTATAGAGGGGTAAGGACATACTGGCAGGATCAGCCAGTTTTTTTTTTAGGTGTTACAGGGGGGCAAATGACACAGGACAAGCACTGTGTCATATAACTTGCTTTAACCACTTACCCACTGGGCACTTAAACCCCCTTCCTAACCAGACCAATTTTCAGCTTTCGGTGCTCTCACACTTTGAATGACAATTACTCAGTCATGCAACACTGTACCCATATGAATTGTGTGTACTTTTTTTCACACAAATAGAGCTTTCTTTTGGTGGTATTTAATCACTGCTTGTTTTTTTTTTTTTTTTTGCGCTATAAATCAAAAAATACTGAAAATTCGGTAAAAAATAAAAAAATGTAATTCTTTGTTTCTATTAAAATTTATTGCAGAGTATTGGCAGAGTATTGGCAGAGTATTGGCAGAGTATTGCAGTGTTGCAGTGTTGCACAGTATTGGTAGAGTATTGCACAGTATTGGTCGAGTATTGCACAGTGGTGGCAGAGCATTACACAGTGGTGGCAGAGTATTGCACAGTGGTGGCAGAGTATTGCACAGTGGTGGCAGAGTATTGCACAGTGGTGGCAGTGTAGCTGTCACTGACCAGCGCTGTGGGCACTACACATCCAGCCCACAGCGCTGGTCCCATCTCTCCCCCTTTCCGCTTCTCCCCTCTCACTGTACCGATCGGTACAGAGAGGGGAGGGAGGAACCGGCGTCATGACGTGACGCCGGTTTGTGTACATGCGATGCGACTATCAGCGGCCGTTTGCCGTGATCCGTGATGCGCTGGGTCCTCGGGACCCGGCGGTCACAGATGTTCCCGAGTGCGCACCCCAGGGGGCACGCGGGAGCAAGTTTCTGGGAGGACGTCCTTAGGATGTCCACCCAGAATAAGCCGACCGCGCTGTAGCCGTCGGGAGGCAGCCCTGTTCCTCCTCCAGCACACAGAATGTAATTGACAGCCTCAGCTGTTGTGTGTCCATTGCCTCCATTCAGGTCTCGGATTACACTAAGCTCCTTGCTCTATGCTGTGCAGTGTGTGAAATCATATTCCTACCTCCCTACCGTCCTGAAAACCTAGAAATGCTGGGTAAATTCTGTAGAGGAAAGAGGGCTGCAGATAAACAGGTAAAATTTGTGTCAGAGGACTTTTTTAAATCTCTGTGTATCACCCGAGGCTAGTATTTTCACTGAGTTTATGTAAGAGTTTACAACCATTTAAATGTCTGAGGTCATAGAAATAGATATGTCAAATAGCCACTGTACCAACCACATTCATTGTCATAGTCTTACTTTTACTTTCCTGTTGCAGTAGCTGTGCATGGTATCTTCAAAAAAAAAAAAAAATGGTGTAGTCTAAAGCCAGCCATAGATGTTTTGAATATCAGCCGGTCCCTGCTAAACCGGCCGAGATTCAAACTATCTATAGGCAGGCTGATTTTACCCAAGTCGATCCGTCGGTTGACTTGGATACAACCAGTATGTCAGATTTTCAGGACAGCTCCCCGTGCCCGGGAGAACACAATAAGCCCCTGTACACACGGTCGGACAATCCGATCACCTAATCCGTCAGATAATTTCCAGCGGATTTTGTCTGAAACTGGTGTTGCACACACACGGTCGGACAAAGTTGTCGGAAAATCCGATCGTTCCGAGGTGACGTACAAAACGTATGACAGGACTACGTACAGGGCAGTAGCCAATAGCTTTCGTCTCCAAATTTCTTCTGAGTATGCGTGGCACTTTGTGCGTCGGAATTCTCTACACACGATCTGAAAAAGTCTGATCGGATTTTGTTGTCGGAAAATTTTAGATCCTGCTCTCAAATTTTTTCCGTCAGAAATTCCGACGGAAAAAGTCTGCTAGAGCCCAGACATGATCGTATTTTCCGACAACATAATCCGATCGGATTTTTCCATCGGAATATCTGACCGTGTGTACGGGGCATAACTCTGCGGGAAGGATTCTAGATTCTTCTTTCTGTGATTGCAGGAAAGAAAATAGCATCATCTATGTCCTTTCTAATAGACACCAGAGATTGACCTACTACAGTCAGTAATCAGCACTTAGAAACAGAACACCGCCTTGTTCCTTTTCTGTGCAATAAAAATGAATTTAAAGGCATTATATTTGATATCATGTATTGTCCTACTGCTCAGTTCACTTTACAAGACCTCTCTCTCTGTGAATTACAGAACCAGCCTATCTCTCTTATCAGCAAAGGACGAAAGGGAATCTATCTAAAATTTCCATTACACCCACTGCATAGTTAGTTGTTGTAACTCTGCATATGTTGTTATTTTGTCACATGACTAAATTAAAATAATTATGCGTTAATTTGACACCACATATGAGTTCCTTTACAGCTTGGGTTTACATGAATTTTACTTGTATTATTTCCTTCAAAAAACGAAATCGTTTTTTTAACAGTTGCCTCCCACTATAGAATGTAATTTGGTTTGGTAAATTACAGTTTATAAATTGTTTTCATACATAAGACTGGTAGGGATAAGTTATCATTTTATGTGCAGTTCTTGTTAAATTGCCAAGTTATCTTTTACACCATTCCAGTTTGTGACAAAATAGACTGGATATCTATCAAAAGAACAAAATTAAGTTTGCAATCATCACTGCAACGTCTGGCTGGGGAACTGCGTGAAATAAAAAGATCACAATTCATACATCAAATGTTAATGCCAATGTCATTTTCAAGAGACACAATTGCCTTCAGCCCTAGTATTATGCATCAGTCTCGGAAGATAAGATGAACGCTTCTCACAGCTGCTTGTCTTAGCTCTGAAAACAATTATTGCTTGGGACAAAGCAAGAGAAAGTTGCAAAGCGCAAGTATATAATAATGTAATACATGATATTAACATTGTTCCTTTACTAAGATAACAACTCTATTTATATGTAAAAAAATGGAATTTGTGTACTTACCATAAAGTACATTTTTTGGAGTTCATTGAGGGAATTCAGGAACTGCCAGGTAAGTTTCAAAAACAATTATTAATGGGGAGAAAGAAGGGAAAAGATACAAAGAAAACGTATATAATAATGTAATACACAATATTAACATTGTTCCTTTATCAGAATTTCAAAGATGTACTAAGATAACAAATATATGGGATTGTATGATTTTTTTTTTTTCTCTTTTTTTGGTTGACCTAGATGGACTTGTGTCTTTTTTCAACCTGACTAACTATGCAACTATGTAACAAATCTATGTATATGTAAAATAATGGAATGTGTGTGCTTACCATCAAATTCGTTTTTTTGGAGTACATTGATGGACATAGGAGTTCAGAAATTGTTGGGGTTATACTGCTGCCTTCAAGAGAATTGGACACTGGCAATCAAAAAATAATTGTGACAAGCACGGGATAATCTTTGCTACTTCCAGCATATCTCAGTTTTGTGGTGGCAAAGCAGTAACAAAAGCATAATTTTAGATGCAAAGGAGGTGTACCTCAAAGAAATACATTTTAGGGTAAGTACGAAAATCCAATTTTCTTTCTCATTCCTTGAGGCCCACAAAAAAATAACAGAGGTGGGGACTGCCTAAGGAGAGCCACCTGAAGGACCTTACAACTGAAGCTGGCATCAGAAGAGGCCTGAACATCCAACTGGTAAAACTTAGACAATGGGTAAACAGAAGACTAAGTGGCAGGGAGCCTTGCAAATCTGAAAAAAATTAGCTTGATGACGAAAAGCCTAACAAGCACTCACAGATCTAGTAGAATGTGCCTTGACAGAAAAAAGTGAAATCCATTCCTCCTATCCATAAGCCTTGAAGATGGTTGGTCTGAGCCACAGAGAAATGATGGAACGAAAAGTAGGTTCTCCTTTAAGGGGACCCTCAGGAATGACAAAGAGAAAGTATTTCTAATGGAAGCAGTGGCTATGAGGTAGATGTACACAGTACATGGGCAATGCAAGCAATCCAAGCAATAAAGGGAAATCTCCTTTTGATGAGATGGAATTGGACAAAGAAATTAAAGAATAATGGCCTGATTGAGTTGAAATGCCAAAACTACTGTAGGAAAAAAGAAAGTCCAGGGTCTCAACACCACCTTGTCCTTGTGTAAGATCAGAAAGGGATCTTTACAAGATAAGGCTACCAGCCTAGATACAGCAATCATCTGTCTTTCAGAACCTGGGCTTCAGCAGGCATGCTGTTAAAGCCAGCAACTGTGAAGCAGGATGGTAAATCGGTCATCGGTCTGAGACAAAAGATCTGGATAATCTGGGAGAGCCCATGAATCATCTGCCAGGTATATTCTCAGGTTGAAGTATCACATATGCTTGGGCCAGTCCACAGTTATGAGGATCACTGTAATACCTCCCAACTCAATCCTAAACAGCAGACAAGGCAGTTGTTTTAGGTAAGAAAAAGGTGCAGATTGAGGCGTACTAGTACCACTGAGCCAGAGCATCCACTGTTTCTGCTAGATGATCCCGGTACCTGAAAAAAATATATCCAGTTTGTTGATGAATCTTGAAATCATGAGGTCCACACTGGGTATTCCTCACCTGCAACATAGGTCCTAGAACATCTGTGGGGAATAGGGACCACTCCAAGCACTGCTGACTAAAAGAAGTCTGCCAATCAATTGGCCTCACCTGAGACAGGGCCGTTTTTTCCACTGGGCACGCTGGGCAGTTGCCCGGGGGCCCCACTTGCCTGTAGGGCCCCATCCAGGGCCCATCCTCAGTGCTGCAATCTGCTGCTTAAGTTGACTGACTGCACTGGTTGCTCACTTGCTAGAATCGCCGGCCGCCCGGCGTCTAGCTAGCAACCAGTGACGCCAGTCAGAGGCCGCCCCAGCATTCATAGCGCACCGCGGCTGCCCCAGCGGCTAGTGAACAAGCTCCGCCATGTTCTTCAAACAGAGTGGAGAGGGAGCGGAGTGAAAGGTGGCCCTTGATAGCTGGTGCTGCCTTGCTCTGCTGTGAGTGACACATTGTACTGCACCAGGCCGGTGGCCTCAAGTAAGTCTAACACTGTCTACTTAAGTTTGTTCAAGTTGTGCATCAAACACAGCCACTGTCTGTGCCCCTCAAAAGCTGCCACTGTGCCCATCAAACACAGCCACTGTCTGTGCCCCTCAAAAGCTGCCACTGTGCCCATCAAACACTGCCATTGTGCCCATCAAAGCTGCCACTGTGCCCATCAAACACAGCCACTATGCCCATCAAAGCTGCCACTGTGCCCATCAAACACAGCCACTGTGCCCATCAAAGCTGCCACTGTGCCCATCAAACAGCCACTGTGCCTATCAAAGCTGCCACTGTGCCCATCAAAAGCTGCCACTGTGCCCATCAAACGCAGCCACTGTGCCCATCAAACACAACCACTGTGCCCATCAAAGCTGCCACTATGCCCATCAAACAGCCACTGTGCCAATCAAAGCTGCCACTGTGCCCATCAAAAGCTGCCACTGTGCCCATCAAACGCAGCCCATTAAACGCAGCCACTGTGTGCATCAAATGCTGCTACTGTGCCTATCAAAAGCTGCCACTGTGCCCATCAAAGCTGACACTGTGCCCATCAAACACAGCCACTGTGCCCATAAAAGTTGCCACTGTGCCCATCAAAGCTGCCACTGAGCCCATCAAAATCTGCCATTGTGCCTATCAAATGCTGCCACTGTGCCCATCAAACTCGTGTTATATTGTCCAAACGTTGTGTTAATGTTTAAACACTGATTTTGTTGGAAGTACCAATATAGCCTTATTGCTAATTTGAATTTTTATTCCTGTGCGTGATTGTGTAGACAGGGCCCTAGTGCACTGTATTGCCCGGGAGCTTATAATTCTCTTAAGGTGGCCCTGACCTGAGATGTAAGCAACGAATAAGGCTGGATTGTAAAGTTCTGCCCAGCACTGGGTCATTTCTATCACTCTTGCCCCAGTGAGAATTATGGTTCCTCCCTGATGGTTGATGTAAGCCACTGTCATGGCAATGTCTGACCAAATCCAGATCGAATGACCCATAATTTGGGGGGCCAGCATTGCAGAGACAGCCAAATTGCCCAATGTTTCAGAATGGTGATCGGAAGATAAAATTGCTACAACTTCCAAGTCCTCTGCATCAACAGGGTGTCTAGGTCTCCAGGATTCCTGAGCCACCAGGCCAGGGACAACCTGGTCCTAAGTGCCAGATGAATTGGTCTCTCCAAGACTAGACTGATTTGTCATGTTTTTATAGAATGTTGTGTTGTACAGGTCTTGAGTGTAACTGAGCAAACAGGATTGCCTTGAATGAGGCTACCATTAAGGCAGCAAGGTTAGCATAGGGGCCAGCACCTTGGTGAAAACTTGGGGTGCAGAAGACAGGCTGAATGGCAGGATCGAAAACTGAAAGTGCAGAAAACCCACAGCCGCCCCAGCATTCATAGCGCACCGCGGCTGCCCCAGCGGCTAGTGAACAAGCTCCGCCATGTTCTTCAGACAGAGTGGAGAGGGAGCGGAGTGAAAGGTGGCCCTTGATAGCTGGTGCTGCCTTGCTCTGCTGTGAGTGACACACTGTACTGCACCAGGCCGGTGGCCTCAAGTAAGTCTAACACTGTCTACTTAAGTTTGTTCAAGTTGTGCATCAAACACAGCCACTGTCTGTGCCCCTCAAAGCTGCCACTGTGCCCATCAAACACAGCCACTGTCTGTGCCCCTCAAAAGCTGCCACTGTGCCCATCAAACACTGCCATTGTGCCCATCAAAGCTGCCACTGTGCCCATCAAACACAGCCACTATGCCCATCAAAGCTGCCACTGTGCCCATCAAACACAGCCACTGTGCCCATCAAAGCTGCCACTGTGCCCATCAAACAGCCACTGTGCCCTATCAAAGCTGCCACTGTGCCCATCAAAAGCTGCCACTGTGCCCATCAAACGCAGCCACTGTGCCCATCAAACACAACCACTGTGCCCATCAAAGCTGCCACTATGCCCATCAAACAGCCACTGTGCCAATCAAAGCTGCCACTGTGCCCATCAAGAGCTGCCACTGTGCCCATCAAACGCAGCCACTGTGCCCATTAAACGCAGCCACTGTGCCCATTAAACGCAGCCACTGTGCCCATCAAATGCTGCTACTGTGCCCATCAAAAGCTGCCACTGTGCCCATCAAACACAGCCACTGTGCCCATCAAAGCTGACACTGTGCCCATCAAACACAGCCACTGTGCCCATAAAAGTTGCCACTGTGCCCATCAAAGCTGCCACTGAGCCCATCAAAATCTGCCATTGTGCCTATCAAATGCTGCCACTGTGCCCATCAAACTCGTGTTATATTGTCCAAACGTTGTGTTAATGTTTAAACACTGATTTTGTTGGAAGTACCAATATAGCCTTATTGCTAATTTGAATTTTTATTCCTGTGCGTGATTGTGTAGACAGGGCCCTAGTGCACTGTATTGCCCGGGAGCTTATAATTCTCTTAAGGTGGCCCTGACCTGAGGTGTAAGCAACGAATAAGGCTGGATTGTAAAGTTCTGCCCAGCACTGGGTCATTTCTATCACTCTTGCCCCAGTGAGAATTATGGTTCCTCCCTGATGGTTGATGTAAGCCACTGTCATGGCAATGTCTGACCAAATCCAGATCGAATGACCCATAATTTGGGGGGCCAGCATTGCAGAGACAGCCAAATTGCCCAATGCTTCAGAATGGTGATCGGAAGATAAAATTGCTACAACTTCCAAGTCCTCTGCATCAACAGGGTGTCTAGGTCTCCAGGATTCCTGAGCCACCAGGCCAGGGACAACCTGGTCCTAAGTGCCAGATAAATTGGTCTCTCCAAGACTAGACTGATTTGTCATGTTTTTATAGAATGTTGTGTTGTACAGATCTTGAGTGTAACTGAGCAAACAGGATTGCCTTGAATGAGGCTACCATTAAGGCAGCAAAGTTAGCATAGGGGCCAGCACCTTGGTGAAAACTTGGGGTGCAGAAGACAGGCTGAATGGCAGGATCGAAAACTGAAAGTGCAGAAAACCCACAGCAAAGCAAAAGAAACTGGTATGCCTAAAAGATGTAAACATAAGTATGTGTCTCTGATGTCAACAGAGGCCAGAAAGTCTCCCTGATAACAGACCTGGTGAATTCTGTACAAAATTTACAGGCCTGAATCTAGACATTTAAGGCTTTGAGTTTCAAGTTGGTGTGGATGCCCCCTTTTGGTTTGGGAACTGTGAAAAGTTTGGCGTAAAATCCCTGGGACAGCAGGGACTGGGGCAGTAACACCCTGTTCCAAAAGACCTGCCAGGTATAATGACAATAGTTAAGTGTGTGCTGCAATGAACCAAAGGTTCATAGTGCCGCAGTCCAGAATCTTCAGAAGCCATGCATCACCAGAAAATCACAGGCTCGATTCAGAACCATTTATCTGTCATACATACAAAGAGAGTGATGTTTTGAAGCATATAGCAGTCTCTTCATCACAGACTGCTATTGTCACTGTCTGCCTGATGAACGGGCTACTATAGGCTCCAAAACATTGATGTCTTTGTATGCATATGACCAATAAATTATTCTAAATTAAGTTTGATGTGCTTGTGACATGTTGTTTATGGAGGGCTGTATTGACATCTGCCAACATGGTGACACAGGCAGGTTGTAAGCCATAAACTAGGGAGGGGGCAGAGAGCAAAATTTTATATTGTAGACACTGGAAACCACTTCCCACATCCAAGAAAATTATATTCAGGTTATGCAAGTTTCTGCAAAGGCTAAAAGACGTTCCCTAACTTTGGAATGTGTTGCCACCTCGTCATGCTGAGGAGGATTTATCTGAGACATGGGGGACTTGAAAGTCCAGGGTTTATTGACGGACTGGAAACCAGACTTGAAATTTTCATTTCAACATATTCGTTATGGTGACATGGCTTATTTTTAAAATAAATTCAGTATCTTTCTTTGGCTTAGAGAACCGCTCTAGCGGGAATAATCTACGCTTTGTGGGGTCCCCGAGCGTTTAAAAGGGGCCAGCCCTGAAAAGTTCCTTCACTCCTGGCTGCGAGATGTTTATGGGATGGAAATGTTGTCCTATGCCTTCGTGATTGAGCGTGCACATCGCACCCCCCCACGTCCTCCTCCCTTGGGGGCCCCCCAAGATCCCTGATTGCAAAAATCCTCAATTTTCAAGACAAAGTCACTATCCTGTGCCTTGCTAGAGAAAAGGGCCCACTCAAGTTTAATGGTAATAATTGGTAACAATATCTCCATATATCTGGATTTCTCGGCTGAATTTCAAGCCGGCGCATATCCATATCCGAGCTGAAGGTCTGCCATATGCGATGCTCTTCCCTGCTAAGCTGCGAATTATCCATGAGGGTAAAGCTCACTTCTGCACTTGTCCAAAGGATGCTATGACCTGGATAGACGCTCGTGTTGGGAAACAACCTAGACAATGCCGCAACTGATGCTGTACTCAGTAGTTTTTCTTCCTCTCTGTCTCACTACTCATCTCTCCTGAAGCAAGCTTGAGCACCTGTGGGTCACCCTATCCTTCTTTATGCCCCCTACACTCCATTGCTACAGATGACCTGAGGACTGCACCCACCCCTTCTTTCCCCTTTTCTGCTGCTATATGTTACCCATGGGACGGAACTGTCAGATGACATTGTAGGCTATAACACCTGTCCTAATTGGCGGGCAACCCCTGCCTTGCCTTATATGACTACTACTGTTTGTGCCTTCTTTTAGAGGTTGCTGTTATGTCCTGCCAGATGGAACCTTCGTCCTTACAGAGAGCCTTTCTGGACCCACTACCTCCTCCACTCCAGTAGGTGGCGAGGCCACAGGTTTTTGTTTTCTTGTTCAGGGAACCAAAGCTCACTATGTTTGGGATGGTTGAGCAGGGTAGGGGGGAAATGGACTTTGGCTTTTTTTTCTTTTTTGGCCCCTCTCACGTTTTAGTTGTTGGGACCGGCTGGACTTCTAGGTTTTTTTTCTGCTGCAGTTTTTTTGCTCTTATTGCAGATTAATTTCTGTTGCTACACTGCATTTATTCTGGTGTCTCTCTTGTGCAATGTTTTATATGTTGTATTGGATCTCCCCATGATCCTCCCTATGTTGTTATGCTGCATATGACTGAATCTCATGGGTTTAAACTCAACTCTTAACCACTTCAGCCCTGGAAGGATTTGCCCTCTTAATGACCAGACCATTTTTTGTGATACGGCACTGCATCGCTTTAGCTGCGTGGTCGTGCGACGTTATACCCAAAGAAAATTGATGTCCTTTTTCCCCACAAATAGAGATTTTGGTGGTATTTGATTGCCTCTGCGGTTTTTATTTTTTGCGCTATAAACAAAAAAAAAAAGCGATAATTTTGAAAAAAAAATGCAATATTTTTTACTTTTTGCTATAATAAATATCCCCAAAAAATGAATTTATTCCTCAGTTTAGGCCGATATGTATTCTTCTACATATTTTTGGTAAACAAAATCACAATAAACGTATATTGATTGGTTTGCGCAAAAGTTATAGCGTCTACAAATAGGGAATATATTTATGGCATTTTTATTAGATTTTTTTTTCTTACTAGTAATGGCAGCGATCTGTTTTTTTTTTTTGGGGACTGCTACATTGCGGCAGACAGATCACACACTTTTGACACTTTTATGGGACCATTTGACACAGAGCTAAAAATAGCCACTGATTACTGTATAAATGTCACTGGCAGGGAAGGGGTTAACACTAGGGGGCGATCAAGGGGTTAAATGTGTGTCCTACTCAGTGATTCTAACTGTGGGGGGATAGGACTGACTGGGGGAGGAAACATATCGCTGTTCATACTTAGTATGAACAACAGATGTGTCTCCTCACCCCTGACAGAACAGAGATCTGTCTGTTTTGTGTCTCTCAGAAGCGATCGCTGGTGCCTGGCAACATCACGGCCGCCCCGCATGTGCATTGACTCCATCGTCGCGCGCGCCCCATAGTGGTCTTAAAGCGGCCGACGTATACCTACGGTGATTTGCCCAGACGAGCCAACCTGCCACAGCATAAGTGCGGTGGCTGGTCGTCTAGTGGTTAAGCGGTTGTTGGTATTCTCCTTCCTTAAAAAATATAAGCCACATATTGTCTGCCTTCAAGAGACTCACCTCTCCAATGCTAAACTGCGGTCCCTTAAACGCCCTTGGCTGGCTACACAGTACCACACTAAACACATACCAACTACTCCGATGGGGTTTCTATCCTGCTAGCAAAATCCCTCCCGGCTGAAATATTGTGGATTAGGATGGATCCAGAGGGGAGATTCATTATACTTACTATCCGAATTATCTCCGTATTATTTACATTAATGAACATATATGTTCCTCCCCCATTTTCCTCAGACCTACTTTCCAATTTATCCCTGATGCTGCTGTCTAGAATCCCTGGCTCTATGTTGGGGACTTTAATGCTGTTCTTGATTCTGCCATGGACCACTTGGGGGTGGGGGTAGACCCTACCCCTCATTTATTGACTGGACCCAGGTGTATGGTCTTACTAAGCTGTGGCGGTGGAAGCACTCAGAGGAGTGCCATTTTTCTGGCCACTCTGACTTCTTCCACACTATGTCACGTATAGATATGGCATTCTCTACTGTTAAGGTACTTCCTATTGTGAAGGCGGCTTCCTATCTTCCCTAGGGGTGTCTGATCATGCCCCCCTTTCTGTGGATCTCCTCCTTCTGACAAACTGGAGCACTTTTGTCTGGTGGCTGAACTCCCATTGGTTGGAGGATGAGATAGTACAGAATGAATACAGGAAGAACATTGTGGATTATTGGCGTACGAATCAGGGCACTGTTGGGTCCTGGGAGGCTTCTAAGGCCATGCTATGAGGCACCTTTATGTCCATTACTGGAATTCTATGCAAGAACACCCAGCAGTGCACTGAAGATCTAGAAAATAAGATGATAGCTGCAGAGGCAGCATATGCTGTGAATCCTGATCTGGCTACCCGGACCTCATGGCTACATAGTCATAGAGAATATGAGCTCCACCTCTTGGACCTTACTAAAAAATGTATGCTCTGTGTCACTCAGAAGTCGTTCATGGCCCTGCACGGCCAGGGCTGTTTTTAAGGCAGTGCAAAAGGGGCAGCTGCCCTGGGCCCTGTCATTGTTGTGGGGCCCAAAGCAGCTGCCGCATACTTGCCAACTATCCCAGTTTAAATTCCCTTGTCCTTTGAAGTTTTAGTCCTGTGCTGTGTCCCAATATCTCAGTGTGAAGTGCTGGTACTAATGCTGCCCAGCTCTGCCTTATTGTTGTGTACAGATGACTCACCTGCAGAAAATGTAAAAAACCGGCATTAATATGTAAATAGCTGTGTCCGACGGCATTGATATGTAAATAAAGGCCCCATTCATATGTATATCATGCCCCCATGCAGTGAGGAGATGATGTGCTGTAACCTCTAGCAACCAATCAGTGAGCAGTAATACTGTACAGTAATCTCTAGTAACCAATTAACAAGCATAAATAATTTGCTGTAACCTCTAGAAACTAAACATTGAGCCATAATGTGTGCTGTAACCTCTAGCAACCAGTCAGTAAGCATTAATGATATGCTGTAACCACTGACAACCAATTGCAATTACTGCCTGATCTGATATAGTAAACTGATTTTAAGTCTAGCTGCTATTTATTGTATGTCTCAGAGCAGGGGGAGAGTGAAATTGAATGGCGTGGGGGGGGGGGGGGGGATGCGGTCGCCTACTTGCATATCTAACTAAGCCGGACAGTACTCCTATCTCTATCCCTAGGATTCTAACTTCTCAGGATAGGGTTAACGATGTCCCTTAGGAGATAACAGACGCCTTCCTCACCTTCTATCGTAATTTTTACACTACTAGGGTCCACTACACCAATGCCCAACTGGACGACTACTTGACCCAGGCGGTGCTTCCTCGACTTTCTGACCAAGACCGGACTGAACTGGACAAACCTTTCTCTGTTGAGGAGCTCTCCCTTGCAATTTTGCAGCTACCCACTCATAAGACCGCGGGCTTGGATGGCTTTCCAGCTGAATAGTATGCACAATTTCAACACTTCTTGAGTCCAATCTTACTCAATACATATAATGAGGCCCTGAAAGATGGGGTGCTCCCTCCTTCTATGAGAGATGCTTTAATTATTTTGATACTCAAACCACGGAAAGATCCGCTCAAATGTGACTCTTATAGACCTATCTCTCTCATTAATGTGGATGTTAAAATTCTGGCCAAGATCCTGGCCAACCGTCTGAATGGGGTTGTTGCAAAATTGGTTGGTAGTGATCAAGGAGGATTTATACCAGGCCGTTCAACCAGAATGAATAATAGTAGAGTGTTCCACAATTTGACCTATCCCCATGACTGTACCTCTACCCATGTTATTGTGTCACTAGAATCTTGTAAAGCCTTCGATAGTGTAGAATGGTCTTATCTATTTCGGGTATTGCAACTATATGGCGTTGGCCCTCGACTCATAGCGTGGATACGGCTACTCTACACATCACCGGGAGTGAAATACCTATGTCATCTATATACCCCCCAGGGTTTTAAATCCTTTTCTCAACTACAGGCAGACTTTGACATCCCATCAACGTACCTATTTTACTATTACCAACTCAGACATGCTATACGACTTTGACATCCCATCGACGTACCTATTTTACTATTACCAACTCAGACATGCTATACGACTTTGACATCCCATCGACGTACCTACTTTACTATTACCAACTCAGACATGCTATACGTACTCAGTTTGGTTCTCTGCTCAGTCCTATTAGGACACCTGACCTGTAAAAATGTCTGAGAGACCCGGACCAGACAAAACTTATATCCACATATTACTCCACTCTCATGACAGGCACTAACCCTAGGTTTAGGAAGGCTCAAGAGAGGCAGGCCTCTTTTGATATCCCTATCACAGAAGAGGATTGGTCTGAGTTCTGCGATACGTTCAAAACCTCTGTTATCTCTTCGAGGGACAGGGTGATTCAACTGACTGCTTCTGCGGTTGTGGAAAAACTGCTGATTTTCTCCACTGCTTTTGGACTTGTCCACTGACACACGACTTCTGGGTTGACATAGGCTCCTTTATATTTTCTGCACTGGGTTTGCCAAATATAGTGCACCCTAAAAACTGTCTGCTGGGCATATTTGGCGAACTCACTGTCCAGCCTCAGGCTAAAAGACTACCTTTCATCCTCTATTTCTATATAAGGAAGTCCCTCCTGCTGACGTGCAAATGCCCAGAGACCCCAACGCGGATTATGTGGCTGAAACTTGTCAATGATTCCTTGCCTCTATATAAACTTACCTTTGACATCCGCAAGAGGACTAAATCATTCCACAAAATATGGGGCAGATGGCTGGCTAGCCCACTGACCCTCTCCCCTGTACTACCATGAAAGGGATTCAACTTGTGAGTGTTGTATTAAACAGGAACTTCTGATATTCCCAGGATGTTTAAAAACCGTATTGCTAACTCTGTTGATGTTATATCCACTGGTAGATGTAATCTCTAGTATATTATTGCACACTGCCCAGATTTTCATGATATGCTGGATTACGAGCATTCTGTTTTCGGTGTTGTAGTTTTTGTTTGTGCCTTTTGTTTTATGTCTGTATGTTGCAAAACTGCAATAAAAATATCTTTAAAAAAAAAAAGAACCTAAGGCGAAGGATTCAGTGTGTCACTTGCACTCTGGGAAAGCAGCAGAATGGTGCTTTCCCAAAGCTGTGTGGCAATAAAGAGAGCACCATCGGGTGACAATAGCACCTAATCTTTCAGCATTAAACTCTATTGTTGTAACCCCACAGAAAGTGAAATTTGTAATGGTGCTCAAAGGGTCTAGTATTGATGTAGCTTCTGGTGCTTGGCCTGTGAAAACCTACTCACAAAGTGAGTCTTTAGAGACAGGACCATATCTGGGGCTATGCCACAAAGCTGAACCTGGAGAGCTTCTTGCATCTAACACAGAACACTTTGCTACCCAAATATTATATTTCAGGCTAGCCCTGCACATCCTGTCCAGCACTGGAAAGTCAGTCTTGTGAAAGGCCAACCTGAATTGCTGTGTACAGAGACCAGCTCTGCAACAATGTAGCAGGAAATCTTGATTGATGAAAAAATGATAAAAAAAACTATTGATCAAAAAACAGCTGGTCTTTTCTCCACAGAGCAGAGAAAAGACATCCATACTCCTAGGACACTAGGCATGCGGGGAGTAGAAGGGGTAAACTGGGCTGGCCACAATTTTTATTTTTTTTTGTGTCTAGTTCTGCTAAAGATGGCAGTAGAACCCGACAGCCCCTCAATGGACAAGAAAAAAAAAATATGGTATGATATTTAGAGTCCCGTGAGGAAGTCGCTAGGTATACTGCAGCTAAAAAAATCTGTTAATCTTTTTTTTATGTTGTACTTACATTCTTCCCCAGCTGTTCTTTACACTGAAACGTCTGCACCTAAATGCTTAAATTATCTTGCTGTCTCCTTGTTACATAAAGATCAAAGTATCTAGATGACATACTACTAGATGACATGTTGTGTATATAAATTGTATGTAACCATTCCAATCAGTTGTAATTCATATTATATTTGAGTGACTTATGCCGTGTACACACGACCAGACTTTTCGACGGACTAGGTCCGACGCACTTTCGGCGGAGTTCCGACGGACTTTCCGAATGAACGGACTTGGCCACACACAATCACGCCAAAGTCTGACGGATTCGAACATGATGACGTACGACCGGACTAGAATAAGGAAGTTCATAGCCAGTAGCCAATAGCTGCCCTAGCATCGGTTTTTGTCCGTAGGACTAGCATACACACAAACGGATTTCTCGATAGGAACTGAGTCCGGCGTAGTTCCAGCGGAAAAATTTGAAACATGTTCTTTTTCTAAAGTCTGTCAGATTTTTGGACAGCAAAGGTCAGATGGAGCCCACACATCGATCGAATTGTCAGACGGATTCGTTCCGTCAGAACTTTGCTATCGAAAAGTCAGTTCGTGTGTACACGGCATAATAATTCCAGATGTGAAATATTTTATGCCTTATTATGACTGTGTGACCCTAAACATCCTTTAGCCTGTTTTTAATGTTTTTTAGACATACAAATCAAACAGATCAGCTAAATTTAAAAAGTTGTATCAAAGTGCCTTAAAGTTCAAAAATACTTTTTTCCATGTATATTTTCTATTATACTGTATGTGTACAAACATATTTGTCATTCCATATTCTGGCCTCTGCTTCCTGCCTGGCAGTCAATGGTTTTACTTGACTAGGGTAGGTCAGAGCTCACCACCCTGAACCAACCATGTACCTCCCCCTAGTATTCCCCAAATTCCACCTTCCCCCACTTCATAGAAAAAAAACCACAACACTTAAGTGGGGTAAAATGGGTGAAGATGGCCTTTTATTCACATAAACTTTATTTAAATAACAGAAAATAATAAATACAACGCTGACTGCCCTGTCCGATGAGGCCATTGGGTAACTCTGCTGGCAGCTGGGAAGGATGCAGGACAGGGTGCAGTATTGTTGGAGCTTGTTCCGCCACCACGCCTCCAAAATACTAGTAGTAGTGACTCTGCCACACCTCTCTCCTCCACCCCCTCCTCTTCTTCTTCCTCTATGGCCTCTTCCTCTGCAGATTTGTCCTCGGAACCAGCGGCGCTCCGTAGGCGTTCAAGGGGCTATGCAAGCACTTAGGAAAAAAGATGCCATGCGGTGCTTGAGTTGGTCTGCTTAGGGGACAGGAGCCACACTGGGGCAGGCATTCTGTCAGCTCTGCAGGGGCAGACTCAGAGGTGGTTGACACCACACCAGCTTCAGCCATGAATGGTGGTTTGCGACAATGGCACCAACTTCCTCTCCGCCCTCCGACAGGAACACTTGACCCATGTTCCCTGTTTGGCTTACGTCCTTAATTTGGTGGTGAAGCGGTTCTTGTGCAGGTACCCGGGCTTACAGGATCTCCTGAGGCAGACCAGGAAAGTCTGTGGGCATTTCTGCCGGTCATATAATGCCAGTGCTCGCCTGGCTGACCTTCAAAAGGAATGCAACTTGCCCAAGAACCGCCTCATTTGTGACATGCCCACCAGGTGGAACTCAACGTTGGCAATGCTGCAGTGGCTGTACACGCAGCAGAGGGCCATTAATGAGTACCTGTGTGAGTATGGCACCAGGACAGGGTCAGGGTCAGGGGAGCTTGGCTTTTTTTTGCCACGCCAGTGGCCACTGATCAAGGATGCATGCACTGTCCTGTCACCATTTGAGGAGGCAGCGAGGATGGTGAGCAGTGACAGTGCATGCATCAGTGGCACTGTCCCTCTTGTCTTCCTGTTGGAGCACACGCTTTGTGGAATAATGGACAGGGCACTTGAGGCAGAACAGAGGGAGGAAGAGGAGGACTTCCTTACCTCTGAAGGCCCCCTTTATCCCGCGGGCCCGCCGATCACACAGTAAGAGGAGGAGGATGAGGATTGTGTCAGCATGCAGGTGGAGCCTAGCACTCAGTATCTGCAGCAGTCTTCAAGGGATCGTTTTCAGTCCTCAGAAACCCATGGACTTGTAAGTGGCTGGGAGGAGGTGGCCGTGGATCATTTTATCCTTAGTGACCCAAAAGGGCTCCAGATCGCAGGTCTCAGCAAACCTTCACTGAATTTCAGACGGAAAAAGTTTGAGAGCTGGAGCTAAAATCTTCTGATGTCGAGAACTCCAATGCACAATAAATAAAATCTTCTGAACTTGAGAACTCCAATGCACAAAGTGCCACGCATTCTCAGAAAAAATTTGGAGACGAAAGCTATTGGCTACTGGCCTATACGTAGTCCCGTCGTACGTTTTGTACGTCACCTCGTTCCGAACGATCGGAATTTCCGACAACTTTGTGCGACAGTGTGTATGTAAGACAAGTTTCGGCGAAAATCCGTCTGAAAAAATCAGACGGATTTTGTGGTCGGAATGTCGGACCGTGTGTACGGGGCATAAGACACAATTTTTCTGCCACTGTTTAACAGGGGCATGTAATTACAATTTTTGATCAAATATTTAACAGCAGCGCTTGTTCCTGCGCTCAACTAGAGTATCTGTGAGGGGTTGCAGTGTTGTGGCACCACAACCAGTGCCTAAGGCCAAATTTTTCTGCCCCTGTTTAACAGGGGAATGTAATTACAATATTTGCTCTAATATTTCACAGCAGGGCTCGTTCCTGCACTCAACAACAGAATCTGTGAGGGGTTACAGTGTTGTGGCACCACCACCACTGCCTAAGACCCAATTTTTCCTGCCCCTGTTTAACAGGGGCGTGTAATTACAATTTTTGATCAAATATTTAACAGCAGGGCTCGTTCCTTTGCTCAACTAGAGTATCTGTGAGGGGTTGCAGTGCTGTGGCACCACCACCAGTGCCTAAGGCCCAGTTTTTCTGCCCCTGTTTAACAGGGGCGTGTCATTACAATTTTTGATCAAATATTTCACAGCAGGGCCCATTCCTGCGCTTAACAAGAGTATCTGTGAGGCTTTACAGTGTTGTGCCACCACCACCACCATCGCCTAAAGCCCAATTTTTCTTCCCTTGTATAACAGGGGCATGTAATTACAATTCTTGATATAATATTTCACAGCAGGGCCCGTTCCAGCACCCACCAAGAGTAACAGTGAGGGCTTACAGTGTTCTGGTACCACCAACACATAAGGCCCAATTTTCTGCAGAGTATATAGGGCAGGCCATATAGTATATACAGGTGGTCCCCTACTTTCAAACATCCAACTTACAAACGACTCCTACTTACAAACAGAGGGAGACAACAGGAAGTGAGAGGAAATCTACACCTAGGAAAGGAAATTTAATATGGGAAAAAGGTGTCTCCACTGATGCTTTATCACCAATCCTTGTTTCCCTAATAACCCCACATTTTCAAAATCCAATGGTCATTGGGACAGAAATGAGTGAGGTGAGGTGAAATCTTCTGAACAGGGGCACAGACAGCAAAACAAATGTTACAGGGGTGATAACCCTTCCCTATGTTATCCAAAAAGCTTAAAAATGTATTTTTTGGCTGGAGCTACACTTACAAAATGTACCTGTTCCAAATTACAAACAGATTCAACTTAAGAACAAATCTACAGTCCCTGTCTTGTTTGGACCGCCTGTATACTGCTGTTCAGAGTATATAGGGCCTGGGGGCCCCACGCCTTTTCTTTTTTTAATTTGGGAGCGGGGGTTACCCTTAATATCCAAACAAAACCCAAAGGGCCTGGTAATGGGCTGGGGGGTTGTACCCATGCCTTTTCCTCAATCATTTTCATCCATATTGCCGGGACCCGATATTACATTACAGCCGCAAGCAGTTTTAAATGACTTTTATTCCTTTAGAAATATCATTTTGTGCAGGGACTGTTCTAAACACGGGAAACACGGACCACTTTACAGGCATATAGTCACCCCCAGGTACGATATTTAAAGGAATATTTCACTTTTATTAAAATCACTGCTCCCGAAAAAACGGCAGTTTTTAAAACTTATTTTTGCATCGATACATGTCCCCTGGGCCAGGACCCGGGTCCCCCAAACACGTTTTAGGACAACCTGCATATTAGCCTTCAAAATTCTCACTTTTGATTTTTCACGTTTGGGTCCCATGGTGTTCGAATGTTCGCGCAAACTTTTGGTCCGTTTGCATGTTCTGCTGTTCATGCTGGTGTTCGGCTCTACCCTAATTATCAATTAACTGTGTTTACTCTTTTTAAATCATAATGGCAACAGAAACTACCCAAATGACCCTGATCAAAAGTTTACATACCCAAGTTCTTAATACCGTGTATTGCCCCCTTTAACATCAATGACAGCTTGAAGTCTTTTGTGGTATTTGTGGATGAGGCTCTTTATCTTCTCAGATGGTAAAGCTGCCCATTCCTCTTGGCAAAAAGCCTCCAGTTCCTGTAAATTCTTGGGCTGTCTTACATGAACTGCCAGAGTAGCTCAATGATATTGAGGTCAGGAGACTGGGATGGCCACTCCAGAACCTTCACTGTATTCTGCTGTAGCCAATGACAGGTAAACTTGGCCTTGTGTTTTGGATCATTGTGTTGTTGGAATGTCAAAGTACGTCCCATGCGCAGCTTCCTGGTTGATGAATGCAAATGTTCCTCCAGTATTATTTGATAACATACTGCATTCATCTTGCCAACAATTTTGATCAAATTTCCTGTGCCTTTGTAGCTCTCACATGCCCAAAACATCAGCGATCCACCTCCGTGTTTCACAGTAGGAATGGTGTACCTTTCATCATAGGCCTTGTTGACTCCTCTCCAAATGAAGCGTTTATGGTTGTGGACAAAAAGCTCAATTTTGGTCTCATCATTCCAAATGACTTTGTGCCAGAAGGTTTGAGGCTTGTCTCTGTGCTGTTTGGCGTATTGTAAGTGGGATACTTTGTGGCATTTGCGTAGTAATGGCTTTCTTCTGGCGACTCGACCATGCAGCCCATCTTTCTTCAAGTGCCTCCATATTGTGCATCTTGAAACAGCCACACCACATGTGTTAGTTGGTCTACCTGACCGTGGTTTGGTTTCAACAGAACCCCTCATTTTCCACTTCTTGATTAGAGTTTGAACACTGCTGATTGGCTTTCTCAATTCCTTGGATATCTTTTTATATCCCTTTCCTGTTATATACAGTTCAACTACCTTTTTCCGTAAATCCTTTGACAATTCTTTTGCTTTCCCCATGACAAAGAATCCAGAAACGTCAGTGCACACACACTAATTACAAGCAAACAGATCACAGGTGAGGATGGTTACCTATAATAGCCATTCAAACCCCTTTGTGTCAACTTGTGTGCATCACATCACAGAGGCCTGAGCTGCCAGGTCTCTGCGCTGCAATGTCCTCCATGCTGCACTCGCCCTCACATCCAACATTTCCCGTCGGAAAATCCGACCGTGTGTACGGGGCATAAGCCTAAAACTCCATCTTCTGGCTAGGAAATATATATATATATTCAAAATGTTATGTTTACCTGACTCAAACAATATTTTAAAATATATATATATATATATATATATATATACATTTTTAATCCTTAACATAAGAAATAGAATTATAGAAAACACTAAACAAATACATTTGTTGTCTTCCCACCTATCAAATCTCCTATTGCAGTAATTATGCATTTTGCTCGGAACACCAGACAGGAAAACAATGGAAGCAAATTCAGCTCTATAATGGGATGTGCTTTCCCTGCAGTAAGTGCATCAATGTATCAGGCCAGGAGTGCGCAAATGGAAATCCTTATTGCCAGTTATCCCAACTGATGATTGATCTGGTTCTTGGCTCTCAAGCAAGCCGTCTATAATGAAAAGGTTCAGTGTCAGGTTCACTGGAAGGGGCTGTTGAGAGAAAGCTTCAATTATTCATTGTTATTCACTTTGACCTTAGCAACCTTTTTATGAGTTCTGTCTCTGCAGACATCCAGAACTTCCCTCTACATATAATGTAGGCTGTCTAGAAAAAATAGCATTTCATGGTGATTTCTCTAACCCCCCTTTTAGCTCACTACAGAAAGACATTGTAAAGTCTGTCACTTGAATGATGCTTGCTGATGAGGTTCAAGCCATTTCCTCACTTACATCTTTGATAATTTTATTACTTGGTAACAATTTTATAGTTCAGTTATTATGTGACAGTTGATACCAGAATCACTTATATTCCCTGCACAAATACACAATGTTATTCAGACCAGTAATTAAATGTAATGGCTAACATAAACCATATTAATTATTTAAAGAGGAATTCCAACCAGGGTAAAAAAAAAAAGCAGATACCAGGAGTCTACAATATTGAATTTTTTCACAATATTCTAATTTTCTGAGTACTGAATTTTGGGTTTTCACTAGCTGTAAGCCATAATTTTCACTTTTTTTTAATTTACTTTTTTTTGATTAATTTTTTTTTTTTTTTTCTTTTGTTTTTTAATAATCACTTCAGAAAACCGCAAGAGAGAAAGAAATGTTCATATTTACGCTTCATTCATGTCTCTTGTGTTGTATTCATCATTGTGAAAGAGAATCCCTTTTTTTTTTTTTTTTTTTTTTTTTATATCGCGTAACAGGCAGACATAGGTATACATCTCACATCTTCCTCTCAATAATTCCATATTTATTTAGTTATCTTTAATCTCTCTCTTACTTTTTAAAACCTTATCTTCCCTCCCCTTCCCACCCAACCCTACCCTTCCCTTCCACCCCATCCCACCCCAGTGCCTCTCCTTTTTATCTTCTAACTTTCTAAATTTAGGTTTCTATTTTTTTTTTTTTTTTTTTTTCCCCCCCTCATTACCCTATTTGCATTAGTATTTCTGCGTATTTCCAAGACTGCTTAAACTCTTGCCATTTTTTCCATTTGGTCTTTTCTTCATCTTCCTTTTCCTCCCCATTATATCTAAGGTTCTCCAACTGATATATCTCTTCCATCTTTCCTATCCAGTCAAGATCTGAAGGTGGTTTGACTTGCAGCCACCTCCTTGGTATCACTGCCTTGGCGGCATTCAGCATATGAGGGATCAATGTGTTAGTATATGTTTTTATTGGATCTGGTGTATTGTGAAATAAGCATATCCAGGGGTCATCTTTTATTTTGGTCCCTGTAATTTCCTTTATTAAGTCCAGTATAGTTTCCCAGAATTCCCTTACCCTGGGACATTTCCACCACAAGTGGGCCATATTCCCTTGCTCCCCACATTCCCTCCAGCATTCTTGTGACCTCCCCGGTTGAAGTTTGTTCATTCTATTTGGCGTAAGATACCATCTTGCAATACATTTATAGTTCATTTCGGCAGTCTTACTATCAATCGCTGAGTTGTGTGTTAACTTCAAATTTTTTTTAATATTGTGTTTATATCCGTGTGAATCTAATTCGTTTCCCCACTTTGTGAGGAATGGGGGTACCTCCGGCCGGCCTTCTTCCAGGAGCATTTTATACAGCTGGGATGTATCTTTTTTTTTTTAGTCCTTTGGTTCTACATATTTTTTCCAACGCTGTATAGTTATCTTTAAGTCTTAATGGTTGTGGCAAGCTCCCTACGAAGTTCGTCAGCTGGCGGTAGCGCCATTCATTTACCTTAAGGTGTGATGTGTTCTGTTGTAATTCTACTAGTGACTTTATTTTCCCATTCTCTATTATATCCCCTAATTGTGTACTTTCTTCTATCCAGTGTCCACCCATTTTTCTCTTCCCAGGCGGGAAGTAGTCATTATTCTTCAGTGGCATTAGTAGTGAATTGTAGCTCCAGTCATGTTGCTTATGTGTTAAGTCCCATATTTTAAAAACGTGTCTAGTGATCCTCTGTGTCTTTATTCCTAAGTCTCTAAGTTTCGGTGGGCACCAGATCGCACCCCTTAAATTTACTTCACTAATATCCTTTTCTATGTGTACCCATTGTTTTTGAGTTTCCTGTCGTGTCCATTCTACTGCTCTTGAGAGTATTACTGCGTAATAATATTTTTTTATATCCGGGACCCCCAGGCCTCCCTGGTCTTTACTTTGTTTCAAGATATCTCGTGCTATCCTAGGTTTCTTACCTTGCCATATAAAGTTATTTATGATTGATTTTACTGTCTGAAAGTAATAATCTGGGAGAGGAATCGGGATCATATGGAATTTATATGTAATTTTTGGCAGAATCACCATTTTCACCGAGTTTATTCGGCCTATCCACGAAAGGGGTCTATACTGTATCTTCTTAGTTTCATTCCTTATTTCATCTAGTAGTGGGAGAAAGTTTTCGCTATATAGCTTCCCCATGGAATTTGCCAGTTTAACCCCCAAGTATTTTAAACTTTTTTGTTTCCATGGGAACTGAAAATCCCTTTGCAACACTAGAGCCTCTTTTTTCCTTATGTTAATATTCAAAATTTCTGACTTATTAATGTTTATTTTGAAGTTCGAAACTTCTCCATAAACCTTCAAGACCTCGAGTAATTTTGGCATTGATGTTTGTGGTTCCGTTATATAAAATAAAAGATCGTCGGCAAACGCTGCGACTTTATGTTCGGTCTCCCCTATTTTAATTCCTTTTATTTTATTATCTCGTCTGATAGTGGTTAAAAGTGGCTCCAGTGACAGGATGAACAGTAGCGGGGACAGGGGGCATCCCTGTCTCGTCCCGTTACTCATAGTGAAGGGGGATGAATAGTCTCCATTAATCTTTATTATTGCAGTTGGTTCTTCGTACAAGGCGCTAATTCTCTGTACCATCCTAGGGCCCAGACCTATATACTTTAACGTTTCCATCATGAGCCCCCAGTCTACCCTGTCGAAGGCCTTTTCGGCGTCTATCGACAGGAATAGACCTGGGGGCCCATCTGTCTTTAATTTTTGTAGAAGTAGGAGGGTTCTAATTCCATTATCCCGTCCCTCTCTAGAGGCCACAAAGCCCACCTGATCTACATGGATCAAATCCTTCATGAGTTTTTTTAATCTATTTGCTAATATTTTTGCATAGAGCTTAGTATCGAAATTGAGGAGGGATATTGGTCTAAAACTTGAACAGCAACTATCATCTTTTCCTTCTTTTGGAATAAGGGTTATTAATGCCTTCTGTGCCTCTCGGCTTAGTCCAAATTCTGTTCCCAAACCATTAAGATATTCACACAGTCTAGGAACCAAAATTTTACTAAATCTTTTAAGGTAAAGAATCGGGTACCCATCCGGTCCAGGGCTTTTCCCTGATTTTGTGTCTGCCATAGCTTGGATGATCTCGCTTTCCGATATCGGTGTTTCCAAATCTGACTTATCCTCCATAGATATTTGGGTAAGTCGTGCGTTTTTTAGGAATTCTTTTATTTTATTGTATTTTTCTCCCAAGTCTACCTTGTCTTTATTCACATTGTACAGGGTTTTGTAGTATTGCTTAAAGGCCTCTGCAATCTCGTTGGACTTAAAGACTAAATCCCCCTGTCCATTGCGAATTTTTTCGATGTAATTCCTGTTTTTTTTTTTCCTCAGAGTTTTAGCTAGATGTTTTCCTATTTTATTTCCTCCCACATATTTATCTATTTGCGACGCATTGAAAACGTTTTTTGTGTTCTGGGTCAGTATGTCTCTTAATTCTTCTCTTTTTATTATGAGATTGTGGTATATCTCTTGCCGGTGACCCCCTTGTTTCTTATGAGTTTGCTCCAAACTATATATTTCTTCCGATATCCTTTCAATTTTTTTGGTTCTTTCTTTTATTTTCCCCGCACTCATTGCAATAAATATACCCCGCATATATGCCTTATGTGTTTCCCATAGTGTTGCGTGTGAAATGTCGCTTGATTCGTTTTTTTCGAAGAAGAAATTTAATTCTTGCTGTATTTTTTCAATATCTTGTTTTTCATAGAGTAAGGTTTCATTTAATCTCCAAATCGGGGGGGGTTTTGATACTCTCATTTCTTCTATTATCATCATAACTGGTGCGTGATCTGATATTGTAGATATCTTTATATGAGAGTCCGTAACACTGGATAACGTATTATGATCCACAAAAAAATAGTCAAGACGCGTGTACGTCCCATGTACGGGGGAGAAGAAAGTATAATCCCGTGTTTTTACATTCATCGTTCGCCATACATCCACCAATTGATTTTGGTGTAGGGTTTTCTTCTGTTTTAAAGATTGCTTTCCCGTCTCCCTTACATGCGACGTACTGTCTTCTTCTAAATTCATACATAGGTTCAGATCTCCTGCCATTATAATCATCCCCTGTCCAAAATTAGCAAGCTTATTTATCATTTTGTTGACATAGTCTATTGGTTTTTTATTTGGTGCATAAATATTTGCTAAAGTGAGTTGCACCCCATTAATATAACCGCATACAAAAAGATACCGCCCTTCAGGGTCCGCGACTCTCCCTTGCTCTCTAAACTGGATTCCTTCCGAAAAACCTATTGCGACTCCTTTGGCCTTCCTAGTGGTCGAATCTGCGTATATCCAAGTATGAAATTTTTTGGAATATAATTTTATGTTGGCTCCCTGGAAGAGATGGGTTTCCTGGAGAAACACTATATCTGTCTGGTAGTATTCAAGCTCTGTTAATATTTTGTGTCTTTTAATAGGATTATTCAAACCTCGAACATTATATGTTAAGAACCTAATCTAGAACTTTTTCTTTTGTTTTTGTTTTTTATGGAGAGGCACTTTACTCCCCCAATTACCCCTTCCCACCCTTCCCTCATCCCTCCCACCCTCACCCCCTCCCCCCCCCCCCCCCCTCCTATCCCTCCTTTGGTCAATACTGACCTCCAGCCCCTTAGCTGATCAGAAATTTTCCTTTCAACGTCTGGGCTTCCTTCTCAGAGGTTGGGCCTGGACCTCTTCCCCCATTCTACCCCTCCCCACCGCCACTTTAGAGGGGGCGGGGGGGAGGGCAGAAATGGTCCCTCGGATGGTGAGGATTCCGCTCCGGTCATAATCTCTCTCCTCCTCTTTCCCCCCCCTGCCCCCCCCCCCCCACCCCATCCGCAAGAACAGCTATTTATATTATATTACTTTATCTCTTAACCCTCCCCACGGGCCAAGGATTGGGTTTTCCCCCGAGCCCCCCCCCCCACCCCACATCAAAGGCCTTCTCTTTCCAACCATTCTGGGATTTCTATTGGTTGTAACCCTAAATTTTTACAAAACTCCATTAAATCCTCCGGAAACCTCAGCCTTACCGATCTACCCTCCTTGTATCCTATCAGACAGGCTGGGAACCCCCAGCTATATTTTACGTTCTCTATACGCATTTGATTTAACAGTGGTCTGAGCATTCGTCTCCTAGCCAGTGTTTCCGGGGAAAGGTCCATAAAAATTTGAAGCTCTATTCCCCTAAACTTCAGGGGAGGTTTTCCTCTCAGATTAGTCCATATCTCTGTTTTTTCTGCATAGTTCTGGAATCTGACCAGGATGTCCCTAGGGGTATCTGTTGGCAAATGCTGAGGTTTCCTGACTCTGTGTATCCTTTCTATTTTCAAGTCCCATTCTGGGGTTTTGTTTAATAAGGGATTAAATAATTCTTTTATGGTTTTTGTAAGGTCTTCCCCGTTCTCTTCTGGGAGTGATCGTATTCTGAGGTTCTGTCTTCTACTCTGATTTTCCTGCTCTTCTAATTTATACAGAGTCCTCCTTTGATTTATTTTAGTCGTTTTAAGCTGCTCTTTGAGCTCCGCTATTTCAAATGTATGTTTGTCTGTGTTGTTTTCCACTTCCTCTACTCGGGTCAGCACATGTGTTAAATCTGTTCGTAGTGCAACTATTTCGTTTTTAATTGAATTCTCCATTTTCGTCAACATTTCTGACAGTATTGTCCTGGTTAGTATTTGGGTATTCTCCCTCTGTTCCTCCAACCTACTACTGTCTACTTCGCTTTGTGTGCTGGTATTTCCTCCCGAGGCCTCCAGGATTTCCTCCTTCTTTTTGCTCCCCTCCTTCTTTTTTCCCTGTTTCGTAACTTGTTTTTCCATAACTGGACTCTTTGGGCTCAAACCCTTCACCAAATATTGCTTAATTGTGCATGAATTTGCTTTTTCTTTTGGTGTTTTAGGTTCAGTTCCTTTAGAGGCTCTGCCGGTCATATTAAGTTACTTGTTTATATTATGCTCTCCCCCTTATCCTTAGTCACTGGGTGTTGTACCCTGGGGTGGTGGGGGGGGGGGTACGAGTCTCCACGCCCCCTAACCGTCCCTACCCCCTTATCTGCCCCAGTATAATTAGGTGGGGGCGTTAGCCTTCAGCGGTCTTTTCTAAGACCGATTTATATTCTCACGTTTCCAGTCAGTCAAAAAATTTCGGCAGGGCAGACCCTCGAGAAGGAAGTAGCCCATATAGGTTTTAAAACATTAATACAAAACACATAGACGGGGGCGTACCACAAATAAAGAAGCAGGCTCCCTCGAGTGCTCACGTTTTAACCGAGGGGGGGGGGGGAGTGGGGGCAGCAGGGGACGGGGTCCTGTGGCAAAATCAAACCGGGTACCCTCTTACTCTTTTTATCCCCTTGTATATTCAGTTGGCTGTTCCAGGGCCCAGTCTGGGTTAGATGGTTCTGTGTGATAGATTTTTATTTTAATTCAATTCCTGTGAGCCCCCCATGGGGTATATACGTTTCTATGTCACCCTTTTGTTTTTTTAACGGGGGGACAATCCTCTCTCTCCTGTCTCTGCAAACTAACACAGGCTCCACATCCACCTTTGCTATCCAATGTCAGTGTTTTTTTTTTTTTTTTTTTTTTTTTTTTTGTTCATGAAACTCACTTGCCGCTCATGTTTAAGACTGCCTCCAGGTACATCACAGATTTCAGCGTTTTCTTTATAGTATGAGACTTACCCCAGGAGTATAGTTTTCATTTTTTCTTCCCCTGCATTGGGGTCTTACCTTTCTTCGCCCCTATGAACCCCCCCATGGGGTGTACATCCGTTTTTATATCACCATTTTTGACGGGGGGGGGGCGGAGGGGGGGGCAGTCCTCCCTCTCCTGTCTCTGCAGAATGACACAAGCTACGCATCCACCTTTGCTATCAGATGTCAGTGTTTGTTTTTTATATTCATATAACTCACTTGCCCCACACAATGTCTCCGGATAAATCACAGGCGTTTTCTTTGTGGTATGAGACTTACCCCAAAAGTTGGCTTTCACTTTTCTTCCCCTTCATTGGGGTCTTACCCTTCTTCGCCGCTAATGCTGTCTTGCCTTTCTTATCATCCTGGGTGGTGGGAAGGAGGGAGCAGCTGTCCTGGGGGGGAGCGGAGCGGGAGCGGGGGGAACGGAGTCCTGCTGTCCTACGATCGGCTGTTCCCTTCTGGGTGTCTGTACCGGCGTCTCCGTGTCCCGCTTAGCGCCGCCGCATCCTCCACTCCTCTATGACCCGGAGCTTCATGCGAGGATGTCACGTCTGCGGCGTCTGTAGCACGGCGTGCACCTCTTCCTCTCCATCCGGCCTTCGTATCCTAGGTCCCGCCCCTCCCTCTGCGTTGCATCGCCGCCCTACGTCCTTGCACCTGCCTCCATCAAGCCCCTCCGCTGCATATTCTATTTTTTTAGATGCACCTGTATACAATAGAAGGAGGAAGTGAAGGGGCTAATGTATTAGTCACAGTGGCATCATGGAGAGGAATTGGTTCATGTTCAGTTATGCAGGATATGGTAGTTGAAGAGTATTATAGGCCACTAGAGACAGAATAGAGATGGTATGGGTAGGAGATAAGGGGGGCATGAAAAGGTTAAACAAAAAACTTGTGTCAGTGAAACAGAATAAATCAATCTACAGTTGCAGCTGTTGATCAATTCATTATTTCCCCTTTGATAAGTACTTAATCTCTCTCCTTCCTCTGTTGTAAGGGAAAGGGGAGGGAGCAACATTGTAAGAAACAGCATGTGATTGCTGTGACGACCAATCGCAGTGATCATCACATGGTACCCAGCCCCTTGTATCGGGTCAGTGCAGGGTTTCTGTGTACACAGTCATCTAATGACATCTTGGAACAGAGTGATTATCAGGCACAACAGCCACCCAACAGCTATTTATCTAGTACAGTTTATAAATGGCACTAGGGAAAACACAGCCCACCAATCCCCCGTTTAAGTGAATACTGGAGGGGCAGAGCAGAGAGCCGGTGACAGACAGTCACCGCCTTTCTGCTCACTAAGCGATCAGTTCAGTTTTTAGCTAGGTCCAAAACTCCATGGGGGATTCAAGGCTCCCTGCCATGAACACGACAGATGTGAATTTTCGAAAAGCCCTCTGTATTAGGCTAAAAGTACACTATACAATGGAATTTTAAAATCTCCTTTAGATTCTGATTCAAATGTCACTATATGCATTGACATACTGTACCTCCTTAGGCCCAGTCTGCTTGGACAGTATAGTCACCTACTGGCAGTTTATCTCTTCAATAAGACACAGAAGTTAAATCCAACACAATTTTTATTTTCAGTACAGAGGATGTTTTTCAGTCTTTTGAACTAAATATCAGCACTGACTGAGAGAACATTAAAGAAGTGAGGAGGGTCTAGCTAGGACTAAACTAACTAGCACTAAACAAGTGGGGAAACAGAGGAAGATACCAAAATCACATTGTAAATAAGGTGCAGTGGCTCAAAAGCCCACTAGATGTCAGCTTTATACAGAAAACTGATAACCTAATGCAAGACATATAAAATACATTAAAGCGTTTGTTAACCTCCCCCAAAAAAAATTTAATTCTTGCTGTATTTTTTCAATATCTTGTTTTTCATAGAGTAAGGTTTCATTTAATCTCCAAATCGGGGGGGGTTTTGATACTCTCATTTCTTCTATTATCATCATAACTGGTGCGTGATCTGATATTGTAGATATCTTTATATGAGAGTCCGTAACACTGGATAACGTATTATGATCCACAAAAAAATAGTCAAGACGCGTGTACGTCCCATGTACGGGGGAGAAGAAAGTATAATCCCGTGTTTTTACATTCATCGTTCGCCATACATCCACCAATTGATTTTGGTGTAGGGTTTTCTTCAGTTTGTTTAAAGATTGCTTTCCCGTCTCCCTTACATGCGACGTACTGTCTTCTTCTAAATTCATACATAGGTTCAGGTCTCCTGCCATTATAATCATCCCCTGTCCAAAATTAGCAAGCTTATTTATCATTTTGTTGACATAGTCTATTGGTTTTTTATTTGGTGCATAAATATTTGCTAAAGTGAGTTGCACCCCATTAATATAACCGCATACAAAAAGATACCGCCCTTCAGGGTCCGCGACTCTCCCTTGCTCTCTAAACTGGATTCCTTCCGAAAAACCTATTGCGACTCCTTTGGCCTTCCTAGTGGTCGAATCTGCGTATATCCAAGTATGAAATTTTTTGGAATATAATTTTATGTTGGCTCCCTGGAAGAGATGGGTTTCCTGGAGAAACACTATATCTGTCTGGTAGTATTCAAGCTCTGTTAATATTTTGTGTCTTTTAATAGGATTATTCAAACCTCGAACATTATATGTTAAGAACCTAATCTAGAACTTTTTCTTTTGTTTTTGTTTTTTATGGAGAGGCACTTTACTCCCCCAGTTACCCCTTCCCACCCTTCCCTCATCCCTCCCACCCTCACCCCCTCCCACCTCCCCCCCCCTCCTATCCCTCCTTTGGTCAATACTGACCTCCAGCCCCTTAGCTGATCAGAAATTTTCCTTTCAACGTCTGGGCTTCCTTCTCAGAGGTTGGGCCTGGACCTCTTCCCCCATTCTACCCCTCCCCACCGCCACTTTAGAGGGGGCGGGGGGGAGGGCAGAAATGGTCCCTCGGATGGTGAGGATTCCGCTCCGGTCATAATCTCTCTCCTCCTCTTTCCCCCCCCTGCCCTCCCCCCCCCCACCCCATCCGCAAGAACAGCTATTTATATTATATTACTTTATCTCTTAACCCTCCCCACGGGCCAAGGATTGGGTTTTCCCCCGAGCCCCCCCCCCCACCCCACATCAAAGGCCTTCTCTTTCCAACCATTCTGGGATTTCTATTGGTTGTAACCCTAAATTTTTACAAAACTCCATTAAATCCTCCGGAAACCTCAGCCTTACCGATCTACCCTCCTTGTATCCTATCAGACAGGCTGGGAACCCCCAGCTATATTTTACGTTCTCTATACGCATTTGATTTAACAGTGGTCTGAGCATTCGTCTCCTAGCCAGTGTTTCCGGGGAAAGGTCCATAAAAATTTGAAGCTCTATTCCCCTAAACTTCAGGGGAGGTTTTCCTCTCAGATTAGTCCATATCTCTGTTTTTTCTGCATAGTTCTGGAATCTGACCAGGATGTCCCTAGGGGTATCTGTTGGCAAATGCTGAGGTTTCCTGACTCTGTGTATCCTTTCTATTTTCAAGTCCCATTCTGGGGTTTTGTTTAATAAGGGATTAAATAATTCTTTTATGGTTTTTGTAAGGTCTTCCCCGTTCTCTTCTGGGAGTGATCGTATTCTGAGGTTCTGTCTTCTACTCTGATTTTCCTGCTCTTCTAATTTATACAGAGTCCTCCTTTGATTTATTTTAGTCGTTTTAAGCTGCTCTTTGAGCTCCGCTATTTCAAATGTATGTTTGTCTGTGTTGTTTTCCACTTCCTCTACTCGGGTCAGCACATGTGTTAAATCTGTTCGTAGTGCAACTATTTCGTTTTTAATTGAATTCTCCATTTTCGTCAACATTTCTGACAGTATTGTCCTGGTTAGTATTTGGGTATTCTCCCTCTGTTCCTCCAACCTACTACTGTCTACTTCGCTTTGTGTGCTGGTATTTCCTCCCGAGGCCTCCAGGATTTCCTCCTTCTTTTTGCTCCCCTCCTTCTTTTTTCCCTGTTTCGTAACTTGTTTTTCCATAACTGGACTCTTTGGGCTCAAACCCTTCACCAAATATTGCTTAATTGTGCATGAATTTGCTTTTTCTTTTGGTGTTTTAGGTTCAGTTCCTTTAGAGGCTCTGCCGGTCATATTAAGTTACTTGTTTATATTATGCTCTCCCCCTTATCCTTAGTCACTGGGTGTTGTACCCTGGGGTGGTGGGGGGGGGGGTACGAGTCTCCACGCCCCCTAACCGTCCCTACCCCCTTATCTGCCCCAGTATAATTAGGTGGGGGCGTTAGCCTTCAGCGGTCTTTTCTAAGACCGATTTATATTCTCACGTTTCCAGTCAGTCAAAAAATTTCGGCAGGGCAGACCCTCGAGAAGGAAGTAGCCCATATAGGTTTTAAAACATTAATACAAAACACATAGACGGGGGCGTACCACAAATAAAGAAGCAGGCTCCCTCGAGTGCTCACGTTTTAACCGAGGGGGGGGGAGGGAGTGGGGGCAGCAGGGGACGGGGTCCTGTGGCAAAATCAAACCGGGTACCCTCTTACTCTTTTTATCCCCTTGTATATTCAGTTGGCTGTTCCAGGGCCCAGTCTGGGTTAGATGGTTCTGTGTGATAGATTTTTATTTTAATTCAATTCCTGTGAGCCCCCCATGGGGTATATACGTTTCTATGTCACCCTTTTGTTTTTTTAACGGGGGGACAATCCTCTCTCTCCTGTCTCTGCAAACTAACACAGGCTTCACGTCCACCTTTGCTATCCAATGTCAGTGTTTTTTTTTTTTTTTTTTTGTTCATGAAACTCACTTGCCGCTCATGTTTAAGACTGCCTCCAGGTACATCACAGATTTCAGCGTTTTCTTTATAGTATGAGACTTACCCCAGGAGTATAGTTTTCATTTTTTCTTCCCCTGCATTGGGGTCTTACCTTTCTTCGCCCCTATGAACCCCCCCATGGGGTGTACATCCGTTTTTATATCACCATTTTTGACGGGGGGGGGGGGGGGGGGGGGCGGGGGGGGGGCAGTCCTCCCTCTCCTGTCTCTGCAGAATGACACAAGCTACGCATCCACCTTTGCTATCAGATGTCAGTGTTTGTTTTTTATATTCATATAACTCACTTGCCCCACACAATGTCTCCGGATAAATCACAGGCGTTTTCTTTGTGGTATGAGACTTACCCCAAAAGTTGGCTTTCACTTTTCTTCCCCTTCATTGGGGTCTTACCCTTCTTCGCCGCTAATGCTGTCTTGCCTTTCTTATCCTCCTGGGTGGTGGGAAGGAGGGAGCAGCTGTTCTGGGGGGGAGCGGAGCGGGAGCGGGGGGAGCGGAGTCCTGCTGTCCTACGAACGGCTGTTCCCTTCTGGGTGTCTGTACCGGCGTCTCCGTGTCCCGCTTAGCGCCGCCGCATCCTCCACTCCTCTATGACCCGGAACTTCATACGAGGATGTCACGTCTGCGGCGTCTGTAGCACGGCGTGCACCTCTTCCTCTCCATCCGGCCTTCGTATCCTAGGTCCCGCCCCTCCCTCTGCGTTGCATCGCCGCCCTACGTCCTTGCACCTGCCTCCATCAAGCCCCTCCGCTGCATATTCTATTTTTTTAGATGCACCTGTATACAATAGAAGGAGGAAGTGAAGGGGCTAATGTATTAGTCACAGTGGCATCATGGAGAGGAATTGGTTCATGTTCAGTTATGCAGGATATGGTAGTTGAAGAGTATTATAGGCCACTAGAGACAGAATAGAGATGGTATGGGTAGGAGATAAGGGGGGCATGAAAAGGTTAAACAAAAAACTTGTGTCAGTGAAACAGAATAAATCAATCTACAGTTGCAGCTGTTGATCAATTCATTATTTCCCCTTTGATAAGTACTTAATCTCTCTCCTTCCTCTGTTGTAAGGGAAAGGGGAGGGAGCAACATTGTAAGAAACAGCATGTGATTGCTGTGACGACCAATCGCAGTGATCATCACATGGTACCCAGCCCCTTGTATCGGGTCAGTGCAGGGTTTCTGTGTACACAGTCATCTAATGACATCTTGGAACAGAGTGATTATCAGGCACAACAGCCACCCAACAGCTATTTATCTAGTACAGTTTATAAATGGCACTAGGGAAAACACAGCCCACCAATCCCCCATTTAAGTGAATACTGGAGGAGCAGAGCAGAGAGCCAGTGACAGACAGTCACCACCTTTCTGCTCACTGAGCAATCAGTTCAGTTTTTAGCTAGGTCCAAAACTCCATGGGGGATTCAAGGCTCCCTGCCATGTACAAGAGAGATGTGAATTTTCGAAAAGCCCTCTGTATTAGGCTAAAAGTACACTATACAATGCAATTTTAAAATCTCCTTTAGATTCTGTTCCAAATGTCACTATATGCATTGACATACTGTACCTCCTTAGGCCCAGTCTGCTTGGACAGTATAGTCACCTACTGGCAGTTTATCTCTTCAATAAGACACAGAAGTTAAATCCAACACAATTTTTATTTTCAGTACAGAGGATGTTTTTCAGTCTTTTGAACTAAATATCAGCACTGACTGAGAGAACATTAAAGAAGTGAGGAGGGTCTAGCTAGGACTAAACTAACTAGCACTAAACAAGTGGGGAAACAGAGGAAGATACCAAAATCACATTGTAAATAAGGTGCAGTGGCTCAAAAGCCCACTAGATGTCAGCTTTATACAGAAAACTGATAACCTAATGCAAGACATATAAAATACATTAAAGCGTTTGTTAACCTCCCCCAAAAAAAAAATGGATCCTGCTCCTTTAACCACATGCCGACCGGGCCTTAGCCGAAAGACGGCTACAGCGAGGTTGGCTTATTCTGGGTGGACATCCTACGGACGTCCTCCCAGAAACTTGCTCCTGTGCGTTTACCACGTGATCCCTCCGTCAAATGACGAAGCGATCGCATGTACACAAACCATCATGACGCTGGTTCCTCCCTCCCCTCTCTGTACTGATCAGTACAGTGAGAGGGGAGAAGCGGAAAGGGGGAGAGATGGGACCAGCGCTGTGGGCTGGATGTGTAGTGCCCACAGCGCTGGTCAGTGATAGCTACACTGCCACCACTGTGCAATACTCTGCCACCACTGTGCAATACTCTGCCACCACTGTGCAATGCTCTGCCACTACTGTGCAATACTCTACCAATACTGTGCAATACTCTACCAATACTGTGCAACACTGCAATACTCTGCCAATACTCGCCAATACTCTGCCAATACTCGCCAATACTCTGCCAACACTTGCCAATACTCTGCCAATACTCGCCAATACTCTGCAATAAATTTTAATAGAAACAAAGACTTTTATTTTTTTATTTTTTTTACCGAATTTTCAGTATTTTTTGATTTATAGCGCAAAAAATAAAAAACCAAGCAGTGATTAAATACCACGAAAAGAAAGCTCTATTTGTGTGAAAAAAAGTACACAAAATTCATATGGGTACAGTGTTGCATGACTGAGTAATTGTCATTCAAAGTGTGAGAGCACCGAAAGCTGAAAATTGGTCTGGTTAAGAAGGGGGTTTAAGTGCCCAGTGGGTAAGTGGCTAAAGCAAGTTATATGACACAGTGCTTGTCCTGTGTCATTTGGCCCCCTGTACCACCTAAAAAAAACCTGGCTGATCCTGCCAGTATGTCCCCACCCCTCTATAAACTGACCACGATGTATCATAGCTGCTGAGCCCTAACACCGTGGTCAGTTTACATGTCTCCGTCATCAGCAGCCTGCTATCTGCTCTGCTCTCTGCTCCTGTGTCCTCCTCCCCCTCCCCTCCCTGTCTGTGGGTGAGCCGCCCCTCCCCCTTATGCTGCTTTCATAACACTAACCTGTATACACCATCAGCACTACCTCATATTGCAGTGTCCCCCTCTGTAAATGATTCATAAATATAAATGCTGTAAATACCTAATTTAAGAGCCAAGATTGTAATCACATGACCAGCCAGCTCTCTCCTTCTCTCCTCCTCCTCTCCAGACTGACATCAGCAGGGGAATCTCAGCCCTGCCTGCTGCATCTCTCAGAGGAGGAAAGGAGAATGCTGGCTGGTCATGTGATCACAATCTCGGCAGTGAAATTATGTATTTGCAGCATTTATTTTTATAAATCCCACACAGAGGGAGATACTACAATGGGAGGCAGTGCTGATGTTTAATACAAGTTAGGCAAGAGTGGCTTAACAACCACTTTAAAGTGGGACAGAACATCCACCATCAACTATGTAGTACAAGGGCCTGTCTGATGTGCTACCAACTGAATGGATTGTTTAGGTTTGTCATCATATTACAAATGTAGCACCCTCTAGTGTGCCAGGTTGTTAGTGTAGCTGTTAGTGCTAAGTTTGTCTCAGGGCCAAGCCTGAGCTGGGAACCTGGGTCAGGGCGTAGTGGCTCAGGGCTGGATGACTCCTCTTAGCAGCCTCTCTGGCGCCTCCCCCTTGTTTTCTGGGACATTAGAGAATGTTCTAGAAATAGTGGGTGGAGGCTAGGAGGAGCTACTTGGAATATTTATGAGGGACTCAGCCAATCTTCAGTAAAGGGCTGGCAGGGGGCAGGCCCCCTCATAAATAGGCATGAGTCATGCCAGGGAGGGGCAGTCGGGTGGAAGATGGAGATTGAGTGCTGAGGAGGCTGTCGTGGCCCTTAGGGTGCCCCCCCCAGTCTTGGGGGGTGACCTGGGGCTTGGGTGCTGGAAAGATCCTGCCATAACACACAAAGGAATCCCTTCTTGGAAGCACAGGAGCAAAGAGAGGACAGCAGGAGCAGGTCAGCATGTCTGGAAGATCTCCTGAGAGTCAGCTGGGTGGGCTGTTGAGTGTCAGTCTGGAGGACTGTGGGGAGAATTTAGCTTGGGGGGCTAGTGAAAAGGGCAGCCAGGTGGGTTGGCCGTGCGTGAAGTGGTGGTGCTGGGATCAGTAACCACAGGAGTGATGCAAGCTGGACATTGAAATTCTGCTACACAACCAAGGGGCTTCAGGTTCCTGCCTGTAATGGGCCATTGCTTTCATCTGACTGAGTGACTGTCAGGTATTCACAGTGTTCCTGCTGGGTTCTGCAAGCGAGTGCAGGAGGAAGAAGAGGAGCCGTACATAGAGACTCTATATAGGAAAAGTTGTCCCTGAAGTTGTTGTCGAAGTCAAATTGGCATTCCATATTCTCTCATCCTTATCTAAAATATTGCCCTCAATAAATAACAAAAAACTAAGTCACAGACTGTTCTCTGACTCAAGAGTGCCTGTGAAATTTTGGTGTGCCTGGTTGTGCAGGGTGGGGGATCCTAGTCTACTTGAGGCTCCTTGGGGGTGTGCTACACAAAGTTTTGCAAAGCTAAAGGTGATTTTACAGAGATTGTACAATCAGACTGTAAAGTGTATGGCCAGCTTTAGTCCCAGTCATATTTCCACACACTGACTGTATCCTTATATTCGTACTCATGAATCCATCATACAAATACAATCTAAAAAAAAAGACTAATCACTTAGTAATTATTCAGTTTTACATTTTTTTTCTTTTCAGAGAAAAATAATCAGTCGATGAACATGCTGTGTAATTTGAAAGTGTCACATTTTCTGTGTCGGTCTCTCCTGGGTAGCAAGAATGTTGGATCTGAAAGTTCTCTTTTCATGTACAGATTTAAACACACCTCAGGCTCCATCTATAAACTCAAAGCCAAATGGACTTTAAAGAAATTCCCAGGATTTTACCTGATATAACAATGATTCATCTATTATCTGTCTGATAGCAGTCCAACTGTAAAAAAAAAAGGACAGGATACAATTCTATACAGTAACAAGTGCCCACACTCCAGTTCATCATGGGATTATTTTCTATCAGTGGTTTCCAAATATTATAGAACAGTCCAGTAGCTGACACTTTAAACTAATTTCCAGGGACACTTTGATGTTAATCTGCACTGAGATACACAGAATAAGACATGGTTTTGTTTAAATGTTATGTTAGTTGATTTTTTAAAGGTTATACAATTTATTCTGTTACAAATTTTCTTATATATGAAAAAAGATTTCCAAACCACCATGTTAGCTAAAGAGGCAACATAACAATCCCTGCTTGTACTGCAGCTCCTTTTGTCTGACTGAAATCTCCTATGTGCAGCTCGGGGCACAGCAGGGGGTCCAGTGCGTCCCGATTCACTGATTGAGGTCCGAAGTAGGTTCGAATTTTTGCCTGAATTCGGACCTGAAACGCAGCCTAAGACGCACAGGACCCTTCTGCTGTGTGTCCCGCATCCGCCCCAGGGATGTGTGAATTGGCTCCATTGAGAGTGGGTCACACTCTCCTGTCGTGCGAATGCGGGGAAACTCGCATCAATTTGCATGAGTGTGAGCCCAGCCTAAAGCCTTGTACACTTTTTTTTGGGGGAAAAATCTTTTGGAAAAATTTTTGGGGAAAAATCTCCATATCGAAAACGAATAGGTTACCAAAGTATGAAAATTCTTGTATGTATCTTTGTATTGTATTTTCGGATGAAAACTGTGCTGATTAAATGAAGATCCTATCCATTTTTGTGTTTGTCCCTTCAGAAATTTTCGGACGACAGCCTTTTACTAAGGATCAGATTATCGTACAATCGCTTCAAAAGTGGTATTTTTTGTATGATATTCTAAACGTGTGTACGGGCCTTTACAGACTTCCATCACTGAAAAATGTAATTAAACCCTCCTATCCTTTTTAGACAAGGAAGCTGTCATCTTAGCCTGTTTGCTCTGCAACTGCCATGGTGCTGCACATGTGATCAGTTATGACACCAGACATTTAATGGTTTGACAGTTCAGTTGAGAGCAGAAGCAAATATGACAGTTAGCATTCCCGACATGCCGGGAATGCAATTGTTTTTTGAAACTGTTAAATCCATGGATTTAGTTTCCACTTTAACCACTTTCCGACCGGGCAATAGACAAATGACGTACTGGTTGGCAAGTGGAATACTGGGTTATGGCTGCAGCAATATGCCATAACCCCAGTATTGTTTTTTTCAGCCGGTGATTCTCCACAAGATAAAAGTGGTCCAAGTGGTGAATTCACCACTGGATCACTTTTAGAGGCAGGTGTTCCCGGGCTTACTTAATTCATCCGTAAAGCCTGGGACCCATCCGATGCCGGCGATAGATTGCAATAGAGATCAGTGAAAGCAAGATGGCCTCTCTATGGCCTTGGAGGACCAGCGTGACCTCATGACATCCCTTCCTGTTCCTCCAGCATGTAAACAAGGCTTCTTTTTTTTTTTTAACGCAAAAGATCCAAATATTTCTTTTGATCTTTTACTTTTAAAGGTAGCACGTGCTCGTGTGCAGTGGTGAACACATACGTAGGTCATGCTCACACATGTGAGGTATCCCTGCGAATGTCAGAGCAAGATAAATAATTCTAGTGCTAGACCTCCTCTGTAACTGTAACTAAACTAGTACCTTGTAGAAATGTTTAAAGTGTCAATTGTGGAGATTTTTATATAACGTAGTTTGGCGCCATTCCACAAGTGTGCACAATTTTAAACCTAGCATGTTTAATATCTATTTACTTGGTGTAACATCATCTTTTGTATTTTACAAAAAGTTGGGTATATATTGTGTTTTTTTATTTTTTATTCATGTAGTGTATTTTGTCAGAATTGCATTTGAAAAATTGCTGCACCAAAACTGTGAAATAAAAAATTGCAACGACCACTATTTTATTCTCTAAGGCCTCTTTCTAAAAAAAAAAAAAATATATAATGTTTGGGGGTTAGTAATTTTCTAATACAAAAACACAAAAGTGGTTAAGTTGAAGTGATACAATACATAGCACCATCTGATATAGGTTGCTAGGATGTTTTGGCTCCTCTGTAATCATTTCCGGCATTGATCTGTGCTAGCCCAGAATGTTTGTACAGGGCAACAAAATTTCATGTCTATTATGTTTTTAATGTTTTTTGAATAATCTTTTGATACTTGTATGTTATTGAATCTTACATCATACTGTGAATAATAAATATCTACATTTTTTTACTACAGATTTGGTCCGTCATTTAAAATCCTGAGGGATTATACCTTGTGCACTAGGTTCTTTCTCTATTGAAACATTGAATTGGACCGACCAAATGTCCATGCACAGATTGCCAATCCCTATTATATTTAACTCTGTAATGATTACAGCAGCTTTTGATTGTTTTGGGCTGTTCTGGATCTCACAGACTGCAGGTTTGATTGTTTCCCCATGCATTCTAAAAGCTTCAAATACATTGTGGGCAGGAAAGTCAATTAAGCAGCCTGAATATTTATTGTGCTTCAGCCAATCCCTGGGCAAGATGTGCCCAGTAGGTGGCTGAAGGGGCATATAAATAGTCTGAGCTTTAGAACAGCAGGGTCTTCCTGTTAAAGGATTCCACCCATCTGGATGGGGGTGCTGTTTATCGCAGTCTCAGCTGTGGCGGAGCCCAGGGCCTACATCTGAAAGAGTTTTTGACACCCCAAGACTTCACCTAAATGATCTAGTCCATGCAGCCTAACTGGAGGGTATCTGAAGCAAGCTGAAACTGGAGGGTATCTAAAGGAAGCTGAATGGGTACAGCTGCTCCCCTGGCCTTGTGAGTATTGATTTGATTACAAGAGCCTGGTGACTGCATAAATTTGGGATAGCTGGGCCAAGTAGTTCCTTTCCTGAGAGGTCCCTATCTCTGGCCTTCCCTAGTCACTAGTGAGGGAGAACCCTTGTCATCATTTATATCTGTGCTGCAAACCACCTCATGGTCTTCACTGGTTTTCACTGTGAGACTACAGACCGCTATCACTACTTGGGCTATAGACTATTTCATGGTCCTCAGCCGTGAAAATATAGTCTGTTCCAGTCTACCTTCACCTGTGCTAAAACTTAACTCATGGTTCCCAATTGTGAGAAATAGACTATGCTATTTTTGCTAAGGAGAAGAGTGTCCTCTATCTACAGTGCTTAAGTGTTTGGAGTATATCATACCACCTCAAACCCAGTCCTGCTGCAAGTTTTACATGCAAATCAACTTTAAAAACATTCCCAAGAATGTTCAATGAGCCAGAGTGAGTGGACTATTGCTGTGTGCCTGGCTGTCTCTGCACTGTTTTGGAAAATAACCTGTTAAATTCAGCAGCTCCTACAGGGGTAGCTATACAAATACTTTACATGTGAAATGTAGACTACAGCTCTACACGCATAGTAGTGGCCATTGGTTTTGACAGTTAGTAAGGCTTAAGTGAGTTTTCGAAGGGCAGATTCTATGGAGTGTTAAGGGAGAAAGGAAGACCTTAAAGGGCCGAGAAGGTTATTAAAAATGAGTTAGCAGCTAAGATGGTTGTAGACTAGGTGTTCTAGTAGTGTGGAGGTAAATGGGAACAAGGACATGCTAGGTCTTAGGTTGTTCAGACTGGTAAATATGGGGATGCATGCACATTTTAATGGGAAGGGGAAGATGCCAGTTGAGAGAGAACATTTCAGAAACCATAAACCAAGCAGAGACAGGGAATGCAGTTAAAATCAAACCCTTTATTAAAATAGCAAAAAATAACAGTTTGGGGACATAGTCAAAAACTGAAGCCAGGGTTTGGATGCCAGAGCGGGTAATTGGACGAGCCGGAGTCAGGAAGCCAGACTTCGGCATTGTAAGGAGCAAAAAAAGAAAGAGGTATCGGAAGAGAAGTCAGCCAGGCCAAGTCATATACTGGAACACATTGGACATCATAGACCGAGCAAGGGCACCGAGAAATGAGCAAAGCTGTTTAAATAGTCAAAAGGGGCTAGCTGTAGGCTGGACTAATGAGGCAGGTAATGCGAACCAGGTGAGTCACTGTGGAAACAATGAGTGGCTGGTAATCAACTGACAGTCGAGCAGCCTCTGTACACTGAAAGAAAAGAGCTGCTTGTAAATAGCAGGGGTCCAGCCCTGACAGAACAGCACAGAGGGGGGAATTATATTTAGAAGGGCAGATTTATTTAGGGTGAAAAATTGCAGGGATTTTGTTTTTACATTCAGTCAAGAACATAGCTATGTCTTTGGAGACTTCTGTTGTGGCCTGTTTGTCAAAGTTGGGTCCAAATTCATGGAGGGATTTCAGCACTACATCTGCAAATTACATCTGAAATTACAAGTGTACGCCTAAGAAAGTCCAAAAAATACTGTATAATACTAGGAAGTAATATTTGTATAATTAAAAGCAATACAAGACGTTATTTAAAAAAAGTAAAAGTTGAAAAATATTTTTGAGTTATGTACCTGAACATAAATGTCTGTTGTTTGTATAGGTCATTGCTGCGTCTTGTGTTGAAGTTAAAACTGATATAACTGTCATATGATGTTGATTAACATTCAGATGATATGAAGCCACATTTTCTTAGGACACACATAAGACTATGCATGCGATGGACCTTTCATATTTGACATATTTTTTTAAATTTTTTTACAGGTTAACGTTTTGCAGTGCACACATTACTATGTGGTTGCATATGACTTGAGGAGGTTCATGTTAAAAAGGTAATCAGAAAGCTGTATCAGCATATTTTTTAAGGGAGGCTTACACAACAAAGTGAAGTATGACTTTAAATGAGCTTTCCATATCCCCTGCTCTTCAGCACTTAAAATAGGGAAAGACATTATAGTGGAAAAAAGGGACATAACTTTCATTTAAAAGGTACACACAAACATATGTTATTCATTGAAATGATATCTTTCTAGAAAGGATAACTTGTGCATGTGTACATTATGGGCATATTTTGTAATATGTAATATCTGTCAGTCTTGTACTGTATTCCTTTATTTTTAATAGTTTGTATATACAGCATTTAGTATAGTAAAAGCCTATTAATACACTACAGAGATTTAATTGCTTCCTTGCTTATACCACAAAGAACCTTAACCGCTTCAATACAGGGCACTTATACACCTTCCAGCCCAGACCAATTTTCACCTTTCAGCGCTATGACAGTTTTAATGACAAATTTTTTTTTTTTTTCCCACAAATAGAGCTTTCTTTTGGTGGTAGTGGATCACAACTGGGGTTTTTATTTTTTGCGCTACAAATAAAAAAAAGACTGAACATTTAAAAAAAATAAATAAAATTCCTATGCTGCGTACACACGACCGTTTTTTCCGACGGAGTAATGTTGAAACAGTCTTGCCTACACACGATCACACCAAAGTCCGGTGACATACAACACGTACGACGGGACTAGAAAAAGGAAGTTCAATAGCCATTAGCCAATAGCTGCTTCAGAGCATGCGTCGTTTTTGGTCTGTCGGAAACAGCATACAGACCAGCGGTTTTCCCGATAGGAATTGATTCCGTCGGAAATATTTAGAACATGTTCTATTTCTAGGTCCGTCAGAATTTCCGGGAAAAAAAAGTCAGATGAGGCCCACACACGATCGGAATATCTGATGAAAAGATTCCGTCTGACTTTCTCTACCGGAAAGTCCGACCGTGTGTACATGGCATTAGTTTCTGTATCTAAACTTTGTAATTAAGTACGTTTTCTCCTTCACTGATGGGCACTGATGAGACTGTACTGACGGCACTGATGAGGCAGTATTGATTGGCACTGATGAGGTGGCACTGATGGGCACTGATGATGAGGCACTTATATTCAGCACTGATGGGCACTGATAGGCGGCACTGATAAGCAGCACTGATGGGCACTGATAGGTGGCACTGATGGGCACCCATAAGTGGCACTGATAGGTGGCAATGGGCACTGATAGGTGGCACTGGTAAGCACTGATAGGTGGCACTGATGGGTGGCACTGATAGTTGGCACTGTTTGGCAGCACTGATCAGAGGGCACTGGCAGGCATCACTGATGGGCAGAGTGCCATCCCTATTGGGCACTGATTAACATCCCTGGTGGTCCTGGGTGGGCATCCCTGGTGGTCCTGGGTGGGCATCCTCGGGGGGGGGGGGGCTGCACTGATAATCAATCAGTGCAGACCCCCCTGTCAGGAGAGCAGCCGATCCACTCTCCTCTACTCGTGCCTGTGAGCGCGAGTGGCGGAAAAGCCGATATAGAGCCGATTGAGACTCTTTACCTAAATCGGAGAGGCGGCGTGTCAGACTGATACATCACACGACCGATCGCTGTGCTGCGCTCCCCCCCGCAGGCATGCGCTGGCGGCTTATTCTGCTGGATGTCATATGACCACTTTGTGCACATTATATAGCTCTAACAGTGGATGCTCTAGTCTCATCTGGGTTCATGATTGGCTCAGATCTTTGCTGGTATGGTCTCCTGCTGGCAGGTGAATATCCAGACACAAGTGCTCTCTCTCTCTAACTCCCTCATTGCCAAGAAGAAGAAATTTCCCAGGCATTTTAATAAAAATCATCTCTCCACTTTTCCTATGGCACAGCGCCTATTGAGATCTGTAGTGTAAGGAATCTATTCTTCCCATTATATGGCTGCTGTCTCAAACTACAATTCCCAGGATTCTCTGGGCTCTGCATAGAAGTTTATGGACATTAGCTCTCCCCCTGCTGGCTTAAGGAGAATGGTACAACATAACATCAGTATTTCAGTAGAGGGTTTGAAGAAAGGCTAAATCTCCTTCTCCATATTGCTGTAGCCCATGGTATACTTCCATACAAAAAAGTCCCTGTCTCTCTACTGCCACAGGTTTGGTGACAGACAGAATAATAGGATTTTTATAACAGTTTACCTGTAAAATGGAGTACATCACGGGGCACAGAGCCATAGTTATTAAATATATGGGTATATAGGCACCTTTAGGTGATGGACACTGGCATACCCAATACAGGAAGTTCACTCCCTATATAACCCCTCCTCCTACCAGGTGGAGGGGTTTTTGTAGCAAAGCAATACACCTAAACCCCAGAAAAGGATTTTACAGGTAAGCTGTTATAAAAATCCTATTTTCTTTATCGTACATCACGGGACAAAGAGCCATAGTTAATTAACTATATGGGACGTCCCAGAGCAATGCTTTTTGAGGTGTCGGAGACACAACCCGTAGGGCACCCCCAGACTTGAGGACCTATACTGCTGGCTGCAGCACACTGCACCCAAAGGTGATATCCTCACGCCTTCTTACATCCACCTGATAAAACTTGGTAAATGTATGTACTGAAGACCAAGCCACAGCCTTACAGATCTGAGCCATGGAGGCCTGGTGATGCACTGCCCAAGAAGCACTAACCGCTCTGGTCGGGTGCACTTTGACTTGAAAAGGTGGAATCTTACCCCTTAAATCATAAGCCTGAATTATAACTTGCCGAATCCACTTAGCGACAGTGGATTTCGACACTGCCTGTTCTTTCTTAGGAGCTTCTGGCAGTACAAATAAGACATCAGTCTTCCGGATCTGAGCAGTCGTCTTTAAATAGACCTTGACCGCTCTCACCACATCAAGACAATGTAGTGACTTCACTTCCCTAGAACATGGTTTTGGAAAAAACGATGGCAGGACAATATAAAAGGGTTCAAAGGAGGTGTGACTGGCGGATTAAGCTTACTCCTTGCATAAAAACCCTGACCAAAGAATGTGAAGCAAGCAGTCTTTGAAATAAGATGGATAAAGCCGAGACTTGGCCCTTAATAGTACTCAAGGCCAGCTTCATCTCTACCCCTAATTGTAGAAAGGCAAGAATTCTGCCTATGTTATATTTCCGAGGGTGCCAACCCTTGGACTCACACCAGGAAACATGAGCCCTCCAGACTCTATAATATAAAGTTCTGGAAGCTGGCTTCCTTGCATTAATCAACGTAGAGATAACTGACCCGGAAAACCCACGTTTCTTCAGAATGTGGGTTTCAATAGCCAAGTCGTTAAATTTAGAGTTTGTAAGGTAGGATAGAATATCTGCCCCTGTGAGAGTAGGTCTGGCCGTAGTGGAAGGGACCATGGATCCCCCACCGCCATCTTTATGATTTCTGCATACCAGGACCTTCTGGGCCACGCTGGGGCTACCAGAATTACCGGATTTCTTTCCAGCTTGATCCTGCAAAGAAGCCGTGGCAGCAACTGAATAGGGGAGAATGCATAAATCAGTGAGAACTGATCCCACGGGGTCACCAACGCATCTGTTCTGCATGCGAGTGGATCCCTTGTCCTTGACACAAAGTTGACCAACTTCATGTTGAATCTGGATGCCAGAAGATCTACGTCCGGAGTCCCCCATCTTTGGCAAACAGCCCTAAAAATTTTGGGGTGAAGGGACCATTCCCCAAAGAGCAACTGCTGGCGGCTCAAGAAGTCCGCCTGCCAATTTTCTACTCCTGGAATGAAAACTGCTGATAGGCACGGAACATTTATTTTCTGCCCAAGTTAGGATATGGTTCACCTCCTTTTGTGCTGCGAGACACTTGGTGCCCCCTTGGTGATTGATGTAAGCGACAGCTGTGACATTGTCAGATTGGATCCTGACAGGACAACCCTGTAACCTGAGTGTCCAGACCTTCAGAGCCAGACCCGCTGCCCGAATCTCTAGGATGTTGATGGGCAAGGACTTTTTGGTTCTTGACCACTGTCCCTGGACAGTTGTCTTTTCTAGCAATGCTCCCCAACCTGAAAGACTGTCGTTATCACCTTCCAGATAACTGGTCTGAAGGACTTTCCTTTCAGCAGATTTTGTTTCAAGCAGACAGGATACTGTTTTGCAACAGTCTCGAATGGAACTGGGCATAGGGAACCGCTTCGAATGAAGCCACCATCTTTCTTAACAACCTCATGCAAAGGCGAATGGAGGGATCTCTTTTCGACCTGACCATCTGCACCAGCTCTCTTATGGCATTGATCTTTGCCTGAGGTAAGAACACCTTTCTCTGGGCTGTGTCTATGATCAGACCCAAGTACTCCAGCTTTATTAGTGGTTTGAAGGAAGACTTCTCTAGGTTGAGAATCCAACCTAGACTTCCCAGGTAACTGGTTGTAATGCGCACGCTTTGCTCAAAATGAGCCACTGACTGGTCTATTAGTAATAGATCCTTTAGGTACACCAAGACTGTTATGCCCTGTGCCCTTAACCTGGCTAGATGTGGGGCCAGAACTTTTGTAAACACCCAGAGTGCTGTAGCTAGCCAGAAGGGCAAAGCTATAAACTGAAAATGATGCTGTTCTACCTCGAACTGCAGAAACCTTTGGTGAGCGGGAAATATAGGAACATGCAGATATGCATCCCTGAAATTTCAGTACCCTAGAGATACCGTGGAGATGACCCATCTGTCCTGAATTTCCTCTTGCCAGATTTCTGAGAACTGCAGAAGTCTTCCCCCCACCCTGGCGAGCGGGGGTGCCCCTTCATAATGAGGCTTTAGAATTCTGTTTTGCAGGTTTCTGGCCCCTGGACTTCTTTTGTGCCTGGGCCTGACCCTGAGGCTTTCCTCTAGACTCTGACGGCAGAGGCCGTCGCCACTGCCTAGAGGCGGATACCCCTGGCGCAGGAAAAAGAGTCCGCTTGAATGAAGGGCATTTATTCCTTCTTTAGAGTACTTTTCCCACTTGAAATCGTTTGGATGTATTTGTCCAAATCATTCCCAAATAGCCGATCCCCATGAAAAGGAAAACCAGTCAGGAGCTTTCTGCATGGTGTTTCGGTTTTTTAACCACAGGATTCTACGCATGTGTACTAGCACAATCGCAAGGCGGGACACCTGGTGAATATAATCTTTAATGGCCTCTATGGCAATACATACTGCTCTTGGTAGTTCGGCCAAATCCCGGGCTTGCTGTACAGGAACCTCTTTAAGGGCCTGTCTAAACTGGTCCTTTAGGGATTGACAGATGCCTATTGCAGCGACTGCAGGCTGAGTAACCACACCTGCTAAAGAAAAAGAGTATTTTAACAGGAATTCCAACCTTTTATCTGTTGGATCCTTAAGCTTTTGTGCATTGTCTACTGGACAAGTTAGACTTTTATTCACACTGGAAATCGCAGCATAAACTGCTGGTACAGGAAGTCCCTGAGTTACGAACACAATAGGCACTGTAGGTTTGTTCATAAGTCGAAAGTTGTTCGTAAGTCGCAACACTGCATTTGTAAGTGTAATTTCCGGTCGGAACACTGCATTCGTAAGTGTAACTGCCGCCTGTGCATGTATGTGGGATGTTCCAGGCGCTTGTTATGTTATCTGGGGGCGTAGTACGGCAGTGTGGGATGTGTCCGGAGGAGCTTGAAAGGTATCCAGGACCAGTGTGGAGCACAAGCGGCTGGCATTTGAGGCCATTCGTAAGTAGGAGTCCTTCGTACCTCGGGTGTTCGTAACTCGGGGACTGCCTGTACATTCCATTTTTTGGTGAATTTCTCCTCCATGGGATAGAGAACTGAGAATCTCTTTGGAGGGAGAAAATGCTTATCCGGGTGATCCCATTCAGCATAAATAAGCTGTTTTAGTAATGCATGGACAGGAAACACATGCAAAGGCTGTGAAGGTTTTAAGGTACCCAAAGAAGAAACTGAACTTTCAGCCAACTCCGTTAGGGGTAGCTTGAAAGTAGAACGAACCATCTCCATAAAGGACTGTACCAGCAATTTCTCAGATTGCGAGGCTGAAAAGGGTTCATCCACCGTTGTTTCCTCCGCAGAGGAGTAATCGGTTTGTCTTTCCTCCTGATCGCCTGAGGGTAACACCTCATCCTCTAACCACTGTCCCCTTGGTAAAGGGTCTAAGGTGGGGGACGGGGATCTAACACGCTTCCTATGCTTTTGGATGGAAGATGCGATTAAAGCCACTAATCTTCCCTCTAGCTCCAATAGGGTGGATGAAAAGGCATCTTCAGTCACGTATACAGGGGCTGAGATGTGAGAAGCAGCTGCACCACCAATTGGTTCCAATGACTCACCCTGGTTTGGCACATCTGGTATTTCAGGAGAAGATGACAGGGTGGATGCATGACATGAGTTCCCAGCGCCTGGGGGTGGAATTTTTTTGGTACCTTTTGTGAGGTCTTTGTGGCGTCTTGTTTGGCAGGCATAGTCTTAAGCACAAAAGTAGAGGCACTATTTAAATGCACTAATCGCTGAATAATAGTCTGACAGTATAATGCCGCTAATAAAAGTTCAGCCTAGCGCTGGGAAAAATGTCCTTTCCATATTAGGAATGCTCATTTGCAGCCCTTACGTGCCCCACCGCTCCTGTGTCCCGAGTGAACAGCCAGCTTGCTTCTGCTCGCTATATAGCCGAGGAGAGACTGCTCCAGTTAATGTCTCCACCCTGCGCTTGCGCCGTGCCAAAAATGGGAACTCTGCACCCCGAGGGGGGGTATTGCAAGGGGAGTAGAAACAATTGTTGATTTCCCTAACCCTCTTGGTCCCTCCAGGGGGGAGAGATGCAGGATGCCAGATATCTTACCTACAAGAGGAATAACCACTGTGCAAGCTGCTGCTGCCACACACAGACTGACACTGAGCTGAAGTTAAGACAACAGATTAAGGTATGTGCATATACTCCCTCTAGTGGAGATTTAAGGCAGGACAACATTTTTCCCTAAGGAAGAGAAACCATAGGTGGACTTTTACAGTTTCTAGGCTTCTTCCCTTACCTTATCCTCACCACGGGATTCTTCTGATTTAACAGACAGATCCAACCTTCACCCATCATGGCAGGCTGCGTTTAGTAAACCTTCAAGGACCGGGTCGCTTTTTATCGGGGTTCCACTCCCTTGGACCTGTATTAGCATCCCGCCAGGAAAAAACTTTAGGTAATGTAAGCATGGCCAAAGCCTTGGGTCCAGCCCTGCAAGGAGAGGCGTTACAGGTAAAACATTGTTCTTCTTATGAAAGGCCCGGGTACCATCCACCTTGGCCTCAGTGGCACTTTGGATGGATCCGGTCTGTGGAGGCTATTTAAATCCAGGAAGGATCCCTCCAGTGAAGCTCCTCGGAGCACATCTTCACTCGTGACCAACACCTTAGACACTGGCGAAAAAACTGAGGTACTCCTGGTAGGAGGAGGGGTTATATAGGGAGTGAACTTTCTGTATTGAGTATGCCAGTGTCCATTACCTGAAGGTGCCTATATACTCATATAGTTAATAACTATGGCTCCGTGTCCTGTGATGTACAATAAAGAAAAATATCCTTTGAACTGCAGCTGTACATGATAGGTTGCAGCTCAGTCAGGAGTCAGACCAGCAGTTATTTTATTAAATCCTCATCATAGACACTGAAGGATACTGAAGGATACCTGTTATTCCTGGGACACAGCTTGGGACACAGACAGCGCTGGACAAATAGGTTAAGGGCTTGACTGTGCTATCAATTAGCCAATCAGACCAACTTTGCTGAGGCTACATACAGTGTATACAGCAGAGGTTGCCTTATACTGTATAGGTTAAGCCACACCTTTTTTTCCAATCAGTGGAATTGTCCTCTTCTCATATACTTTTAGAATATAAAACAGCGCTTATTCACAAACCTGTATCATAAATCCATGCACCACAAACATGTTGTACATACACCACAAAAAATACAATAAAGTACCATACAATATACAATTGTTTCAAGTGTTCAGTGTGAACTTTCATGCATTAAATAATAAGTCCAATAAAAACTTGTCTGTTTCATGTGTTAATTGTGTTGTTCTTCTTGTCCATCTGCCCAGTGCAAAAAACAAAGATCTATCACCTGATAGTGGGAACAACTCTGCAGCGTTGATTGACCACGAGCGGGGTTTGAATGCACTGAAGTAGGTAGCCAATTTTCATCATTAAAATGTTTCCAGTGTTTACACCATTAACAGCAAACGGTACAATAAAGAAAGGAATAAGTACCATAACAATAGTTTGATATACAAAAAAGTGAAATCTGTGAATGTATCTCTTCTTGTTGACTTTCAGTGGTCCTTCACCTCAACCCCAGTACCATAACCTTCGTTTAACACTTGGCAGGCTCATATATTTACTTGTGCATATACTGTATATTAGGGATGAGCTTGATGTTCGGGTTGAACATAAGTTCGACTCGAACATCGGGTGTTCGCCCGTTCGCAGAACAGGAAACATTATGGGGAGTTTGCGGCAAATTTGAGTGCCGCAAAACGCCCCTAATGCACTGCGAGATCGCAGTGCATTGCTGTATGATGATTGGCCAAAGCATGCACCTGACCTGCATGCTTTGGCCAATCACAGCACCCACTGCCAAGAGAGCCATAATTGGCCAAAGGTAGGGTACCTTTGGCTAATCATGGCTCAAGGTGTCTAAGTCCATACCCCACACTATATAAGGCAGCTTACACGGCGGCCGTGTGTAGTGTTGTTGGTGGACAGAGAGATAGCTTGAGTTACATTAAGCAGACAGGTTATTCAGTTAGTGGCAGTGTATTTGATATATAGAGTGGTGTGAAAAAGTGTTTGCCCCCTTCCTCATTTCCTGTTCCTTTGCATGTTTGTCACACTTAAGTGTTTCGGAACATCAAACCAATTTAAACAATAGTCAAGGACAACACAAGTAAACACAAAATGCAATTTGTAAATGAAGGTGTTTATTATTAAAGGTGAAAAAAAATCCAAACCATCATGGCCCTGTGTGAAAAAGTGATTGCCCCCCTTGTTAAAACATACTATAACTGTGGTTGTCCACACCTGAGTTCAATTTCTCTAGCCACACCCAGGCCTGATTATTGCCACACCTGTTCACAATCAAGGCATCACTTAAATAGGAGCTGCTTGACACAGTAAGGTCCACCAGAAGATCCTTAAAAGCTACACATCATGCCGAGACCCAAAGAAATTCAGGAACAATTGAGAAAGAAAGTAATTGAGATCTATCAGTCTGGAAAGGGTTATAAAGCCATTTCCAAAGCTTTGGGAATCCAGCGAACCACAGTGAGAGCCATTATCCACAAATGGCGAAGACATGGAACAGTGGTGAACCTTCCCAGGAGTGGCTGGCCGCCCAAAATTACCCCAAGAGCGCAGCGACGACTCATCCAAGAGGTCACAAAAGACCCCACAACAACGTCCAAGGAACTGCAGGCCTCACTTGCCTCAGTTAAGGTCAGCGTTCATGCCTCCACCATCAGGAAAAGACTGGGCAAAAATGGCCTGCATGGCAGAGTTCCAAGGAGAAAACCACTGCTGAGCAAAAAGAACATCAAAGCTCGTCTCAATTTCTCCACAACACATCTTGATGATCCCCAAGACTTTTGGGACAACATTCTGTGGACCGATGAGACAAAAGTGGAACTCTTTGGAAGGTGTGTGTCCAAGTATATCTGGCGTAGAAGGAACACTGCATTTCAGAAAAAGAACATTATACCAACAGTAAAATATGGTGGTGGTAGTGTGATGGTCTGGGGCTGTTTTGCTGCTTCAGGACCTGGAAGACTTGCCATGATAAAAGGAACTATGAATTCTGCTGTCTACCAAGAGATCCTGAAGGAGAATGTCCGACCATCTGTTCGTGTACTCAAGCTGAAACAAACTTGGGTTCTGCAGCAGGACAATGATCCTAAACACACCAGCAAGTCCACCACCGAATGGCTGAAGAAAAACAAAATGAAGACTTTGGAGTGGCCTAGCCAAAGTCCTGACCTGAATCCTATTGAGATGTTGTGGTATGACCTTAAAAAGGCCGTTCATGCTCGAAAACCCTCTAATGTAACTGAATTAGGACAATTCTGCAAAGATGAGTGGGCCAAAATTCCTCCAGGACGCTGTAAAAGCCTCATTGCACGTTATCGCAAACGCTTGGTTGCAGTTGTTGCTGCTAAGGGTGGCCCAACCAGTTATTAGGTTTAGGGGGCAATCACTTTTTCACACAGGGCCATGATGGTTTGGATTTTTTTTCACCTTTAATAATAAACACCTTCATTTACAAATTGCATTTTGTGTTTACTTGTGTTGTCCTTGACTATTGTTTAAATTGGTTTGATGTTCCGAAACACTTAAGTGTGACAAACATGCAAAGGAACAGGAAATGAGGAAGGGGGCAAACACTTTTTCACACCACTGTATACACAGTCAGTCTAGTATATATATATATATATATATATATATATATATATATATATATATATATACTCTACATTTAGCATAGGCTATACATTCTGTGTACGCTATATTCAGTCAGTGCATTAATATATATATATATATATATATATATATATATATATATATATATATATATACATACAATCTCGTGTATATATATATATATATATATATATATATATATATATATATACTCTGCATCCAGTATAGCCTATATCTCCAGTGCATTCCATGGTGTACTGTTTCTAATACACTTCAGGCGGTGTATCAATATATATATACAGTCTCGTATATATATATATATATATATATATATATATATATATATATACTGTATATATTTTTATGCTGCATCCAGTGTAGCCTATATCTACAGTGCATTTTGTGGTGTATTGTTTCTATTACACTTCAGGCGGTGTATTAATATATATATATATATACACTCTGCATCCAGTGTAGCCTATATCTACAGTGCATTCTGTGGTGTACAGTGTCTACTACACTTCTGGTGGTGTAAACAGTATAAAATACAGGGCAGCCGTAGTACAGTTTCTACTACTTTTCTGTTGGTGTACACAGTATCTAATACAGTGTGTACAGTTTCTACTACACTTCTGGTGGTGTACACAGTACATAATACAGTGCAGCCATAGTACAGTTGCTAATACAGTGCAGGCGGTTTACACAGTATCTAATACAGTATGTAAAGTTTCTACTACACTTCTGGTGGTGTACACCGTACACAATACAGTGCAGTCGTAGTACAGTCGCTAATACAGTGCAGGAGGTGTACACATTATCTAATACACTGTGTACAGTTTCTACTACACTTCTGGTGTTGTAAACAGTACACAATACAGTGCAGCCATAGTACAGTTTCTACTACTTTTCTGGTGGTGTACACAGTATCTAATACAGTGTGTTCAGTTTCTAATATACTTCCGGTGGTGTACACAGTATAAAATACAGTGCAGCCGTAGTACAGTTGCTAAGACAGTGCAGGCAGTGTACACAGTATCTAATACAGTGCGTACAGTTTATACTACACTTCTGGTGGTGTACACAGTATCTAATAAAGTGTAGTGTGGTGTTGCAAAACAAAATATACATCATGTCTGGAAGGCCACTGAGGAGAGGCAGATGCTCACAGGCCACTAAAAGAGGGCAAGCAGCCTTTGTGTCTACAGTCAACAGTACTGGTCGTGGACATGGTGCATCCTCGGCAGGTGGCTGTGGGGCATGCTTGTCCTTTTTTTCTGCTGCTGGCCGTGTTATTGAGCCAGAACATGCAGAAGAGTTGGTGGAGTGGATAACGAAGCCGTCCTCATCCTCCTCATCCTTTGTCATCCAGGCTCAGAGTAGTTTGCCTTCCATAGTATTTCACAGCAGGGCTTGTTCCTGCGCTCACCAAGTAAGTAACTCTGAGGGCTTACAGTGTTCTGGTACCACCAACACCTAAGGCCCAATTTTCTGCAGAGTATATAGGGCAGGCCATATAGTATATATACTGCTGTTCAGAGTATATAGTGCCTGGGGGCCTGGGGGACCTCCACGCCATTTTATTTTAAAATTTGGGTGCGGGGTTCCCCTTAATATCCATACCAGACCCAAAGGGACTGGTAATAAACTGGGGGGGGGACTCATGACGTTTTTTTCAATGATTTTCCTCTATATTGCCGGGACCCGACAATACATTACAGCCGCAAATAGTTTTAAATTACATTTTTTCCTTTAGAAATAAAATGTTGCTGTGGTATTGTTCTAAACACAGGAAAAATGCGCTACTTTACAAGCATACTAAGGACACCCCCCAGGCACAATATTTAATTTTTATTGTTTCACTTTAAGCATTATTAAAATCACTGCTCCCGAAAAAACTTTAGTTTTTAAAACTTTTTTTTGCATTGATACATGTCTCCCTGGGGCAGGACCCGGGTCCCCAAAACTTTTTATGGGAATAACTTATATAAACCTTTAAAATTAACACTTTTGATTTTTCACGTTCGTGTCCCATAGACTTTAACGGTGTTCGCGTTAAAAAAAACATTTTTTGCATGTTCGCATGTTCTGCTGCAAACCGAACCGACTGTATATATGTGGGTAGGGTATTTCATTCATTTATGCCTGAATGCTTTCCTTATATCCATAGGTTTCTCGTCAGCATAGTGCCTACAGTTTTATCTTATCTTCTTCTGCACCCTGCAACATATGAGTTTATAAACACATATTGTATCAAAGGATGCAAAGTATTAATTATCATTTCCCTGGAGTAAACAGTGAACACAAATAGGTCTAAATATGAGATAAAAGACACTTGAGTGGCAAATGGAAGCCTTCCAAGCCCCCAGGAGCAGGGTCCTGGGTCAAAGTTACTCCTCTTAAGGCCCCTGTTCCAAAGTCACTGGTACCTACACATTAGAGACTTGACCAAAAACAAGCTGGACACTGTTTGTTGGACACATATATACTGCATATACTGTATGTGGGCAGGCTATTTCATTCATATATTTCCCTTATATTCATAGGTTTCTCGTCAGCATAGTGCCTACAGTTTTAACTTATCTTCTTCTACACCCTGCAGCATATGATTCTATGACCCCATATTGTATTTCATTCATATACTATATGCCTGAATGCTTTCCTTATATTCATAGGTTTCTCGTAAGCATAGTGCCTATAGTTTTACCCTATCTTCTTCTATACCCTGCAATATAGAATTCTATGACCCCATATTGCATCACAGGATTCAAAGTGTGGGTTGGCATTTCCCTGAAGTAAACATTGGACACAGGTCTAAATATGAGATATGAGACACTTCAGTGGTAAATGGAGGTCTTCCAAGCCCCCGGGATCAGGGTTGGACACTCATTGATGTATTTTCTGCTCCCCTAAGACAGCAAAGTTCCACTGTTGTGGATCTACAGGTCTTGCAGAACCTTCAAAATGAATGTGAGATACAATGGACGACTGGTGTTCCTACTAAATGAAGGTGATAACACCACATTATACAGGTGTCCCTTTATTGTGTGATACTAATTCTGTTTCAGCGGTGCATCAATCTGAAATGTTTGAAGAAGAAAATTACTGCAAAACATAGTTACTTGAGGCCAGCATTGTAAATTAAGCACAATTTGGCAGTAGGACATTTATATAGCATTTGCCACTGTAAATAGAAAAATTGCTCTCAGAAGATAGGAAGCTTGTTTGAAATCATGTATACGCTATGTTAATTTAATTGGAGACTCTTCCAGAGTCTGATTATATTCTCAGAAATGACCCGAAGCCCTTCTGCATGGTCAATTTTCAGTAGCATCAATCCCAGGTGTGTCTGTAAATTGAGTAGCCAACATCTGCTAACCCCTGCACAGAACAGGTTGCATTCTATTGCTCTGCATCACTCTATTTTCAGCTCCCATCTCACTGTTGCTCTTGTTTATCCCTTGGGGCTGTGTTCTCTATCATGTGAACGGGTACTTTTCCCTATGAATTTTTTCCTCATAAAAGAAACACACATGCAGTGTCAGTGACAGGAGAGCAGTGTGAGTCTTTCTCTGCTCTACCTGCCACTATTTTTGGCACATCACACACATAAACAGTCATTGTACCTGTGCTTAGACACTAGACGGAGACCTTGATTTATATCCATGCTTCTAGCTGGATCCTGAATCATACATCTCACTTGTTTGTTCACCTTCAGTTTGTTATTTTCTGCTGGAGAAGAAATGATTCTTTGCCATGTTAAGAAAACTGAAATGTATTTCTGCCGTGTTGTACTTGTGATGTTGGTAGTCTTGCAAGGTAAGTCATTAAGAAATTAATTAGTATGGTTTTTGGATCATTATGCTTCTAGTAGGTTTTAAAATAGTAATTTAAGGTCAAGTATCCATTGTATGTTTTTGGGCATTTGGATTCAATCTGGATTCAGATTGTTTTGTTTGTTGTTATCATTGCATTTATGTTTAGTATATTTACCATATAATAAGAGTGCTAATCAGCATCATATTTAATATACAATAATGGGCATATGTATATATCAGTGAGTGTGATTTTCACCAGACATTCACTGGTAATGAATCAATGACTGTCAATGACCTGGAAAATTCACCCACATTTTGTTTGTTGCACATTAGATTTCCTATATTATTTATTTACCTCGTTTTTTTAATAAATATTTTTATATTATAGGGGAAGTATTTATATAGCAGTGAATGTTGTGAATTTCACCAGACATTCACTAGGGATGACTTAATCACTGTATTTTAAAACACCTGGAAGATTCAATGTTTGGTACATATTAGATTCACTGCCTTATTAATTTACCTATTTTTTTTATAAATACTTTTACATTATAAGAGGCTTATTTATATAGCAGGCAATGTGAATTTCACCAGACATTCACTGATGGTGAATGCATGTACCTGGAAGATTCACCCACATTAAATGTTTAGTTCATGTTAAATTTGCTGCCTTATTAAATTACCCAATTTAAAAAAAAAAAAAAATTATATTATAAGGGGCTTATTTATACAGCAGGCAATGTGAATTTTACCAGACATTCACTGATTGTGACTCAATCACTGTTGTTTAAAACACATGCACCTGGAAGATTCACCCTGTGTTTGGTACACATTATATTCACTGTCTTATAAATATATATATTTCTTTTTAATATTTAATATTATCGATTAAGATAATGAGATTTGGTTGTAGCTTTCTGAGAGCTAACAAGGTGTTCATCTCACTAATATTTGAAATACTGCATTTTATATAATATATATTTGGGATTACTTAATGGCATAAAGTAATGATGTATAGCATCCCATAGCAACCAATAAAAAGACAGCTTACATTATTCAGCCCATTTTAGACTATTAAATGATGTTACTTAAGTGATTACTTTGGGCTAATGTGTACATTTTCAAAATGTACAATTTTACAAATTTAAAGTTAAGTTTGATTTAAAAATTTACAAAAAAGCATGAGTATGCATCCACCCATATACTACCTGACTATTTCATATTTAGAGATGTTTTGCTTTACTTAGTGAATTAAACATTAGTTTAATATAGAAAATATTATATGAGTTCATAAACCGGTGCAGCATTTATAAACTGGTGGATTAGAAACAAAGCAATATTTCAGCACTGAAAAAGTTACAGCCAGGATGCACAGCCTTGCATTGTGGAGAAATGTAAGCCCTCTGGCATTAAAAGGGTTGAAAGACTAAGACAATTTAGTCAATGAAATTTTAATCTTGATCAGCCAAGCATTAAATAAGGACTTAAGGGAGAGCTGGAGTCACAAGTGCCTTGCGTAACATCATCTTCACTTGTCAAACCAGGTTTAGAAGAAATTTGCAGAAGTGCTCTCTAAAACCATTCAGTGTGTCTGCTCAATAAAACTTTAATAGAGAGATGTTCGATTTATCCCACACAGCATAAAAAATGTTTGCTTGTTCCCCAAAACACCTGTGGCTGTTTGTATTGCCTGACTGTATACTTTTATATTTTTGGTAAACACAAAAATATTGTTAGAAAGAGATGGTGGAGTTTCACATATGCAACGTGCCTGTGACAAGTGAACTATGATATAAGATTGATTACAGGAGACTGTTCTGCAAAAGAGAATGTTGGGGTATTTTCACAATAAATAATGTTTTGGCATTTCTTCTAAATCTGAACTCCAGGCAAACTGCTAAATAATCAAATTAACCACTTCCCTACCGCCCCATAGACATATGACGTCCGCAGATGGGATCTCCCATCCTGTGCGGCCGTCATATGACGTCCTCGGCTTCCCGGCGGTATTGGAGGCGTGCTCGTGTGCCGCTGCGTCACCAAGAAACCAATGCGCGTGCCCGGTGGCCACGATGACCACCGGGCACTTGCAATCGCTCGTTACAGAGCAGGACAGATCTGTGTGTAAGGAAACCAGTAGTAATCACCTGACGTGTGCCCGTGCGCATGTGCGCATGCATGGGCGACTGCAATTGCCTGTGCACGCTTATGCGCATGCGACCAGCGTGCACGCACAGGAGCGCGTCCCTAGTACCAATTGGCGCCAGGCGGCCTACTTAAAGTGTGCCTTAACCACTGATCAGTGCTGACTGGTCTTTCAGCTGTGCTCTGAGTCCTGATACCCTGAACCTTGTGATTTCCCTGTCTCATTACCAGTTGCTGACCTTGGCTCCTGTTGACCCTGCTTCTGGATTCTGTTATATCTGATCTCTGGCTACTGATCCCAGCTCTCCATTTGACCTTGATTCTGGACTTTGTTAAACCTGATCCCTGGCTCCTGATCCCGGTTTCCCATCTGACTTTGCCTGATGTCCTGGTACCCTGCTGCCTGTCTGTTTACGAACCCAGCTATCCTTGTGACCTTGCTCCTGTGTCCTGTCTGGCTCAGCACTTCCATCCGAGTGTCTGCAACTACAGTCCTGCGACCAGCTGCGACTTCCTGCAACAGGTTTCCGGGCCTTCTCGCCCACATCAGTGCCTGACCTCACAAATGCGCTTCTGGAAGAATGGTCAAAATTCCCATAGACACACTCCTAAACCTTGTGGACAGCCTTCCCAGAACAGTTGGAGCTGTTATAGCTGCAAAGGTTGGGCCAACTCAATATTAAACTCTACGGGCGAAGTCTGGGATGCCATTAAAGTTCATGCGCGTGTAAAGGCAGGTGTCCCAATACTTTTGGTAATATAGTGTATAAGGGAGCTGTTTTACCTGCTAAAGGATTTGTATTTCTGTCCATCCAGCTGTGAGATTAATACAGCTCTGCCGCACAGCACAGTCCTATCTGAAAGGCCAAAACGCCTTCTGTACTGTACTGTGCTGTGTACTGTACTGTGCTTACAGGTCTTTTCCCTCCCACAGACTGCTCTCTCCTATCAGCATGCTCCTTGCAGTGCAGGACAATTAATTGGCTCCTAGTGCTGTTTCTCCATCCCCATGGGCGTATCATCCATGGGTGCAGAGTGTTCACTGCACACGGGCCTCTGAGGGGAGGGGGGTCCACTGTGACCCACCCTGCACACATGGATGATTGTCCCTTGGTTCACAACTGGGGATGATTGGTGCGGTGGGAGGAACAGCTGTAAGCACCGATCTCCCTTGCATGACAGCCGATTTTCCTCCCCTCCCTCCCGTGGCTATGAGTGTTTACAGCTGTCCCTCCCGCCGCACCGATCCTCCCGGGCTGTTCTCCGTGTCCTCCTCCTCCCGTTCTCTCCTCCTCCGCTCCCTGTGTTCTCTCTCAGCCTGCTGTGTCCTCCTTCTCCTCTACGTTGTTCTCCTCCTCCTCCGCCCCCGTTCTCCCCCTTCACCGCTCCCCCGTTCTCCCCCTTCACCGCTCCCCCGTTCTCCCCCTTCACCGCTCCCCTGTTTTCCCCCTTCTCCGCTCCCCCGTTCTCATCCTCCTTCCCCCACGTTCTCCTCTGACCTGCTGTGTCCACCTCCTCCGCCCCCCCCCCCTCATCGGGGATGTGTCAGGTTGGAGAGCAGAGGAAGGGGCCAGTAAGTATGTAATTTACTGGCCCCTTCCTTTTCTGAATTAGACACAGAGAGCGATCGTTACTGAACGCTTTCTATGACCTGTAATAACTGAGCAGAGTAACCTGTGTGTTACTATGCTTCAGTTTATGAATGAACGGGAGCCTCTGTCTCCTCTCCATTCAAGTTCAATGCTAAGAAAGGCACTGGGGAATCTGTGTCCTCAGTCCCTTTCCCTGTCGCAAAGGGGAGATGTTGGGGGTCTAAATATATAGATATCTCATCATAGACCACCGACAAGGCTGATTAAAAATAAATATATATATATTGCAAAAAGTATTAAAAAAAAATAAAATTGCAAAAAAATTATAAAAAATACAATTAAAAAACTACTGACAACCTCCCTCCCCCCGCCTACAGTGTCCACTGCCCCAACCACACCACCCCCCAAAAAAAAACTAACGCCATCCACTACTCTACTGACACCAACCTCTGCCGTACTGACACCACCCCCTTCCCCAGAAGCACTGTGAAGAATAAATATTAAGTGAAATATCGAAAAAATTAATATTCTTAAAAATAATAGATAATAAGATAATAAAACAAAAAAAAACTACTGACACAGTCCACTGCCCTACTGACACTGTCCAAATCCTCCTCCCCCAAATCATTGTTAAAAAAATAATACAAAAATACATTTTGAAAAAAAATACTAAAAAATGTAATTGTAAAAAGATAATAATAATAAAAAACTACTGACCGTCCACTGGCCTACTGACACAATCCTGGACATATTACCCACCACTGTACACTCCGCACTCCTCACCTGTAGATTCTACCCACCACCATACACTCTGCACTCCTCTTCTACACATAATACCCACCACCATACACTCCACACTCCTCTCCCTGCACATACTACCCACTGCTGTACACTCTGCACTCCTTTTCTGCACATAATACCCACCTCCATACACTCTGAACTTCTTACCCACACATAATACCCACCACCATACACTCCACACTCCTTACCTGCACATAATACCCACCACCATACACTCCACACTTCTTTTCCTGCACTCCTCTCCATACACTCCATACCCCTCTCCCTGCACATACTACCCACCTCCATACACGCCGGACTCCACTCCTGCACATACTACCCACCACCAAACACACCCCACTCCTCTCCTGCACATACTACCCACTGCTGTACACTCTGCACTCCTTTTCTGCACATAATACCCACCTCCATACACTCTGCACTCCTTACCCACACATAATACCCACCACCATACACTCCGCACTCCTCTTATGCACATAATACCCACCACCATACACTCCACACTCCTTACCTGCACATAATACCCACCACCATACACTCCACACTTCTCTTCCTGCACTCCTCTCCATACACTCCATACCCCTCTCCCTGCACATACTACCCACCTCCATACACGCCGGACTCCACTCCTGCACATACTACCCACCACCAAACACACCCCACTCCTCTCCTGCACATACTACCCACAACCAGAGAACAAAGAGAGGGGGTGCCCCAGGGATTTTATGGGTGAGGGTTGAAGCCAGACAGAGAAGTAGAAGGCATATATAAAAGAGTATTACAAAATGTATTAGTTTATAAGACATAAAAAAATTGCATATAAGGATATTAAAATCACAAGACCAGTGGTTAATATATGGTAATTTACAGCAAAAGATTCTGAGTCATGAAATGAGTCTCATGGTAAGAGGCTAATCAATATACATGAGTTCAGAGCTCCCAACATGTATGAATATTTAAATTGTTAAATTGCTTCTTCAGGGTCTGATTTGCATCAAGCTGTATTGTCTAATGATACAATGGCAAGAAAAAAAATATATAAAAGTCAACCAAATCAATCGTATATGTACGTGACACATGTATGTAAACATATAATTGGGAGAAAGGCATGGGGGAATAAAGATGGGACAAGCATTTTATGAGAATTGGTGGTACGAAATAACCACATAGTACACATCAAGGTCCTGCATGGATCACTGGTCTGCATCTAAATGTGGCCCCATAGCGTGGATCATTTGGGAAAGGAGTCTCCAAAGAATGATTTTGAGCACATAGATGGTAAGTCTTGGCCAGAAATTGGCATACAGTTTAACCTTGGCAATGTTTTAAAAAATTTGGGAGAATGCAACAAATTTGCCAAACGGTGGGGGGCGCTGTTGAGCAACAGGGTCAAACAAGGATCGATAATAGCACAGAGACACTCCTAAGCAAAGAAAAAAATTTAATGGGTGTAGCCCAACTACCCATAATCAAACACACCCCACTCCTCTCCTGCACATTCTACCCACCGCCATGCACTCCGCACTGTACATTCCCTATTTAACATTACTGCACTTGGCAGTCATCTCAGACTCAGACTATTAAACCACACCCAATTTAGCCACACCCAACGTTTAGTGCAATTGAAGCCACGCCCATTTTTTCGCCGCGGCGCACTACCCATTTTTTCTTGTCTGCCTGGGGCCCACTTTTTATCTTGCACACGGGCCCACTCATTTCATGATATGCCCCTGTCCATCCCCCAATATAAACTCTGCTGTACAGGGACTGCAAGAGGCGCATACTAAGCCAAATTTGGGTATTTACCATGCTTGAAAAAAAATTGAATGTGTAAATAAATACACATCTGTATTTATTTGTGACTTTTATTTCTGCCTGGAGTTCAGCTTTAAGGCAGTTCTCCAGTCACTTTTAAAAAAAAAAAATTAAGTCAGCAGCTACAAATACGGTAGTTGATGACCTTTTTTAAAGACATTTATCTGTTCAGATCTAGTTCTGTAGTCACCATGTGGGAAGCTGGCTGTGAAGCCTTGTGGCTTCACAGCTGGCTCCCCACTGAGCATGCATGAGCTGCAGTGATTGAGAAGAAAAATGTGGCATGGCCAATATAGTAAGTGTTATTTCATGGTGTATAATTTGTTGTGTCACCTTTCCTCTTCGGATTGCTATTGTTTTGACAAAAAAAGAATCTGGGGGTACACTGAAAAGACTGTGGGAGTAAAATAAGAACCATTGTTGGTGTCAGTGGAAGCAATAATTACACCCAAGCATTGGTGTCAGCAATTATATCTCCCAATCATGTGTCAGGGCCCACAATAATACCCCCTACCATGAGTCAGGGACAGCAAGAACTCCCAGCAAGTGTCTGGGTTAGCAATGACAACTTCCAGCAAGTGTCAGGGCCAGCAATGATAACCCACAGCAAAAAACCTCAGCAATAACCTCCAGCAAATGTCAGGGTGAGCAACAACTCCCAGTAAAGTGTCAGGGCCATCAATAACCTCCCAGCAAGTGTCAGATCCAGCAATGATAACCCTCAGTATTAAACCACAGCAATAAACGGCACCAATATTTTCAGCAATAACCCCCAAAAACAAACCTCAACAATAATCCATAGCAATAAATTCCAGCAATAACCCTCTAGCAATAGCCACCAGCACTAAACCCCTGTAGTAGACCCAACAATAAACAGCAGAAATAAACCCTGAGTCTAAGGCCCCTTTCACACTGGGGCGGGGAGCTGCGGTGACGGTAAAGCAGCACTATATTTAGCGCTGCTTTACCGTCGTTTTAGCCGCGGTATTCGGCCGCTCGCGGTGCGGTTTTACCCCCTGCGAGCAGCCGAAAAAGGGTTAAAGACCCCCCGCAGAGCGCCGCCATAGCGGCGTTTTGCGGCGGTATTGCCGCGGTATTACCGCGGTGTCCCATTAAAATCAATGGGAAGGAGCGGTATAGGAGTGGTGAATACACCGCTCCTATACCGCTCCAAAGATGCTGCTAGCAGGACTTTTTTGACCGTCCTGCTAGCGCACTGCTCCAGTGTGAAAGCCCGCCGGCTTTCACACTGGAGTGAATGGGGCTGGATTTTTTCAGGCGGTATACAGGCGCTATTTCTAGCGCTGTACCGCCTGAAAAACGCCCCAGTGTGAAAGGGGCCAAAGAGCCTAATTATGGCTGCTAATGGAAGTGCTATAAGTGTGCTTGATGACATTTTGGAGTTGTTATAGCACACCTAAGCCTGTTCTTTTTGCATCCTATTAAATGTAAAGTGGGCCTGCCACCCAGTCAATGTTCAACGTTTGATGTTAGACCTCAAACCACTAGATGATTGTTGATAACACACTGTTATACCACCAATTTTTTTGCCCAAATGTTGCGGCCATCCCTGTTTTTAATTGTATACTTGCTTCAAATACTGTATTTTTCACCCTGAAAATCGAGTGCAAGTAGTGTGTGCGTGTTATACGCCGATACTGCAATTTGGGCTGCCTAGGAGGGAATGGGGAGGGGGGCGGGACGAGCAACGTCAGATTACATACAGCGAGAATCCCCTGTTTACTCTGCGGCCTCTGTAATAGGAAGTCCCGTCTCCTGGGCCGGCATTGGACCAGTGTTCTGTCTATCATAGAAGCCAGTCCAGGACTTTGTATTAAAGAGGCCGCCGAGTAAACAGGAGATTCTCGATGTATGTAATCTGACGGCGCTCGTCCCTATCCCCTCCGAGGCAGCAGTAATCTGAGGTGAGGCTGCAGATGGGCATTGATCAGGCTGCAGATGGGCATTGATTAAGCTGCATTGATGGGCAATTGTGAGGCTGCAGATGGGCAATTGTGAGGCTGCAGATGGCATTGATCAGGCTGCAGATGGCATTGATCAGGCTGCAGATGGGCAATGGTGAGGCTGACCCTTATTTTGCTTCAAAGTTCTTTATTTAAAAGTTAAGTTTTTTTTCCTGAAACTTCTCTCCTAAAATGAAGGTGCGTGTTATATGCCTGTGTGTGTTATATGACGATAAATACGGTAAATAATGATAAAATTTAAAGTAGAGCAAACCACAGCCATGGGCTGAACCTATGTAAACATTACTGAACACAAGGGTAACAATAGCTTTACCCACAGTCCCTGGTAGCTGGCTCTTGATTGCACTTGTGGTTCTTTGCTCTACAAATACTGTAGCTGCTGACTTGTATAAAAAGAACACTCACCTGTCTAGTGGTCCAGCGCTGTGCTCACTTCCTCACATAAACCGGTTCTTCACTGGTCTTCAGTTCCCTGGTATTGGTATGTGTACTGTGGGCAGCCAGCTGTGATTCCTTGCAGCTTTACAGCCCACAGCGCATGCGCAAGCCACGTTGCACTTTGTGAATGGTCCCACAGCCATAAGTAATGCAAAGAGTGCATAGGTCAGGGGTAAGTAATGAGCATATTGCAGATGTCAACAATGAGTAAAGTAAGTAGAAACACACCACTCCAAAGAAGTATATTTGATATTTATATGTTTAGTACATAATACTAATTACTACACAATACATTTTCCCATTTTACTGCCGTTTTTTGCTGCAGAGACAAGCTCCCAGAGTTGGCAGTGACAACCAATCAATTTACAGCTTTTCTCTTTTATTAGTTCAAGTTAGAAATTCGAAGACACGCATACAGTTAATGAGGTCCTCACTTTTCCACTTGAACTAATAAAACAGAAATGCTACTGCCAACTTCAGTAGCTCTTCTCTGCAGCAAAAAATAAATGTTTCTGTTTTTAAGAGCTAGGTAGGTCTGTAAATAAAGTAACCAGATATGTGCTCTCACTAACGAGGAGAAGTGGCAGAATGTGATTATTCAGATGCCTATTCTCCTGAATACTGATCTCCTTGTTCTTGGTCACCTCACTCACCCAGTCTCAGTCTCCTTGAAAAAGAACCTAGAAAGGAGGTCTTACCCACAATTGACGTCCTCTCCAAAATGGCACTATGTAGCAAATTACACATGTGCAGCTGTTTTTCTTTGTGTTTATCTAGCAAGGTTACTTTGCGGTATAAGCAAGGAATCTCTGCAATGTATAAATGTGTTTTTACTGAACAAAAATGCAATATTAGGAATGCAAAAAAAAGGAATACAGTACAAGACTGACAGATATATCAAGCAAGATGCCTAGCAAACAAGCAGAAACTATGGTCTGTAACAGTAGAAATACGCTTAAAAGTTACTTAACTCCAGTTACTGTGTGTTCGTGATCTCCGTTGAGAACTAGAACTCAGGCTTCTTAAGCAGTTGCTGGAGAATCAAGCAAAAGAGTCTTTAGGTCTTCTGGCTGGTTTCAAACCCTCTACCTGCTATGGAGTTAGTCCCTCACTATCAGTCCCTGCTGCTGCTTTTATTTGGGCTTCTGTTAAAAACGAAGATCGTTCTCTGCTGGCAGCACACAATGAACACTAGCCCGCACATTAAAGCAGATCAATTTAGCGTGCGTCTAGAGTGAGAGGGTCCTTAGGGTACAGCAACACACCAAAAACCTGTTTTAATTAGGCACAGGCTAAATCATCTGACCTTAGATTAAACACTATTTATGAGACTAGGTGCAGAACTGCAGCCTGAGAATTCTATAGCACTAGGGAATGTCCAGCAGATAGCAGGAGAGGAGAGGGGACTTTCTATCCATCTAAATACAAATGCAGTCACACGTGGATTGATACAATTTTCAAAAATCTTTGTGCCCAATAATAAGCATTCACAGTGGTTGAAATTGTTAATTTTCACCCCTCAAATTGGCCTTCTTATTGCCCATTCCTTCTCTGAGCATCATATCAAAGGTTTTATTAGGGTTGGGTTTACCCATTTTTGGCCAACCTATGCATAAGAGAAGGGAAAGTAAATATTGTGATGTGCTTAGTGTCTACTCTTAGGAAAGATGTTTCAAAATCTCACATCAAATAATTTAGGATCTTCTGCAGCGGGTGCTAGAGCTGCATGATGGATTGCATTGATTTTCATAGTAATGCCCCGTACACATGATCGGACATTGATCGGACATTCCAACAACAAAATCCATGGATTTTTTTTTCGACGGATGTTGGCTCAAACTTGTCTTGCATACACATGGTCACACAAGTCTTGTCGGAAATTCCGAACGCCAAGAACGTGGTGACGTACAACACGTACGACGAGCCGAGAAAATTAAGTTCAATAGCCAGTGCGGCTCTTCTGCTTGATTCCAAGCATGTGTGGAACTTTGTGCGTTGGAATTGTGTACACACGATCGGATTTTGTTGTCGGAAAATTTGAGATGCAGATCTCAAATTTTGTGTGAAGGAAATTCCGATGGAAAATGTCCGATGGAGCTTACACACGGTCGGAATTTCCGACAACAAGCTCCTATCGAACATTTTCCATTGGAAAATCCGACCGTGTGTATGGGGCATAACACTGCATGGTTCACTGCATGGTTCACCAACCAGCACATCATATATTGGTGTCTATACCTTTTTCCACAGTTGTTTGTTTGTCACAAGGCCATTATAGAAAATTTGAAATATTAGAATCATTTAGGGGTACAAAAATTGATTAAAAACTGATTTTTGAGGTCCTGCTATGAAGCACTATCACACAGCTGAACCTATTGTTTTATTCAAATTTATAGTCTAGAGTCACAAGGATATAATTCAGCTTGAACTGGGTATGTTTAGGCAAAAAATATATCTAAACATTTTATAACCCAATAAGACTATAGCTAGTAAATTGCATCCAGACTGTAAATTTCATTTTTCTGATAGTTTCCAGAAGTGCTAGGCTTGTCTAAAAGTATCTCTGATCCAGCCTGAGCTCCTGTGGTGAACTCATTCTCAGTAAGCTTCTTTTAATGAAATAACAAAATTCACTGCAGCTTTTATATATCTCTATGGTTGACCCACAAGAGTGATGCCAGTAATAAATTACACTGCCCTGCTGCATTCAGAAAAGATTAGTCAAATATACAGTTGTGTTTCAGTGTGCTTTAAATATAAAAGCAGACTTGTTTTTCTGGTTCAGAACTGTCTGTGATCTCCAGTGTCTCTTCTTGGTAAATTTTGATTAACACAAAACTGTAACCAAAGCATTTGTATCATGCAACATTTTTTTAAATTCTTTCTAAAACCACATTGTTTTCATTTCGATAGAGCATGGAAGGTATACGTTTTTATTGTTGTTAATGTCCTGACTAGGGAAATTCACCCTCTTTATTCGCTATGGGATTGAAAGTAAGACAAATTTCCAAATGGTGAGTTGTAAGCAGATTAGGGTTAGAGGAGAAACCTTTCAATGAGGACACATGCTATGTCTCAGAGACAGGAAATGAAGACAGAGCTCCCAATGGGAGCAAAATCAACCATACCCTACTTTATCAATGTGGCTGCTGCAATAAGAGCTAAATATATTTAATATGGTTATAAACATGTCTTCAAATGTTCTTTTTTATCCAGGTCATGGTAAAGCATTTAACTGGACTTGTTCTGTATGTTGACAATGTTTCGCAGCACATCCAAGATGCTTTTTCATTTCTAATAAGTGTCACAAACATACCCCAGCAAACTATATATATATCCATATAGCTATCTTAATCACCAAAATCCAATCACCATGAAATGTAAGTAATCCATATAGCTAACTCAGTCACCTTAAAGAGGAAGTAAACCCTCAGCATGAAAACGAAAAAACAAAAAACCCTGCAAGACAAAGGCATAATTAGCTAGTATGCATAGCATACTAGCTAATTATGTATTACTTACCTCAGATCGAAGCCCCCGCATCGGTCCACGTCTCCCTTCCAACCGCTGACATGTTGTCCCGGAGTGACTTCCGGGTATCGCGGCTTCGGTGCTGTGATTAGCCAGAGCCGCGATGACGTAACTCCACGCATGCGCGCGGGAGCAGCACAGTACAACTGAAGCATCGTCATATAGCGTCATTGCTTCAGTTGTCTTAAGTGCGCATGTGCCACATGACGTCGGCACATGCAAATACAGGGATATCTCCTAAACCGTGCATGTTTATGAGATATCCTTGTTAGCTACAGGTAAGCCTTAATATAGGCTTACCTGTAACATAAAGTTGTAAACAAGGGTTTACAACCACTTTAATCCAATCACCATAAAATGTGACAATGCAGATGTTATTGTCCAAGAACAGGATGGAAGGTGTGAAAGTTGTGGAATCATTCCAGTTCTAACTACATAATCCCATCCCTTGGTTTGAAAAGGCTGCAGTAGGCTGAAGGTGTGCAGTATGGCTGAAGGTGTGAATTATTGTCAAATTACCAGTATAGATATGGTAAAATAGCATTATATGTGGTTGACAGATAGGGGTTGATTTACTAAAACTGAACAGTGCAAAATCTGGTGCAGCGGTGCATGGTGGCCAATCAGCTTCTAACTTCAGTTTGTTCAATTAGGCTTTGACAAAAAAACGTGGAAGATGATTGGCTTCTTTGCAGAGATTCACCAGATTTTGCACTCTCCAGTTTTAGTAAATCAACCCTATAGTGTCAAAAGTCCTCACCCGCTTTTTTGGGGATGGTTGCTCCAGTTTGACATATTTGCCCTTTTTCACACCTTTTGTGAGCCAGTTGTACTCTGTGTCAAAAATGAGTATCAAACACTCCTCAAAAGCATGTCCCTTTTCCTTTAGGTGTAGGAAAACTGCTAGGAGAGAATTAGAGGCAGAAGAGACAGTTGCATCCTATGATGCCATATCCCCTTTTCATTTGTATCAACTGCAGAAGCTATTGAGACTGTAAGGAAACATCAAAAAATAACAGTCAAACTGAACCCAAGCCAGACCAAGTATGTTCCTTGCCCAGTCACACTGCTCAATAATGATTTTAGTCTACAGCCTAACGGTGGTGAGTTTTTGTTTATTCATGCCAATGGCTTGCCTTTCACTAAATTCCAATTCATTAAAGTACTTCATAAAGGTTTACATTTCTTATGGTTGGAGGACTTTCCAATATCTTGTCATTTGTACCAAATAGGAGCATCTACAGAAACAGCAAGACTGGGTCTATACAAAAATTAGATTAAAAAACTGGGTAGATGGAAGTCGAATGCTTATGTTTCCTATATTAGACCTAATTTGTCCTTTAGAATCCTAGGTAAGAAGTGAATTATGTGGATTGTCGGGCATTCCTTTGTATTTTGGGCCCACAAAATAGCAGCTGAAAGAATCCATGGTGAGAATTTGGATTTGAATCCACAGTTATTTCAGATTTTTTGGTTAGGTAAATGGGGCATGCCTTGGGAGGAATTAATGTCAAAATTGGGAAGATTAGCTTATGGGTGGCCACTGTCTGACATATTGCTGTTTCATTTAGGTGGCGATGACATTGGTCATCAAAAAAACCTTAAATTAAATTTTTCACGTTTAGTGTATTCCACTATCCAGAATTTCAAAGCATTATCTCCCAGTACTGACATTATTTTTTCAGAAAAGAAATCATTACTCATTTAGTTTGGCTACATTCTGATCTGTTCAAAGCATTTGAAAAATTAACGCATTAATAGAATGTTAGAAACATTAATGAGTTTTGGATATGGTTCTTACTTTAGGCATAAGGAGGGGCAGAAGGGGGGGGGGGGGGGGGGGGGGTCCTGGGCCTGTATAGGGAAGATGGGATACATCTTTCCGACATTGGTTTGGATATACTCACCTTAGATTTGCAGATAGCAATTGAACAGACTGCAGGCTGGGGATTGTAGTCAGGAGTCTCTCAGCCTCCTGAAGTTTTGGAGACAAGTTATTATTAGATTTTATGGCTGGTTTAATACAACTCGAGCTACAAAGGCTGAGTTGTTGAATTGTTCCATTAATGCTTGTTTATAAGTTATTTGTGAATGTTATTGGGCACAATTCACTAAGCGATATTTTACTGCATCCGAGTATGCAGTAAAATAATGCACAACATTCAGAAGAAAAAAAGTGTTGCAATTCACAAAGAAACTCTTCTTAAAATCTTGCATGCGGTATCTTTCCGAATGATGCCTTAAATATCGCATGAAACTATGCGGTAAGTTATCGCAATCATCTTATATGATGCTTTTCCAAAAAAGTGTAAGGCAGCCAGCAACTTAGTCATGGCATCTATGGCATGGCTTCTGTGTTGAGGGCTCAAGGTACCCTATGCATTGGGTATAAAGCTCCATGATAAGTGGCTAGGATAGCCTGAACTTCTGCAGGGTATCAGCATCCCTGAATTGATTCAGCAGTGAACAGTCACTTGAGATCTTCTCCTACTGCTCCTCTTCTGCATTGCCTTAAATTCCAGAAGACTGGATTCAAAGAGCTCCATCATCTTTGCTATGCTGTCTGCCAGCCTCCGGAAACAACGCCTGACTACAATCTAGCTGACACCCGCTCCAGCTTGCACTTTCCCACCTATTTTTTAAACCAATCACTGTGGGGTCTGAGCATTGCCATAGTTATCACATAGTTATCACAAGCTTTGACTAGTACTTAATTACCGCATGCATTTATTTATTTATTTACTTTTGTGAATTGACTTTATTAGGGATGGGCCCGGTGCTCGATGCGAACCCATGTTCGCATCGAGCACCGGGTGTTCGCTCGCTCGGCGAGCCCAGAACTATTTTGGCCGCTCGCATCACGTTCGTGTGATGCGAGCGGCCCCGCAATGCATTGCGGCCGGCGCGGCCGGCGCAGTGCATTGCTGGCTAATGATTGGCCAAGCATGCACTGTGACCCCGCATGCTTGGCCAATCACAGCCCCGGAAACTCGAAGAGCCATAATTGGCTACAGGCAGGACGCCTGTAGCCAATTACAGCTCAGGGGCTTTAGTACACGCCCCCCCCTATAAAAGGCCGCCACGCCGTCTGCGCCGGTCACATGCTGTTCCGGCGTAGATAGAGCAGGATAGATCTGTGACACTCTGCTGGATTTAGTTAGTTAGAGAGATTTACTTAGAGAGATTGAGTTAGATAGATTCATTTACAAAGATTGATTTAGAAAGAGGGGCTTGTAGTGTGTTCGTGGCAGGCAGGCAGAGCTCCTATATTTTGTTCCCAGAAGCACCTATAGGACTTGTAGTGTGTTCGTGGCAGGCAGGCAGAGCTCCTATATTTTGTTCCCAGAAGCACCTATAGGACTTGTAGTGTGTTCGTGGCAGGCAGGCAGAGCTCCTATATTTTGTTCCCAGAAGCACCTATAGGACTTGTAGTGTGTTCGTGGCAGGCAGGCAGAGCTCCTATATTTTGTTCCCAGAAGCACCTATAGGACTTGTAGTGTGTTCGTGGCAGGCAGGCAGAGCTCCTATATTTTGTTCCCAGAAGCACCTATAGGACTTGTAGTGTGTTCGTGGCAGGCAGGCAGAGCTCCTATATTTTGTTCCCAGAAGCACCTATAGGACTTGAAGTGTGTTAGTCCCATCACACAGAGATCCTATATTTTGTTCCCAGAAGCACCTATAGGACTTGAAGTGTGTTAGTCCCATCACACAGAGATCATATATTTTGTTCCCAGAAGCACCTATAGGACTTGAAGTGTGTTAGTCCCATCACACAGAGATCATATATTTTGTTCCCAGAAGCACCTATAGGACTTGAAGTGTGTTAGTCCCATCACACAGAGATCATATATTTTGTTCCCAGAAGCACCTATAGGACTTGAAGTGTGTTAGTCCCATCACACAGGGATCATATATTTTCTTCCCAGAAGCACCTATAGGACTTGAAGTGTGTTAGTCCCATCACACAGAGATCATATATTTTGTTCCCAGAAGCACCTATAGGACTTGAAGTGTGTTAGTCCCATCACACAGACATATATTTTCTTCCCAGAAGCACCTATAGGACTTGAAGTGTGTTAGTCCCATCACACAGAGATCATATATTTTCTTCCCAGAAGCACCTATAGGACTTGAAGTGTGTTAGTCCCATCACACAGAGATCATATATTTTCTTCCCAGAAGCACCTATAGGACTTGAAGTGTGTTAGTCCCATCACACAGAGATCATATATATTTTGTTCCCAGAAGCACCTATAGGACTAGAAGTGTGTTAGTCCCATCACACAGAGACCTATATTTTCTTCCCAGAAGCACCTATAGGACTTGAAGTGTGTTAGTCCCATCACACAGAGATCATATATTTTGTTCCCAGAAGCACCTATAGGACTTGAAGTGTGTGTTAGTCCCATCACACAGAGATCATATATTTTCTTCCCAGAAGCACCTATAGGACTTGAAGTGTGTTAGTCCCATCACACAGAGATCATATATTTTGTTCCCAGAAGCACCTATAGGACTTGAAGTGTGTTAGTCCCATCACACAGACCTATATTTTCTTCCCAGAAGCACCTATAGGACTTGAAGTGTGTTAGTCCCATCACACAGAGATCATATATTTTGTTCCCAGAAGCACCTATAGGACTTGAAGTGTGTTAGTCCCATCACACAGAGATCATATATTTTCTTCCCAGAAGCACCTATAGGACTTGAAGTGTGTTAGTCCCATCACACAGAGATCATATATTTTGTTCCCAGAAGCACCTATAGGACTTGAAGTGTGTTAGTCCCATCACACAGACCTATATTTTCTTCCCAGAAGCACCTATAGGACTTGAAGTGTGTTAGTCCCATCACACAGAGATCATATATTTTGTTCCCAGAAGCACCTATAGGACTTGAAGTGTGTTAGTCCCATCACACAGAGATCATATATTTTGTTCCCAGAAGCACCTATAGGACTTGAAGTGTGTTAGTCCCATCACACAGAGATCCTATATTTTGTTCCCAGAAGCACCTATAGGACTTGAAGTGTGTTAGTCCCATCACACAGACCTATATTTTCTTCCCAGAAGCACCTATAGGACTTGAAGTGTGTTAGTCCCATCACACAGAGATCCTATATTTTGTTCCCAGAAGCACCTATAGGACTTGAAGTGTGTTAGTCCCATCACACAGAGATCATATATTTTGTTCCCAGAAGCACCTATAGGACTTGAAGTGTGTTAGTCCCATCACACAGAGATCATATATTTTGTTCCCAGAAGCACCATAGGACTTGAAGTGTGTTAGTCCCATCACACAGAGATCATATATTTTGTTCCCAGAAGCACCTATAGGACTTGAAGTGTGTTAGTCCCATCACACAGACCTATATTTTCTTCCCAGAAGCACCTATAGGACTTGAAGTGTGTTAGTCCCATCACACAGAGATCATATATTTTGTTCCCAGAAGCACCTATAGGACTTGAAGTGTGTTAGTCCCATCACACAGAGATCATATATTTTGTTCCCAGAAGCACCTATAGGACTTGAAGTGTGTTAGTCCCATCACACAGAGATCCTATATTTTGTTCCCAGAAGCACCTATAGGACTTGAAGTGTGTTAGTCCCATCACACAGACCTATATTTTCTTCCCAGAAGCACCCATAGGACTTGAAGTGTGTTAGTCCCATCACACAGAGATCCTATATTTTGTTCCCAGAAGCACCTATAGGACTTGAAGTGTGTTAGTCCCATCACACAGACCTATATTTTCTTCCCAGAAGCACCCATAGGACTTGAAGTGTGTTAGTCCCATCACACAGAGATCCTATATTTTGTTCCCAGAAGCACCTATAGGACTTGAAGTGTGTTAGTCCCATCACACAGACCTATATTTTCTTCCCAGAAGCACCCATAGGACTTGAAGTGTGTTAGTCCCATCACACAGAGATCCTATATTTTGTTCCCAGAAGCACCTATAGGACTTGAAGTGTGTTAGTCCCATCACACAGACCTATATTTTCTTCCCAGAAGCACCCATAGGACTTGAAGTGTGTTAGTCCCATCACACAGAGATCCTATATTTTGTTCCCAGAAGCACCTATAGGACTTGAAGTGTGTTAGACCCATCACACAGAGATCTATATTTTGTTCCCAGAAGCACCTATAGGACTTGAAGTGTGTTAGTCCCATCACACAGAGATCCTATATTTTGTTCCCAGAAGCACCCATAGGACTTGAAGTGTGTTAGTCCCATCACACACAGATCCTATATTTTGTTCCCAGAAGCACCTATAGGACTTGAAGTGTGTTAGTCCCATCACACAGAGACCTATATTTTGTTCCCAGAAGCACCTATAGGACTTGAAGTGTGTTAGTCCCATCACACAGAGATCCTATATTTTGTTCCCAAAGCACCTATAGGACTTGAAGTGTGTTAGTCCCATCACACAGACCTATATTTTCTTCCCAGAAGCACCCATAGGACTTGAAGTGTGTTAGTCCCATCACACAGAGATCCTATATTTTGTTCCCAGAAGCACCTATAGGACTTGAAGTGTGTTAGTCCCATCACACAGACCTATATTTTCTTCCCAGAAGCACCCATAGGACTTGAAGTGTGTTAGTCCCATCACACAGAGATCCTATATTTTGTTCCCAGAAGCACCTATAGGACTTGAAGTGTGTTAGTCCCATCACACAGACCTCCTATATTTTCTTCCCAGAAGCACCTATAGGACTTCTAGTGTGTTAGTGGCATCACACAGAGCTCCTCTATTTTCTTCTCAGCAGCACCCACAGGACTTCTAGTGTGTTAGTGGCATCACACAGAGCTCCTCTATTTTCTTTGCAGAAGCACCCACAGGACTTCTAGTGTGTTAGTGGCATCACACAGAGCTCCTCTATTTTCTTTGCAGAAGCACCCATAGGACTTCTAGTGTGTTAGTGGCATCACACAGAGCTCCTATATTTTCTTCTCAGCAGCACCCACAGGACTTCTAGTGTGTTAGTGGCATCACACAGAGCTCCTCTATTTTCTTTGCAGAAGCACCCATAGGACTTCTAGTGTGTTAGTGGCATCACACAGAGCTCCTATATTTTCTTCTCAGCAGCACCCACAGGACTTCTAGTGTGTTAGTGGCATCACACAGAGCTCCTCTATTTTCTTTGCAGAAGCACCCACAGGACTTCTAGTGTGTTAGTGGCATCACACAGAGCTCCTCTATTTTCTTTGCAGAAGCACCCATAGGACTTCTAGTGTGTTAGTGGCATCACACAGAGCTCCTATATTTTCTTCTCAGCAGCACCCACAGGACTTCTAGTGTGTTAGTGGCATCACACAGAGCTCCTCTATTTTCTTTGCAGAAGCACCCATAGGACTTCTAGTGTGTTAGTGGCATCACACAGAGCTCCTCTATTTTCTTTGCAGAAGCACCCACAGGACTTCTAGTGTGTTAGTGGCATCACACAGAGCTCCTCTATTTTCTTTGCAGAAGCACCCATAGGACTTCAAGTGTGTTAGTGGCAACACACAGAGCTCCTATTTTTCTTCTCAGCAGCACCCATAGGACTTCTAGTGTGTTAGTGGCATCACACAGAGCTCCTCTATTTTCTTTGCAGAAGCACCCATAGGACTTCTAGTGTGTTAGTGGCATCACACAGAGCTCCTATATTTTCTTCTCAGCAGCACCCACAGGACTTCTAGTGTGTTAGTGGCATCACACAGAGCTCCTCTATTTTCTTTGCAGAAGCACCCACAGGACTTCTAGTGTGTTAGTGGCATCACACAGAGCTCCTCTATTTTCTTTGCAGAAGCACCCATAGGACTTCTAGTGTGTTAGTGGCATCACACAGAGCTCCTATATTTTCTTCTCAGCAGCACCCACAGGACTTCTAGTGTGTTAGTGGCATCACACAGAGCTCCTCTATTTTCTTTGCAGAAGCACCCATAGGACTTCTAGTGTGTTAGTGGCATCACACAGAGCTCCTATATATTCTTCTCAGCAGCACCCACAGGACTACCGACTACAATGGCTGGAAGACCGCCAAGGGGAGGCAGAGCGTGCAGAGCCAAGAACACAGGGCAGGCAGGCTCTGTTTCTAGTGGACGTGGCCGTGGCCGTGGACGTGGTCGTGCATCGTCATCAGCACGTGGCCATGGGACACGCGCGTCTTTGTTTTCGGCAGCTGGACATGTGGAGCCGCATCATGCTGAAGGCTTGGTAGAATGGATGACCAAGCCCTCCTCATCCTCCTCATCCTCTCTCACCCAGGCTCAGGGTACTGGCAGAGCATCATCAGCCACCCCTTCCCTAGACCCACCATGTCCTCCTGAGGAGTCCCCCGAACTCTTTGAGCACAGTGTTGGGTACATGCTCCAGGAGGATGCCCAACGATTCGAAGGCTCGGATGATGATACCCAGCTTGAGGAATCTGGCAGTACTGTTCCACCAGCTGCAGCTTACTGCCAGGTTTGCTCTAGTGGTGAAGAGGGAGGGGATGATGAGGTCACTGACTCCACGTGGGTGCCTGAAGGGAGAGAGGATGAGGAGGAGGACGAGGAGGAGGAGGATGCGGCGTCACATGTCCAACGAGGCAGGATGCCCCCTGGAGGCCAGGTAGAGGCCAGCACAGCAACTGTACAACACCGCAGAGCTCCGCCTGTGCAGGGCGCTGCCTCTGCACGTTATCAGAAAAGTTCTTTGGTGTGGGCCTTTTTTGAGACGAGTGCATCAGATCGCACCACTGCTATTTGCAATATTTGTCTCAAGCGTATCTCGCGTGGCCAAAACATCAGCCGCTTGGGCACCACAAGCATGACCAGACATATGGCGACCTGCCATGCAGCTCGTTGGCAGGCACACATAAAAGACCCACACCAAAGAACTAAGCGGACCTCTCCTTGCTCCTCCTCAGCTGGGATCTCCATCCCCACTACACCTTCAGTCCTCTCTGAAAGCTGCTCTGAGAGGACTGAAGGTGTAGAATTAGGTGTGTCACAACCAAGTACTTGCAGTACACCGACGTCCGATTGCAGCAGGCAAATTTCCCTGCCCCAGCTGCTGGACCGTAGAAAGAAGTACACTCCCAGCCATCCACATGCCCAGCGGTTGAATGCTAGCCTGGCTAAATTGCTAGCACTTCAACTGCTGCCTTTTCAGTTGGTAGACTCGGCCCCCTTCCGTGAGTTTGTTCAATGTGCGGTTCCTCAGTGGCAGGTTCCCAAACGCCACTTTTTCTCACGGAAGGCGATTCCGTCTCTCTACCGGCATGTGGAGGGCAATGTCCATGCCTCGCTGGACAGGGCGGTCAGCGGTAAGGTGCATATTACCGCTGACTCATGGTCCAGCAGGCATGGACAGGGACGGTACCTTTCTTTCACGGCCCATTGGGTCACTCTATTGGCAGCTGGGAGGGATGCAGGACAGGGTGCAGTAGTGTTGGAGGTTGTTCCGCCACCACGCCTCCAAAACGCTACTACTGCTACTGGTTGTGACACACCTCTCTCCTCCACCCCCTCCTCTTCTTCTTCCTCCAGTGCTCTGTCCTTGGAACCAGCGGTGCTCCGTAGGCGTACAAGGGGCTACGCAAGTACGCAGGCAAAAAGATGCCATGCCGTGCTTGCGCTGGTGTGTTTGGGGGACAGGAGCCACACTGGGCCAGAGGTTCTGGCAGCTCTGCAGGGGCAGGCCGAGAGGTGGTTGACGCCACGTCAGCTTAAGCCAGGAATGGTCGTTTCTGACAATGGCACCAACCTCCTCTCCGCCCTGCGACAGGGGCAGCTCACCCATGTGCCCTGCATGGCTCACGTCCTCAACCTGGTGGTGCAGCGGTTCTTGGGCAGGTTCCCAGGCTTACAGGATGTCCTGAGGCAGGCCAGGAAAGTCTGTGTGCATTTCCGCCGATCTTATAATGCCAGTGCTCGGCTGACTGAGCTGCAAAAGGAGCTGAACCTGCCCAAGAACCGCCTAATATGTGACATGCCCACCAGGTGGAACTCAACTTTGGCCATGCTGCAGCGACTGCACACGCAGCAGAGGGCCATCAATGAGTACCTTTGCGACTATGGCACCAGGACAGGGTCAGGGGAGCTTGTTTTTTTTTTCCCCACGTCAGTGGAGCATGATCAGGGATGCATGCACTGTCCTCTCACCATTTGAGGAGGCCACGAGGATGGTGAGCAGTGACAGTGCATGCATCAGTGACACTGTCCCTCTTGTCCACCTGTTGGAGCATACGCTGCGTGGGATAATGGACAGGGCACTTGAGGCAGAACAGAGGCAGGAAGAGGAGGACTTCCTTGCCTCTCAAGGCCCCCTTTATCCGGACAGTGTTCCTTCTGTCCCACCCATCACACAGGAAGAGGATGAGGAGGAGGAGGAGGAGGAGGAGGAGGATTGTGTGAGCATGGAGGTGGAGCCTGGCACTCAGCATCAGCAGCAGCAGTCTTTTAGGGATGATGTACAGTCCCAACAAACCAGTGGACTTGTACGTGGCTGGGAGGAGGTGGCTGGCGATCATGTCATCCTCAGTGACCCAGAAGACTCGGACCGAATGCCTCAGCTAACCTACGCTGCATGGCCTCCCTGATCCTGCAAAGCCTGCGGAAGGATCCTCGTGTTCTTCGGATCAAGGAGAGGGACCATTACTGGCTGGCCACTCTCCTTGATCCGCGGTACAAGGGTAAGGTTGCGGACCTTATCTTGCCGTCGCAGAGGGAGCAGAGGATGAGACATCTCAGGGAGGCCTTGCAGAAAGGTCTGTGCAACGCGTTCCCAGAAACTGGGAGGCTACAAACTCCTGGTCCTGGGCGACGAGTTGCTGAGGCTTCGGTCAGTAGCAGAAGGAGCGGTGGGGAAGGTGGACGTCTGACCGATGCGTTCAGACAATTTTTTAGTCCGCAGCCCCAAGGTATGATCGGTTCCAGCAACCATCGCCAGCGTCTGATATACATGGTGCAGGAATACCTTGGGGCAAGGTCAGACTTGGACACCTTTCCCACCGAAAATCCTCTGGCTTACTGGGTCCTGAGGATGGATCACTGGCCAGAGCTTGCACAGTATGCAATTGAGCTACTGGCCTGTCCTGCCTCCAGCGTTCTTTCCGAACGCACATTCAGTGCTGCTGGAGGATTTGTCACCGATCATAGGGTGCGCCTGTCCACCGCCTCGGTTGATCGACTGACCTTCATCAAAATGAATCAGTCTTGGATCACCACCAGCTACCAGGCACCTGAGGCGGATATAACCGAATAATTTTTAATATCACATCCCTTCAAGACTGCCTATGCTGATGCTGAGTGACTGTCCTCTTATGTTCACTGACTATCCTCTTCCTCCTCCTCAATGATCCATGCCACCACACCAGTGCCTAAGGCACAATTTTTCAGCCCCTGTTTAACAGGGGCGTGTACATACAATTTTTATAAAAAAATGCTTCGCAACACGTGTGACTGCTGTGCTCCAAGTACAGTATCTGTGAGGGGTTGCAGTGTTGTGGCACCAGCACCAGTGCCTAAGGCAAATTTTTCAGCCCCTGTTTAACAGGGGCGTGTACTTACAATTTTTTTTAAAAAAATGCTTCGCAACACGTGTGACTGCTGTGCTCCAAGTACAGTATCTGTGAGGGGTTGCAGTGTTGTGGCACCAGCACCAGTGCCTAAGGCACAATTTTTCAGCCCCTGTTTAACAGGGGCGGGTAATTACAATTTTAAAAAAAAATGCTTCGCAACACGTGTGACTGCTGTGCTCCAAGTACAGTATCTGTGAGGGGTTGCAGTGTTGTGGCACCAGCACCAGTGCCTAAGGCACAATTTTTCAGCCCCTGTTTAACAGGGGCGTGTACTTACAATTTTTTAAAAAAATGCTTCGCAACACGTGTGACTGCTGTGCTCCAAGTACAGTATCTGTGAGGGGTTGCAGTGTTGTGGCACCAGCACCAGTGCCTAAGGCACAATTTTTCAGCCCCTGTTTAACAGGGGCGGGTAATTACAATTTTTAAAAAAAATGCTTCGCAACACGTGTGACTGCTGTGCTCCAAGTACAGTATCTGTGAGGGGTTGCAGTGTTGTGGCACCAGCACCAGTGCCTAAGGCACAATTTTTCAGCCCCTGTTTAACAGGGGCGGGTAATTACAAATCTTGATCTAATAGTTCACAGCAGGGCCCATTCCTGCGCCCACCAAGAGTAACTATGAGGGCCTACAGTCTTGTGGCAACACCGTCCACCACCACCGCCAAAGGCCCAATTTTTCTGCCCTGTTCATCAGGTGCTTGCAATTACAAATCTTGATCTAATAACTCACAGCAGGGCCCATTCCTGCGCCCACCAAGAGTAACTATGAGGGCCTACAGTCTTGTGGCAACACCGTCCACCACCACCGCCAAAGGCCCAATTTTTCTGCCCTGTTCATCAGGTGCTTGCAATTACAAATCTTGATCTAATAACTCACAGCAGGGCCCATTCCTGCGCCCACCAAGAGTAACTATGAGGGCCTACAGTCTTGTGGCAACACCGTCCACCACCACCGCCAAAGGCCCAATTTTTCTGCCCTGTTCATCAGGTGCTTGCAATTACAAATCTTGATCTAATAACTCACAGCAGGGCCTATTCCTGCGCCCACCAAGAGTAACTGTGAGAGCTTACAGTCTTGTGGCAACACCGTCCACCACCACCACCACCACCCCCAATTTTTCTGCCCTGTTCAACAGGTGCATGCAATTACAAATCTTGATCTATTAACTCACAGCAGGGCCCATTCCTGTGCCCACCAGTCTTGTGGCTACACCAACATCTAATAGGGCAAATTTCTGCAGAGTATATACGCCAGGCCCCTACTTTCAAACATCCAACTTACAAACGACTCCTACTTGCAAATGGAAAGAGAAAACAGGAAGTGAGAGGAAATCTACCCTAGGAAGGGAAATTCTATCCTGTTAGATTTAATTTGGGAAAAAGGTATCTCCTCTCTACTGATACTTTATCACCAATCCTTGTTTCAATTAAAACCCCACTTTTTCCAAAAACATTTGTCATTGGGACGGAAAGTTAGGTGACATGTTCTGAACAGATGTGCAAAGACAGCAAATGTTACAGGGGTGATAACCCCTCCCTATGTTCTCCAAAAAGCTTAAAAATAGATTTTTTTGGGATGGAGCTACACTTCATAATGTACCTGTTCAGATTCTACTTAAGAACAAACCTAAAGCCGCAAGTGTTTTTAAATGGCTTCTTTTTTTCCTTTACAAATGTCATTTTGTGCAAGGACAGTTCTAAACACGGGAAACACATGCCACTTCACAGGCATACTTTAGACACCCCACAGGTACCATATTTAAAGGAAAATTTCACTTTTTTTTTTTTCACTTTATGCATCATTAAAATGACTGCTCCCGAAAAAACGTTAGTTTTTAAAAGTTCTTTTTGCATTGATATATGTCCCCTGGGGCAGGACCCGGGTCCCAAAACCTGTTTTATGACATTAACATGCATATTGGCCGTTGTAATTAGCACTTTTGATTTCGAACGTTCGCGTCCATTATAACGTATAGGGTTCGAAAATTCGCGCAAACTTTCGGTCGGTTCGAAGGTTCTGGTGCGAACCGAACCCGGGGGTGTTCGGCTCATCCCTATGCTTCTTTACTGCATGCACATTTTTTATGTGCTGTTATATGCTTCTTTATGCATGCACCATGCTCTGTATTTTAAATATAAACTTAGTTGCAGTGCATAGATGTAAACTAGCCACATAAAAATAATTGGGATTTAGGTTTGAAGAGCAGGAAAGTAAGCAGGAAAATGGACAAGGCTGAAGGAGAGTTTAACCATTATGCTGTTTCTTGAATTCTAAGATCCACTAAGTTTATGGAATCTTAGCCATTTTAACATTATTATTATTACTTTCAGATACATTACAAAGTGAGATTGAAGAGAGACTTTTCCGTAAGCTTTTCGCGCATTACAATCAGCACATAAGACCGGTAGAAAATGTGTCTGATCCTGTCATGGTACAATTTGAGGTTGCAATAACTCAGCTTGTTAATGTGGTAAGTCAAGTCCTCTTGCACAATATTTTCAAATGTCACATCTAGATAATGCTCAACGTTACACACTTAAAGCGGTATTAAACCAAAACCAATTCTTATATGTGGTGTCTGCATTTTTTTTCCTTTATTTTTACCTGGTGATTCAGCCTGTAACACACTTTCTGTCTTAAGGTGGATCCACGCTTGATGGATGAGCAAAAATTATAACTTTGGACAGCAGCATTGTCAGTCTGGGGAGAGGGTAGTATTAAATGCACTAGCAGATGTAGATGGACTTGAATAACAAACTAAAGCCAAATTCCAGCTCACATTTTTTAAGCAGTTACAGCAACAGTTTTTTTCCTTTTGGGATAAAGGTTTTACATAAATAAATAAAAGTTAAACATTGTAATCCCCCTTGCCAGAGATATTACATTTTGGTTTTTGTGTTTAACCCCCCTGGCGGTAATCCCGAGTCTGGCTCGGGTTGAGATTTCTGTACCAAAAGCGGTAACCCCGAGCCAGACTCAGGCTTGCATTGCAGGATACAGGGGGAAGTTACTTACCTTATCCCCTGGATCCTGCAATGTCTCCCCGCTGTGTGAGTGAGCCGTCTGCTCGCTCGATTCACACAGTGCCCGAGTGCCGCTGATCTCCAATCCCTTCGACATTCCGACGCACGGGAGCGGAGATCGGCGCCAAATTCAAAAAAGTAAAAAAACACAATACACATACAGTACTGTAATCTTACAGATTACAGTACTGTATACAAAAAATACACATCCCCTTTGTCCCTAGTGGTCTGCCCAGTGCCCTGCATGTCATTGTATATAATAAATAGATTTTTTTCTGCCTGGAAACTGGAGATTGTCCATAGCAACCAAAAAGTGTCCCTTTATGTCAAAAGTGATTTTAGACCAGCTAGAAAACACCGATAATAAATTAAAATCACAATTCATCATCAAACACTAAATTTAATGACAGCGACTATTCTGCAACTGAGCAAATTTTTGTGTTTTTGATTTGATTACATTATTGAATAATTTTTATATATATATTTTTATTTTATTATAATTTATGATTTTGTGTTTCAAACTTTATCATACCCGGGATGTCTACTAGACTCTGGTTTGGACAGATTTAAGTGAGTTATTCATAAGAATTGCATGCCTACAATATAAAAACGCCAAATTTGTACCGCTTTCAGCACAAAATTCCAGACAGAATCATACCGCCAGGGAGGTTAACACTGCTTTATTCAGAAGAGCATGTTTTGAGAAAATGTATATATAATTTGCCTTGTGGAGCGTGCATAGGTCACATATACACTGAGCAAAATTATAAATGCAACACTTTTGTGTTTGCCCCTATTTATCATGAGCTGGACGCTTTTTTAAACTTTAAACTGAAAACTTTTTCTATGTACACAAAAGGCCTATTTCTCTCAAATATTGTTCACAAATCTGTCTAAATCGTGTTAGTGAGCACTTCTCCTTTGCTGAGATAATCCATCCACCTCACAGGTGTGGCATATCAAGATGCTGATTAGACAGCATGATTATTGCACAGGTGTGCCTTATGCCGCGTACACACGTGCAGACTTTTGCCGGCGGACTTAGTCCAGCGGACAATCCCGCCGGACTTTCCAGCTGGGTCCCTGGACTTTCCGAGCGTGTGGACTTGCCCACACACGCACGGACTTCTCCGGCGGATAATCCGCCGGCCAAAAGTCCGCGGGACTTTTGAAAATGTACGGACTTGCCCACACACGGAGCAGTCCGTTCATTTAGAACGTAACTTCAGGTTACGTAGCTAGCGTAGGCAGTAAATGCCGCCGCGCTAGCTCCGTGACCTGGCATGGATTTAAAGGGACTCCCCACGCCGAAAAAAAAACGGCGTGGGGGTTCCCCCCAAATCCATGTCAGACCCTCATCCGAGCACGCAGCCTGGCAGGCCAGGAAAGGGGTGGGGACGAACGAGCGCCCCCCCCCTCCTGAGCCGTACCAGGCCGCGTGCCCTCAACATGGGGGGTGCCCTGGGGAAAGGGGGGCCGTGCGGCCCCCCCACCCCAAAGCACCTTGTCCCCATGTTGATGAGGACAAGGGCCTCTTCCCGACAACCCTGGCCGTTGGTTGTCGGGGTCTGCGGGCGGGGGCTTATCGGAATCTGGGAGCCCCCTTTAATAAGGGGCCCCCAGATCCCGGCCCCCCACCCTATGTGAATGAGTATGGGGTACGATGTACCCCTACCCATTCACCTAAGGTGTAAAATGTAAAGTACAAAAACACACACACTTTTGAAAAAATATTTTATTGCACTGCTCCGGGGGTCTTCTTCCGTCTTGGGGGTCTTCTCGCCGGACTCCCCCGCCATTTACCAAGCTCTTTTACCGAGCGGGGGAAGTCCGGCTACCTTCTTCGTCATCGCCGCCGTCGTCTGGGGGTCTCGATCCGCCTTCGGGGGTCTTCCGGGGTCTTCCGGGGGTCTCTTCTGTTCTTGCGGCGGTCGTCGTCTTCCGCGCCGCCGGCGCCTTCTTCTTCTTCTTCTTGTCCTTCTTCTTGTTCTTCTTCTTCTTCCGATGTTGACCCGATGCTCTCTCTCTGCCCGGAATGGCAAAGCCGCGCTGCGCTGGGACTTATATAGGGACATGGGGACAGGGTCACATGCTCATGTCACATGGTGACCCCGCCCCCTTGTGTTGTCACAGTCCCGGAGGATGCTGGGACTGTGACATCGCAAGGGGGCGGGGTCACCATGTGACATGAGCATGTGACCCTGTCCCCTTGCCCCTATATAAGTCCCAGCGCAGCGCGGCACAGGCATTCCGGGCAGAGACAGCGACGGGTCAACATCGGAAGAAGAAGAAGAACAAGAAGAAGGACAAGAAGAAGAAGGCGGCGCCGGCGGCGCAGAAGACGACGACCGCCGCAAGAACAGAAGAGACCCCCGGAAGACCCCCGAAGGCGGATCGAGACCCCCAGACGGCGGCGGCGACGACGAAGAAGGTAGCCGGCCTTCCCCCGCTCGGTAAAAGAGCTTGGTAAATGGCGGGGGAGTCCGGCGAGAAGACCCCCAAGACGGAAGAAGACCCCCGGAGCAGTGCAATAAACTATTTTTTCAAAAGTGTGGGTGTTTTTTTTACTTTACATTTTACACCTTAGGTGAATGGGTAGGGGTACATCGTACCCCATACTCATTCACATAGGGTGGGGGGCCGGGATCTGTGTGCCCCCCTTATAAAAGGGGGCTCTCAGATTCCGATAAGCCCCCGCCCGCAGACCCCGACAACCAACGGCCAGGGTTGTCGGGAAGAGGCCCTTGTCCTCATCAACATGGGGACAAGGTGCTTTGGGGTGGGGGGGCCGCACGGCCCCCCTTTCCCCAGGGCACCCCCCATGTTGAGGGCACGCGGCCTGGTACGGCTCAGGAGGGGGGGGGGGCGCTCGTTCGTCCCCACCCCTTTCCTGGCCTGCCAGGCTGCGTGCTCGGATAAGGGTCTGACATGGATTTGGGGGGAACCCCCACGCCGTTTTTTCGGCGTGGGGAGTCCCTTTAAATCCATGCCAGCTTACGGAGCTAGCGCGGCGGCATTTACTGCCTACGCTAGCTACGTAACCTGAAGTCACGTGCTAAATGAACGGACTTGCCGATGAGCGGCAAGTCCGTTCATTTCAAAAGTCCCGCGGACTTGCCTACTAACGGCGGGATTGTCCGCCGGACTGCCAAGTCCAGCGGATAATTTTAAAACCAAACTTAAAACTTTGGTCCGCCGGACTTTGGCGCCAAAAAGTCCGCCGGCGCCTACACACGAGGGGATTATCCCTTCGTGTGTACGCGGCCTTAGGCTGGCCACAATAAAAGGCCACTCTAAAATGTGCAGTTTTATCACACAGCATAATGCCACAGATGTCACAAGTTTTGAGGGAGCGTGCAAGTGCTCACTAACACAGATAGACAGATTTGTGAACAATATTTGAGAGAAATAGGACTTTTGTGTACATAAAAAAGTTTGTAGATATTTGAGTTTAACACATGATAAATAAGGGAAACCACAAAAGTGTCGTGTTTATAATTTTGCTCAGTGTAAATCCATAGATTGTAAATTTAATCTGTATGTGCATAGGGGGAAGCTGCATCTGCTTCTTAAACATGAAGGTTAGGTTCACATCTGTGTGGGTGGTGTCAGTGCAGGACCCACACAAATACCGGCAGCGGCAAACAACCAAAAAAATGTGGGACCCACAGGCGGGTGCTATTAATCCTAATGGCACGCCGCCCGCACTGGAAATTGAACCAGTACTGGAAACCTCTGTTCCTGGGTTGGCTACAATTTAAAAAAATAGTGCAGCGACTTCTTTCCTGCATGTTGCGGGGCATGGCAGCCCATTATAATGAATTTTCTCTCGTGCCCGCGCAATCCGCAGCCCGCATGGCGGTACAGGTGTGAACCCAGCCTTAGGCTGCTTAATGCTGTATATCCTATACATCACACCAATTTAATAATGAAGACTACAACTGTCGGCTTCATTCATAAAGGAAGGAGGAACAGGACTGGGCTATCACACTGGCAGCCCAGCACTGCAAATCACACTGGGAGAATGGTCCCCCAATGTAAGCAGGGAGCTCTGCTGTCACTCTGACAGCTCTGCACTATGTACTGTATATCAGGAGCAGCATTAGCATTTAACTGGGAGATCTGCACTCTACCAGTGTAATCTGTAGATCCGATTTGTTTGTTTGACAGAGTAAGAAAAGGTTTTCATGCAAACTGCCCCTCTCCCCTAGCACATCTCCATGGTAGGTCGCTCTCCTGCCTCAGTCTGGCACTGCTTACATGTCATGCTGTAAGATTGCATTTCTTTGATTCACTGCAGGACACTGCAGGACATACAAGCCAGCAGGAAGAACCATTGCATGCTGTGGGGGGTAGCTATTCAACCCATCCAACTGGTTGATAACTTGTAGCAGTTGGAGAGAAGTAAATCTTCAGCATTTTAAGAAATGGAAGTTGATTTACTAAAGGCAAACAAACTGTTCACTTTGCAAGGGAAGTTGCACTTTGCAAGGAAATTTGCCCCAAAACTTAGTGAATGAGGGAAGCTCTGCTGACTTATTTGCAAAGTGAAAGTTCACTTCATTCACTAAGCTTGGGGCAAATTTCTTTGCAAGGCGCAACTTTCTTTGAAAAGTGCCTATTTACCTTTAGTAAATCAACCCCATGGGCCACAAGAAAGATAAGTATAGAGTCATTTTCAAACCAGCCCCCCCCCCCCTTCAATCCCTCTCTTTCCTGGTCACAAGCAATCAGTAGGTATTTTAATACATCTCCCAGTAATATTTTAATCCATAGCCCAGGATCTTCCTTCCCAACGGTCCACTAAAACTGCTCTTAATGCCAGCCACCTTACGGTCTTGTCGAAACAGTATTACTGTTTGTAACAAACCTTATTTTAAAAAAAACCCTTACAGATTGTTTGTGACCTGGGGAAAATGTTTTGAAACAAACTGTTATTTCCTTATTAATGCATCATTTTTTTAAATTATCTTCTGCTTTCCCTTCTTCCCTTAGCTTTTTTTTTTTTTTTTACAGATTTTTTTTTTTTTAACTGCTAGTATGTAAGTTTTTTACATTTGCCTTATTTTTTTTGTAGCATCACGTTAAATGCTATGTACTAGTGCAGGGATATGCAATTAGCGGACCTCCAGCTGTTGCAGAACTACAAGTCCCATGAGACATAGCAAGACTTTGACAACCACAAGCATGACACCTATTGACAGAGGCATGATGGGACTTGTAGTTTTGCAACAGCTGGGGGTCTGTTAATTGCATATCCCTTTTGATGAATTATAAAATACTTTAGCAGGAAGAACACATTTTGCTCACAATCATCAATTTTAGTATGCATATTAATGCTAAATCACGCTCATCACATTACAACAGCTTCCCCATCCCATTCAGTTGTCTTTGGACCAAAAAGCAGTAAATCTAGGGCTAGTGGATAGCGTTGTCATTTCTATAATCTGCATTGGCCCAACCACGGTATGGAAAGATGTGCAAGCTTCATCCATATTTACCTTTGGTGTCAGAGAACCTTATCCCGACATGGCATATACAATATGAACAGTATCTGATTAAGCTAAAAAGCTAAAGAGCCAGGGCTCAAGTCCTGCGGGAACGCATGGGAACGGAGTTCCTGTACTTTTTCCACAACAGGAACTCAGTTCCCTTTAGAAGCTGTGTCCTGCAAGACTTTGAAGTATGCAAGCTGTGTGGCAGGTGCTACACCAGCAGCCGCCGACACAGCTCGCAATAGTAAGTGACGCACACCAGGGGTGGACTGACCATTCAGGCATTGCCAGTAGGGGGCCCCATGACAGCTTCCGCTTCAATCTACCTGTCAATCACAGCTAGCTGACGGATAGATCAGGTCCCTGCTGCTAAGAGATTGTATTTAGTCAGACCTCTCGTGATGCGCTCCTCCCCACCAGCCCCTACTGATTTTCTGTCTCCTCATCCTCCCCCCCCCCCCAGTCTCCTGCATACTTGCTCTGTGTGTCCTGCTGAATCCCCCCCCTCCTCTATCTTCAGTGCCATATGATGAGAGAACCCAGAGGAGGAGCACAGCTATTCTGCTCACAGGACATGCAGGGAGAGAGGTGAGCTGAGGGAGGAACATCAGTTTGGGGTGGTAAGCTGATCACAATACCTGGCAAAGTTTAATGCCAGGAGGGAAGTTTATGTGGAAATATGTGAAGGGTTGGAATAGCAGCGAGTGTGTGTTGGAGCCCTACAGAGTTTGCAGCCCCCAAGCTAACATACATCTCCTAAGCAGGAACACATCACTATGTCCCCAAGCATTCTGTCCAGATAATGTGCAGTTAAATTATGACCTTTACGTTTAACCCTGTGTTATCCAAACTCTGTTCAATGAAAAGTGTAAACTCACCACATAAACACTCTATATACAAAATAAAATTCCCCAATAAAGATCAGAACATGATGTTCACATTTGCATGGAAGCACAATTGAATGAAAGCTGATTATTCAGAGAATTACCGTATTTATGTTTATTGAGGATTGTTTTTTTTTATGTACTAACAGTTAAGCTTCATACACACAATACGAAAAATTGGATGAAAAATACCACTTTTGAAGCGTTCGTGCATATGAGCGTATCATTTTTTTTTGTTTTGGTGGGCGAGTAGATCTTGGGTGGGAGTTCCCACACTTTTTTCCACAGGACTTGACCCCTGATACAATACAGTGTAGCTATTGTACAGTTTCTAATACACTTCAAGCGGGGTACACAGTATCTAATACAGTGTAGTGTGGTGTTGCAAAACAAAAAATACATCATGTCAGGAAGGCCACCAAGGAGAGGTAGACGCTCACAGGCCACTAAAATAGGGCAAGCAGCCTCTGTCTCTACAGTCATCAGTGGTGGTCATGGACATGGTGCGTCCTCTGCAGGTGGCCGTGGGGCACGCTTGTCCTTTTTTTCTGCTGTTGGCCGCATTATTGAGCCAGAACATGCAGAAGAGTTGGTGGAGTGGATAACAAAGCCGTCCTCATCCTCCTCATCCTCTTTCACCCAGGCTCAGAGTAGTTTGCCTTCCAACGCAGCTGTTAAAGCAGCCTATCCCACCAGCTCCTTGTCACCAGTTACTCCTTCCATAGCCCCACCATCATACACAGAGGAGTCCCCAGAATTATTCAACCAAAGTGTCGGGTACATGCTGCTAGAGGATGCGCAGCGATTTGAAGGAATGTTCCCCCAGCTGCAGCATACTGCCAAGTTTGCTCCAGTGATAGGGAGGGAGGGGATGATGAGGTCACTGACTGTACTTGGGTGCCTGAGAGAAGAGAGGAGGAGGAGGCACAACTCCAACAAGGCAGGATGTCCTCTAGGGGGCAGCTTTAGGGCAGCCACCCTATTGCGTCACATCACAGAGCTCTGCAGATGCAGGGCGCTGCTGACTCCCAGCTGACTTTTAAAGGTTCTGTGTGGGCCCTTTTTCCCACACGTGTGCAGCAGATCACACCATTACTGTTTGCAACATATGTCTGCAGCGGATCAAGCGTGGCCAGAACAGCAGTCGCTTGGGCACCACATGCTTGACAAGACATATGACAACATGCCATGCAGTCCGTTGGCAACAGCACTTGAAAGACCCACATCAAAGAAAAAGGCGGACTTCTTGCTCCTGATCTGGGATCTCCAACCCTACTATACCTCCAGTCCTCTCAAAAACCTGCACTGAGAGGAATGAAGGTATAGCAATAGTTGTCCCGAGTACTTGCAGCCAATCTGCTAGCAGTACACCACTATCTGATTTTAGCAGGCAAATTCCCCTACCCCAGTTGCTGAACCGTAAAAAGAAATTATGAATTTGGTGGTGCAGCGGTTCTTGAGCAGGTACCCAGGCTTACAGGATCTCCTGAGGCAGGCCAGAAAAGTCTGTGGTAATTTCCGCCGGTCATACAATGCCAGTGTTCGGCTGGCTGACATTCAAAGGGAATACAACCTGCCCACCAACTGCCTCATTTGTGACATGCCCACCAGGTGGTACTCAGGGTTGGCAATGCTGCAGCAGCTGCACATACAGCAGAGGGCCATCAATGAGTACCTGTGCGAGTATGGCACCAGAACAAGGTCAGGGGAGTTTGGCTTATTTTCGCCACGCCAGTGGCTACTGATCAAGGATGGATGCACTGTCCTGTCACCATTTGAGGAGTCCACAAGGATGGTGAGCAGCGACAATGGATGCATCAGTGACACTGTCCCTCTAGTCTTCCTGTTGGAGAACACGCTTCATGGAATCATGGACAGGGCACTTGGGGAAGAACAGAGTGAGGAAGAGGAGGACTTCCCTACCTCTCAAGGCCCCCTTTATCCAGATAGCATTCCTGCAGGCCCGCCAAACACACAGGAAGAAGAGGAGGAGAAGGAGGAGGATTGTGTCAGCATGGATGTAGAGGATAACACTCAGCAGCAGTCTTTAAGGGATGGTTTTCAGTCCCCAGAAACCCATGGAGTTGTACGTGGCGGAGAGGAGGTAGTTACGGATCATGTGACGAAGAGAACACAGAATCGAATTCCTCTGCAAACTTACGCTGCATGGCCTTGCTGATTCTGCAAAGCCTGCGAAAGGACCCTAGGATTCGTGGTATCAAGGAGAGGGATCATTACTGGCTTGCAAACCTTCTTGATCCACGTTACAAGGGTAAGGTTGCAGAACTCATCCTGCCTTCACTGACGGAGCAGAGGATGAAACATCTTCAGGAGGCCTTGAAGAAAGTTTTGTTCAACGCATTTCCAGAACCTGGGAGGTTACAGTTTCCTGGAGCTGGACAATGTGTTGCAGAGGCTTCATTCAGTCAGAGGAAGAGCGGTGGAGAAGGAGGCTGGCTGACCGATGCCTTTAAACAATTTTTCAGTCCTCAGCGCCAAAGTCTGATCAGATTAAGCAACCATCACCAGCGTCTGCATTACATGGTGCAGGAATATCTAGGGGAAAGAGCAGACTTGGAGACCTTTCCAACAGAGCATCCACTGGGTCTTGAGGATGGACCACTGGCCAGAACTTAATCAATATGCAATTATGCTACTGACCTGTCCTGCATCCAGCATGCTTTCTGAACGCAATTCAGTGCTCCACAGGCACGTTGATAGGCTCACATTCATAAAAATGAATCAGCCTTGGATCAGTAGCTATCAACCACCTGATGCCGATGTAACTGATTGAATTTGCTATGAATGTGGGATCCCTTGAAGACTGCCTATGCTGACTATCCTATTCCTCCTCAATCTTGATGATGCTAGCTTCCAATAATATTTTTGGTTTAGGACACCACCACCACCACCCAAGGTCCAAATTTTCTGCCCCTGTTTAACAGGGGCATGTAATTAAAAATGTTGATATATTTTCAATGCAGGGCCCGTTCCTGCGCCCAACAAGAGTAACTGTAAGGAGTTACAGTGTTGTGGCACCACCACCAAAGGCCCAATTTTTTATGCCCCTGTTTAACAATTTTTTATATAATATTTCAACGCAGGGCCCATTCTTGCGCCCAACAAGAGTAACTGTGAGGGCTTACAGTGTTCTGGTACCACCAACACCTAAGGCCCAATTTTCTGCAGAGTATATAGTGCTTGGGGCCCCCCCTACGCCATTTAAAAAAATGTGGATGCGGGGTTCCCCTAATATCCATACCAGACCTGAAGGGCCTGGTATGGATTTTGGGGGTGACATCCACGCCATTTTTTTGGGGGTATTTTTGGTACTTTTACCTTTATTGCTGGGATCCGACAATACATTACAGCCGCAAGCAGTTTTAAATGACATTTTTTTCCCCATAGAAATATAATTTTGCTGTGGCACTGTTATAAACATGGGAAAGATGCGCTATTTTACAGGCATACTAAGGACACCCCCCCCCCCCCCCCCCCCCAGGCACGATATTTAAAGGAATATTTCATTTTTATTGTTTCACTTTAAGCATTAATAAAATCACTGCTCCTGAAGAAACTGCTGTTTTTAAAACTTTTTTTTGCATTGATACATGTCCCCTGGGGCAGGACCTGTGTCTATAAGCCTTTAAAATTAGCACTTAGAAATTAGCTGATTTTTCACGTGCGTGTCCCATAGACTTTAACGGTGTCACGTGTTCGAACTAATTGTTTGCATGTTCTGCTGCAAACCAAATCTGCGGGGGTGTTCGGCTCATCCCTTCTGGCCTGTCAGTTTAGGTGGACAACCATGTAGGTTTGCAGTTGTGTCATACTCTTTCCATTTTCGGATGATCGATTGAACAGTGCTCCGTGAGATGTTCAAAGCTTGGGATATTTTTTATAACCTAACACTGCTTTAAACTTCTCCACAACTTTATCCCTGACCTGTGTGGTATGTTCCTTGGCCTGCCTGATGCTGTCTGTTCAGTGAGGTTCTCTAACAAACCTCTGAGGGCTTCACAGAACAGCTGTATTTATACTGAGATTAAATTACACACATTACTAATTAGGTGACTTCTGAAGGCAATTGGTTCCACTAGATTTTAGTTAGGAGTATCAGAGTAAAGGGGGCTGAATACAAATGCACGCCACACTTTTCACATATTTATTTGTCAAAAATGTTGAAAACCATTTATCATTTTCCTTCCACTTCACAATTATGTGCCACTTTGCGTTGGTCTATCACATAAAATCCCAATAAAATGCATTTACTTTTTTGGTTGTAACATGACAAAATGTGGAAATTTTCAAGGGGTATGAATAATTTTTTAAGGCATGGTATAAGAATCCAGCAAGCATGAGTAGAGAACACCACCATGTGCTCTCCAAAAATGTCTTAAAACCATTTAGTCAGAGATAAAATCAGTGCCTGAGAATGCTCAGATCGCGGTCTCGGCTCCTGTCGCCTTCTTTGAATGCAAGCCAGGAAAAAACTGCCCACAGTGACTGCATCCCTTCCTGTCATCCATGCAGTGTACTTGCACTGCTGTAGCCATCTTGGAAATGACAAATACCCACAAACAGGTGCAGGAAACACACTGACAAACAGAGAAAATAAAGGAAAAGCAAAGGGAAAAAGCTGCCACTTACTCTACTTTGTTCCGACTTCGGAAGAGCTCTGGTCATTTAGCAGCCAAATCTTCCAGTGCTGAAGTGGTTAAAGACACACAGAAACACCTTGGGAGTGAGCACGCATGAGTGCTCCCATAGCAAGCGGCTTGTTATGAGAGAACTCGGCAAGGGCCAGGGGCCAGGAGTACAGGTGGGGGACCAGAGAAAAGGAGGATCAGGGCCACTCTGTGCAAAACCATTGCACAGAGCAGGTAAGTATAAAGCCCCATACACACGGTCGGACCGTGGACCAACTTTCCCTTGGACTTTTGTCCAAAGGGCGTTGGCCCTCAAGTTGGTACTGCATACACACGGTCGGACTTTTGAGACAACCAACACGAACGTAGTGACGTTTCAACGTACTGACGACACTTCAAAAGAGGACGTTCGAATACTCCAGCGCCACCTTTGGTCAACTTCTATATTGTTGTCTGATCTTTTGCATTGGTTCTGAGCATGCGTGTTTGTACTGTGGACAAAAGTCAGTTGGTACTGCATACACACGTTCGGACTTTGGTCCTTCGGACTTTTGTTGGCAGAAAGTTGGTCCGTTCGCACAGCCAACAAAAGTCCGATGCAACCTGGAAAAAGTTGGTCCGATGGAGCGTACACACGGTCGGATGTTAGTCCAAAACAGCTAATTTGCATGTTGGTTGTCAAAAAGTCCGATCGTGTGTATGGGCCTTTACATGTTTGTTATTTAAAAAAAAATAAAAATTAGCTTTTAATATCACTTTAACTTCAGTACCCTACTCCTGGCCCTGCCAAGGCCAAGACAGGAAATAAGGATTGGGGATCACCAGGACAGTAAAGCACATAATGCAATAAAAAAAAACTATATGTGTTCTGTCCTTTTCCTGGTGTACCAAAAATGTGTTCATTCTGGGATTTTGTTAGTATGATGCCTACCCTTTCCCACTGTAAAACAAAAAGAAAAGTATTCGTTGGAGTTGAGTTTTTTCAGGGTCATGTCACACAAGTGAGCATGCCATGGTGACCTAACTTGATTTAATGGTGATAAATTGCTAGGAAACTGCTAAAGAATGGTCAATTATTTTTAATTGTGTCACTAAGTTGCTCAGTCACTAGTAATTTATTGCTAAATGGCTTAACTGATGAGTTTCTGCAGCGTTTCATCCTTGCATCGACCCTGGTGGCTGCTGCTTCCTATACTCAATAATGTCTAGCAACAAATCACTGATGATGTGCAATCTGTAACAGCGTCACAAGGATGCTGTGCTGGGACATTCTGTAGCTAGATATTACAGGGGTCAAGTCCTGGGAAAAAAGTGTGGGAACTCCCACCCAAGATCTACTCGCCCCCACCAAAAAAAAAAAAAATGATACGCTCATATGCAAGAACGCTTAAAAAGTGGTATTTTTCATCCAATTTTCGTATTGTGTGTATGAAGCTTAACTGTTAGAACATAAAAATAAAAAAAAACAATCCTCAATAAACATAAATACGGTAATTCTCTGAATAATCAGCATTCATTCAATTGTGCTTCCATGCAAATGTGAACATCATGTTCTGATCTTTATTGGGGAATTTTATTTTGTATATAGAGTGTTTATGTGGTGAGTTTACACTTTTCATTGAACAGAGTTTGGATAACACAGGGTTAAACGGAAAGGTCATAAATTAACTGCACATTATCTGGACAGAATGCTTGGGGAGATAGTGATGTGTTCCTGCTTAGGAGATGTATGTTAGCTTGGGGGGCTGCAAACTCTGCAGGGCTCCAACACACACTCGCTGCTATTCCAACCCTTCACATATTTCCACATAAACTTCCCTCCTGGCATTAAACTTTGCCAGGTATTGTGATCAGCTTACCACCCCAAACTGATGTTCCTCCCTCAGCTCACCTCTCTCCCTGCATGTCCTGTGAGCAGAATAGCTGTGCTCCTCCTCTGGGTTCTCTCATCATATGGCACTGAAGATAGAGGAGGGGGGGATTCAGCGGGACACACAGAGCAAGTATGCAGGAGCCGGGGGGGGGGGAGGATGAGGAGACAGAAAATCAGGAGGGGCTGGCGGGGAGGAGCGCATCACGAGAGGTCTGACTAAATACAATCTCTTAGCAGCAGGGACCTGATCTACCCGTCAGCTAGCTGTGATTGACAGGTAGATGAAGCGGAAGCTGTCATGGGGCCCCCTACTGGCAATGCCTGAATGGTCAGTCCACCCCTGGTGTGCGTCACTTACTATTGCGAGCTGTGTCGGCGGCTGCTGGTGTAGCACCTGCCACACAGCTTGCATACTTCAAAGTCTTGCAGGACACAGCTGCTAAAGGGAACTGAGTTCCTGTTGTGGAAAAAGTACAGGAACTCCATTCCCATGCGTTCCCGCAGGGACTTGAGCTGAAATATTCTTTTTAGAGGGAGGATTCATGTGTGACAAGAAAGCATCTTGAACTAAGTCCCGTGGATATCCCTTTTCCTCAAATTTTTGTATCATCGAGCCACCCTGTGTGACAGCCTCCTCCCAGCAGCCCATCATTAGGTTGCCGTATACTGGAGCAAAATTTGCCCCCATGGCTGTGCCCCTACATTGCAAATAAAACTGTTTAAAAAATGTGAAGTAATTGTGTCTTAAGCAGAATTCAGTTGATTTAATCAGAAACTGTGACTGCAAGGAATTGATGTCTCCATTATGGGTGAGGAAATGTTGTATTGCCATAAGGCCTACCTCATGGGGTATAGATGTACAAAGGGATACGACATAGAGTGATGCCCGCATATATCCCTCTTCCCAAGTATAATGTTGGAGGACATCAATAACTGGACTTGAGTGGGAGTTGGCAAACCAGGGGTTGTAGAAAAAAAAATCGAAATACATTGATAAGTCATTAGTAAAGCTATTGGTACTAGGCACTATTGGTCTTCCCGGAGGATCTATCAAAGACTGGTGTACTTTTGGGAGATGGTAAAAATATGGTGTGCTACACTCAGATGGAAACGGAAATTGTCTTTCCTTTTTGTCAAGCACTCTGTTTTCCCAAGCCTCGTAGACCAAGATTTTGAGTTCTAATTGATATCCGGGGAGAGGGTCAGCTGTCAATTTAAGATAAGTATCAGTGTTGGCTAGCAGCCTACTCGCCTCTTTGATGTAATCTACTCTGTTCTGCACCACTAAGCTCCCACCCTTATCGGCTTGTCTGATATTAATATCAGTATTCGCTGTTAGATCTTTTAAGGCCCGGCTTTCTTCCCTTGTTAAGTTATGATATCTGTTAGTGTTAGGGGTGTCGCAAAGTGCTAAAAGGTCTTTATAAACAGCCTGATAGTAGGTCTCTATGTAAGGACCCTTTGAATGTGTTGGGAAAAACTTTGTTTTTGGTCTAAAAGTAGTGTTTGACTGATGGTTCTAGAAATGGTGTTGGGATATGTCCCTCTGTATGGCCCTCTTCTCAGAGTTCTTCCAGAATATGGAAGAACTGTCAAAAAATGTCTGTCAAATGTCATCATTTGATTAAGTGTGTGGCCCCTTATCTATTTTGGAACATGATTTGTTGTTTATCACTGATTAATCTAGGTGTATTAATGTTCAACTGCCTGTTGTGAGTCTGCTTCTTCCACTAACCCATTGAGCGCTGGATTGTTTATTTTTGTTCTGTATATACAGTGTGTATATATATATCTCAAATACACTGTCACTAACTGAATAACCCATAATGTTCTGTCTTTGTTTTTCATGTGTCTGCCCTTCCATGTGCTCCTTGCTGTGAAGGCCAGTTATAGGTGGGGGCAGGGACCTTTTGGTTTGTTACTGGTGTATAATATGGTCCGGAGACACACTGTACACTTTGCTGTCACTGTGCTCTTGCTGGGTGTCCAGTGTGCTCCTGGTCCTTTAATGGGTATTGGGCTTCCTCCAGGTCCACCTGCCCCTCATCTATCCATTTAATGCATGTGCTTCCATTGTGGAGACGCTTATAAACATAAATTCATTAGCGTTAGGACTGCAAGCATACACAGGGTGCCGTGAAGAGGCCTTGCAGCTTATGCATGCGTTTGCAAATGTGTGCTAACTAAACCCCTGTTTTTAATGCAGACTGTTGGACAGGTTAATTTGGTCAGTTAGCAGACTGGTTGGTGAGTTGAGCTATGTTATGTTCTGTCTTTGTTTTTCACTAACTGAATAACCTGCCCGCTTAATCTAAACCAAGCTATCGCTCTGTCAATGCCAACAACACTACACACGGCCGCCGTGTAAGCAGCCTTATATAGTGTGGGGCATGGACTTAGTGCCCCTGAGCCATGATTGGCCAAAGGCACCCTGGCTCTTAGTAGAGCATGCTGTGATTGGCCAAAGCATGCAGGTCAAGTGCATGCTTTGGTCAATCATCATACAGTAATGCACTGCAATCTCGCAGTGCATTATGGGGCGTTCCGTGGCGCTCAAATTTTCTGCGAACGCCCCATAATGTTCGATCTTCGGTGAACGGGCGAACACTCGATGTTTGAGTCGAACTTATGTTCGACCTGAACATCGAGCTGATCCTTACAGGTCAGGCAAGGAGAGCATTCATCAGAGAAGCAGCCAAGAGGCCCATGGTAACTCTGGAGGAGCTGCAGATGTTCACAGCCCAGGTGGTAGATTCTGTCCAGAGGTCAACTATTAGGCATGCATTCCACAAATCTGCCCTTTATGGAAGAGTGGTAAGAAGAAAGCCATTTTTGAAAGAAAGCCCTAAGAAATACCATTTGCAGTTTGCGAGAAGCCATGTGGAGGACACAGCAAACATGTGGAAGAAGGTGCTCTGGGGTCAGATGAGACCAAAATTGAACTTTTTGGCCCAAACGCAAAATGCTATGTGTGGTGGGAAAACTAACACTGCACATCACCCTGAACACACCTTCCACACTGTAAAACATAGTGATGGCAGCATCATTTTGTGGGGATGCTTTTCTTCAGCAGTGTGAGGGAAGCTGGTCAGAGTTGATGAGAAGATGGATGGAGCCAAATACAGGGCAATCTTAGAAGAAAACCTGTTAGAGTCTGCAAAAAGACTTGAGACTGGGGTAGAGGTTCACTTTCCAGCAGGGCAATGACCCTAAACATACTGCCAGAGCTACAATGGAATGGTTTAGATCAAAGCATATTCATGTGTTAGAATGGCCCAGGACCTAAATCCAATTGAGAATCTGTGGCAAGACTTAAAATTTGCTGTTCACACACACTCTCCATCCAATCGGACAGAGCTTGAGCTATTTTGCAAGGAAGAATGGGCAAAAATGTCACTCTCTAGATGTGCAAAGCTGGTAGATACATCCCCAAAAAGACTTGCAGCTGTAATTGTAGCGAAAGGTGGTTCTACAAAGTATTAACTAAGGGGGGCAGAATACAAATACACGCCACACTTTTCACATATTTATTTGTAAAAAAAAATGAAAAACCATTTATCATTTTCCTTCCACTTCACAATTCACAATTATGTGCCATTTTGTGTTGGTCTATGACATAAAATCCCAATAAAATACATTTACGTTATTCATTGTAACATGACAAAATTTGAAAAATTTCAAGAGGTATCAATACTTTTTTAAGGCACTGTATGGTCATTGTCTGCAGGTATGTTTTTTGCTTCTATTTGGCATTCACCTGGGCTCTTTCTTTCTCAGGTGCTTTCTCTGGGTTCACTGTGTCATGCTGTTTTTCATTTCAGTTTGTTGTTTTATCCTGTTCTATCCTGCCCAGTCAGACCACCCATTGTCTGTAAGGTAAAGGGAAGAAAAAATAGAGCATATGGTCCCAGTGCTGTTGTAATATCTACAGCCCTGCATGGACCTCAATATGGAGGGAGCCCTCTAAAGGCCAAAAAAGTCACCATCTAAGCATTGGCATCTAGGAAATGTTGATCAAAGTCATCGTCTCGCCTTTCATTATCATTGCTCCCAATCTACAAAACATCACAGGTTAACAGCCTTAATAGTTGCTGTATTTGTGGTGGAATGTCATTGCCTGACAAGCTAGTATGTCGAGTCTGCTTGGAGCAAGCAGCCTACAACCCTGCAAGAACCTCAAGGTGGAAGGAGCCCCTAAGGGCAATAACCAGTGGTCATCTAGGAGCAGACATCCCTGGCAATGTTGATCAAGGTCATTATTTCTCCTCCTCTTAATATCATCGCTCCCCATCTACAAAACATCACAGGTTAACAGACTTAATAGTTGCTGTATTTGCAGTGAAAAACCATTGCCTTGCAAGCTAGTATGTCAAGCCCACTTGGAGGAAGCAGCAACAGACAAAGAAGCAGACATCAGGAAAGTAGCGATCCAGCCCTCAACTGAGGAGTAGAGAATCCATCTGTTGACTCCTTGGCCGATTCTTTAATCAAAGCTTTGATTAAAGAATCGGTCAATAAGTCAATAGATGGAGTCTCTACTCCTCAGTCGAGGGATGAATTGCCTAGCACTTCCAACCAGAGCCAGCAAGTGGTGCTCCGTTGGAAAGTTTGTCAGAGGACAAAGGCATTAAAGGGGCCACAGGCTTTTATTTCTGCCTAATAGAAGCCTTTTAGATGGGCAGTTAAGGAAGAAATTACCTGGGGTGAAATGGAGGAAACTCTCCACAATGTTAGAAAGTACCTCCCAAATCTCAAGAGAGATACAGTTTAATTTCCCCTCTTTGAGGGACTGGAGGGGTTAATCCAGGATAGCAGGGCCCAGAGGAAAAGGCCTGTATGAATAACATGTTGTCAAAACTGTAACCCCTGAAAGAGCCAAAGAGCAATCTGCTATTGTCACCTCCAATGGTGAATCTATCATTATTGCGACTGACAAGACTGGTCACCTTGCGGTTACGTTCAAAGACGCTCTAGACCGAAAATTATATCTAGAGCTAAATCGCTCTCATGAAGCATCTGAATGTTCCTACAGACCAGCAATACCATTTGCAGCAGTAGGCAGAGAGATATCAAGTTAGATGACTAATATTTAAAAATAAAAAAGGCTTTCTGGAGGCAGTGGAGAGACACAGTGGTAACAGCTTTGTAAGAGTTAAAATTGTCAAGATGCTTTGTGGAGTAGGCATCAGTAGGTGTCATTTGATGTTCTTTAGGAGTGATGCTGTCCGCAGTCACAGCAAAGAGGGCATAACGGCAGAAGCCATCGTCGATAGGATCACGCCTCATAATCAAACTGGTACAAGATACCAGACAAGGGCTCCAATCAATATTCGTAAGTAGACTGGATACAGTCACTTTATGGGTGATCAGTGCCAGGTCAGGGCTGATATCATCTGATAAAATCAGAAGAATCAAAGAGGTCCAGCTTATAGGCAGTAACTTCAGGTTACTTATGAAAAGGAAAAATCCTATAGTCCGGGAAAAGATTACCAAAGGGAACTGGAGAAGTACTTCTCTTTGTTGAAGCCTATCTAAGGCACCTGTCTTGAAAGAACACAAAAAAGTCTCCCTAAGGGATCCCTCATCCAGGGGGTACCTGTGGGAACCAGATAGAAGCATTTTGCACACACATAGATGGAAAATATTCAGGATCAGTGGACTTGCAGCCAACCAGGCTACCGCTTTTGAGAGAAAATCCAAAACCTCTGCTCCTGTTTGTGGCTGAATTAATTAAAAAGTGAGCAATAGTGAAGGATTCTGTTCCTAGTAATAAAAATAAAAATCAGGTGATCTGTGCCCAGTGCTAAACTTAAAAAAAAAACAAGCAAATTAAGTTGGAGTTGTTTGAGGTGGGGAATCTGCAATCCACTCTATTATCGATATCTCTGGGAGATTGGATGCTCTCTGTAGATTTATCAGATGCCTATTTACATGTCCCAATCCATCCTGCATTTCATTCCAACTTCCAGTTTCAGTGCTTTCCCTTTGTCTGTCCACCTCCCCCAGGACATTCACAAAGGTCCTACTTTCTGCCATATCGAGGGGGTAAGAAAGCACCACTACTTGGATAGCATCCTTCTTCTAGCCAGCAATTGGGAGATGCTTATCCAGCATCAGGACGCTCTGCTACACACTCTACAGAATTTTGGGTAGCCAATCAACTTGGAAGAAGGCTTTCCTCTGCCCAACCCAAGGAATGATGTTTCAGTCGAACTTCCACGAGGGAAGATCTATCCTGTGATAGAGAAAGTCAAAAGTGCTTTGGGAGCGAAGTCCTGCAGTGCAAAATCTGGTGCAGCTGTGCATGGTGACATCATGCACAGCTGCACCAGATTTTGCACTTTTAGTAAATCAACCCAACTGTGTCCTGTGAAAGCAGCTTCTCATCGATGAGTATTCCAGTCACCTTTTTTCTATGAGTGGAAGAGGCTGGATACCCCCACAGAGGATACCCCTACAGAGGAGGATTCTTTCCCCAGTAACCACCCCCACAGAGGAGGATTTCTACCCTACATCCAGGAGATTTCATGCCTATCACCCTTGCAGGGGTTAGGCACTCTGGTGAGTGTTTTCACATTAGGGGTCACTCGACGGAAGGAGGGGAGCACTGAATTGTTACCGTTCACAAGTCATCTACCTGCTTACACAAGACATATGGTGTTACAGGATTTTTGATCTTTAAAAGAACAACACAGGACTTCACCATTTTTTCACATTTTTTGATTGATGATTTTTTTGAATATATCACCATCTTTACGTTCTCCTTTTGTTCACTCTGATTAACATTTTTTTTACTTGGGACACTTGCCAAGGAATTGTATTTAATATTTTAAATATTTTTGTCCTTGTCCATTTCTTATGATATTTTGAAATTTGTGTATTTTACCACTCATTGTTGGATGCTCAGGAACTTTTTAGTTTTTCATTTGAATTTATTTACCTACCATCTACTATATACATAATCTTTTTCACTGCATAGGAGTCACTTTATATATTCAGATATTTATGCATTGCTTGTCATATGTATTTATTCACATATATTCATTATTAGTTATTTATTTATAATTATTATTTTTATTGCACGGAATTTTTATCGCACGGAGTCACTTTTAATTATCTTGAGTGTGCAGCAACACCATTGGTTTTTTATATATTCTCTTATCAGTTACACGCACATAACAGTTGCTTTTTATACACTAGTCATATCCTTATATTTCACTTTACAGTGATTATCTATCTGACTCTCCCTACATATACCTTGAACAGCGCCACCATCCCTTATTTCATTAACATTTCCTTCTACTACACACTTGTGTGCAGTATCTCACTGGGATGCTGCAGTTCCAATCCTAAGCGCGGATTCTATAGCACTTTCCATAAGGGGGATACAAAAACACTGAAATTCAAAAGAGCCAACTTCCCTAAACTACGAACCTTGCTAGAAGGCATAAATTGGGATAAAATCTTAGGAGCAAAGAACATGGAGGAGAGATGGGTTTGCTTTAAGAGCATATTAAATAAGGGCATTAGCCAATGCATCCCATTGGGTAATAAATTTAAAAGAGCGAACAAAAGTCCTGGATGGCTTAACTCCAATGTAAAAATGCATATAAAAGCAAAGGAGAAGGCCTTCAAAAAATACAAGGTTGAGGGATCATCATTAGCATTCAGACTTTATAAAGTATGAAGCAAGAAATGTAAGGGTGCAATAAGGACAGCTAAGATAGAACATGAAACACACATAGCGGAGGAGAGAAAGACACATAGCGGAGGAGAGAAGAAATTCTTTAAGTAAGTAAACAGTAAAAAAGGGAGGACAGACCATATTGGTCCCATAAAGAATGAGGAAGGACATCTGGTTACAAAGGATAGGGAGATGGCAGTGAATTTATTCTTCTCCTCAGTCTTCAGTCTTCTGGTGGGCATGTCACAAATCAGGCGGTTTACGGGCAGGTGGACTTCCCACAGAATTTCAGCCAACCGAGCACTGGCTGTGTATGACCGCCTGAAATGGCTACAGACTCTTCTGGCCAGCCTTAGCACATCTTGTAACCCTAGTAACGTATTTAGGAAACGCTGCACCACCAAATTGAGGACATGTTCCAGGCATGGCACATGTGTCAACTTTCCCTGTCTAAGGGCGGACAAGAGGGGGTAGACTCACAGGTCTGGCATCATCACACCAACTGTATGGAGACGTGGGGGCACAACAAGCTGCAGCACCGTGCCCTGTCCTGCATCCTATCAAGTTGCAAGCAGCGTTACCCAGTGTGCTGTGAACGAAATATATCTTCCCTGTCCATGCTTGCTGGACCACGTGTCAGCAGTAAGGTGGATTTTACGGCTGACTGCCTTGCCCAACGATGCCAGAACATTCCCTTCCACATGATGGTAGAGAGATGGAACGGTCTTACTTGAAAAGTAGTAGCGACTGGATACCTGCCATTGTGGTACAGCACATTGTGCAAATTTACGGAAAGGGGGCAGAATACACCAGGCTGAAAGGCAGAAGTTGCAAAAGCTTTGACAAGCTTGCATTTAGATGCTGGGCATGTGGGTGGCAAGGACTGTATTTTTTTTCTGCTGCAGCAGATGGGGCAGAGAAATTTGCCGGCTACAGTCTACAGCTGGTGGTGTGCTGCTGGCAGATGTGCTGCTAGGACCTGGGACACCCTGTGCTATACCATCATCCCTGTCAGTGGAGGCTGCTCAGAGATAATGACTCGGTATAGCAGAGGCAGACTGAAGTGGGTAAGGAGGAGGAGGAGGAAGGACAGATTTGTGCCCCTTTTGTGTGACTTTTAGGTGCTCTTGCCAACGAGCTGTACAACATAATAATTATAATTCTCAATATTGGGATGTTGGTATCACCAGTTTGACTACTCCATCTTGCATTTTATTATACAACGAGCTGAGTGGTTGGACAGTAAATGCCTTGTTAAGCATGTGGTACCCAAATGGTTGGTGTTTTAAAGTGGTTGTATACCCTAAAAATTAACTTGCACCTACAGGTAAGCCTAGATTAAGGCTTACCTGTAGGTACAAGAAATATCTCCTAAACCTGCACAGTTTAGGAGATATTTTAAAAGAACGTTTTACAACGTTGTCTACGGCGCATGCGCGCCGTAGACAACGGTGCATTTACAGGGTTAATCCCCATCTTCAACTGCGGTGAGCCGCAGTTGAAGTGTCCCGCGCGTATGCGCGGAGCGACGTCCTCGCCGCTCTGGCCAATCACAGTGCCGCAGTGGCGCTGTGATTGGCCGGAGCGGCGATACCCGGAAGGGTATCTGTTTAGCTATGGATGCGGCCGGAGGGGGAGAAGAACACGGCGTCGGGGGCCCCGATCTAAGGTAAGTGATGCATAATGAGCTAGTATGCTAGTCATACTAGCTCATTATGACTTTGTCTTGCAGGTAGATAACCCCAAAAAATTTTTTCAAATGGGTATACAACCACTTTAAGATGTGCCTGAGACACAGTTTGCAGATAGCAACAGTGCGATCTGCTGCAGATGTGCCTGAGACACAGTTTGCAGATAGCAACAGTGCGATCTGCTGCAGATGTGCTGAAAAAGGCCCAGACAGCTGAGCTTTGGGGAGTGGGTCAGGAGATAACAGCTGCAGAATGTGATGGAATAGGGTGGCTGCTCTCTACTCTTTCTTGATGTCGGCGTCCTTGGGGTTGTGCCGCCTCACCTTCAGTTTCCTCCTCTGCTTTATCTGGCACCCAAGTTGCATCAGTAACCTCATCATCATCATCTCCATCTCCTCCATCTTCATCATTACCACTGGAGACAACTTGGCAATACGCTGCGGCTTGGGAAACATGAATGCCAATTTGTCTACCAGTGTTCCTCCCTCTCTCTAGGCTCACGTTCCTGTCCTCCAAAACGCCAAACGTACAGTGACGCACAGAACTATATGGCGTTAAACTGGCAGTAATGCACACAAAAGTAAATGGCATTAAACTGGCAGTAACACACAAAACTATATGGCGTTAAACTGGCAGTAACGCACACAGAACTATATGGCGTTAAACTGGCAGTAACGCACACCAAACTATATGGCGTTAAACTGGCAGTAGCACACACAGAAGTAAATGCCGTTAAACTGTCAGTAACGCAATCAACTAGATGGTGTTCAACCATCACTACACTGACGCTATCTGAACTGTCCTTACTGTAGCTCAGTGTTTCTCAACTCCAGTCCTCAAGGCGCCCCAACAGGTCATGTTTTCAGTATTTCCCTCAAATGAAACAGCTGTGGTAATTACTAAGGCAGTGAAACTGATCAAATCACCTGTGCAAAATAATGGTAAGCCTGAAAACATGACCTGTTAGGGTGCTTTGAGGACTGGAGTTGAGAAACACTGCTCTAGCTATACACTAATGTAAAGATTACTGACACGGTCTCACTACACTACAGTGAAACTATCTGAGCAGTCCCTACTCTACACTAATGTATGTATGAATGACACGGTCTCACTACACTACAGTGAAACTATCTGAGCTGTCCATACACTAGCTGCACACTATGCTAAGCTGAATGATGGTCCTCCTCACTACACTATCCCTAGACTGACACTAAACTAATATTCTTTACTGACAATTGAAGCAAAATAGCACAGTATAGCACACTAACTAACTAATAGCACTGAACAGAGCCCTGTTCTATCTCTCTCCACGCCAAAATCACACAGAAAATGTCTGCCATTGAAAGAATACTTTTATACTGTCCAATCATGACTCTGACAGTGCTCTGTGCCCTGATTGGCTGAAGCTTTCACTGCTTCAGCCAATCAGTGATTGCAATGCACTGTTCAGCACCGCAATGCATTGTGGTCGGTTCGGGGGGCCGAACAAGCGCTTGAACGACCTGTTTGTTAGGCTGAACAGCGAAAGTTCGGGCCGAAACCGTTCGCCCATCCCTATTTGAAAGTCAGCAATATGGTCTTCCCGGAACACCTTTATTATACTTTATTGGGTGAACCTGGCTCAGCTCACGCCTGTAAAATTTGTTGTGCAGACGCATATTTATGCTACTGATTAATACAAATATTTTCATACACCCTCCTGTGTAGTGGGGTAGATTGTATGCTGCCCTGATGCATCAGGAAAACCGAAAATCGTATACTCAACTTTCCTTAAATTTTTATTTCCTGGTGCATCCTTATGGCAGCGTACAAATTCCCACCCAAATGGTGGGAGTTTCAGAGAATGCCATGAGCCAGGCCTGTCTTTGATTTATAGTTAACCGGTCATATCAGGTTGCAGGGGCAGAACCACAACCCATTGTATGCTGTCATGAAGATGCACCCGGGAAGGAAAATTATGGAGAGGTGAGTATACATTTTTTCAATTTTTTTTTGTGGAGTGGTGAGTTTGTAATTGTTTTGGTTGTCATTTTTGTTAGTTTTTTTTTTTGATTGTTTTTTTTATAGTGATATTTTTTTGTGGTGGTCTTTATTGGAGTTCGGATAGGTTAGATGCCTCTTGTGCCTTTTCTGGCATGTCTCCCCAAGGTTGGAATGAGGTCTGGGCCACCCTGGGTCTTCTGAGTGAGACCATCTTCCTCTTTGCGCTCCAAGATGGAGTGCAAGGTGCAGACGGACAACGTCTGGTCCATAGATTGTATTACTTCCGATTGCACGATCTGTGGCTGGGTTGCTATTGTAGCCCTGGCATTTCCCATATATGGGAATAATTCGGGACAATTCTGGACCTTTACATATTGCAATTTACAGTTGTCAGGGGTCAGCAGCTGGGAGACCAGACATATGTAGCTACAGACCGAAACTGGGACCAGACCATAGCATATATCATAAGTATACAGTAATTGAGATTTATTTACAGTAAAGCAAAAGACAAGCAAACACCAGTAAATAGCGAACCTAAAGTGATTGTAAACCCTCGTTTTTTATTTTATTTAAAATAACAAACATGTCATACTTACCTCCACTGTGCAGCTTGTTTTGCACAGAGTGGCCCCCCGATCATCCTCTTCTGGGGTCCGCCGGCGGCGCTGGTAGCTCCTCCCCGCATCAGATAACGCCCTAGGAGAAGTGCTGTCCCGAGGGGTTACCTTGTGTGCGTGCTCCCGAGTCCAGCATTCGGCATCCATAGACACGAATGCCGGACTAGGCCGCGCCCCCGGCACCCACATCATTGGATTTGATTGACAGCTGCGGGAGCCAATGGCTGCGCTGCTATCAATCTATCCAATCAAGAGCCGGGACCCCATGCAGAGATGGACAGCGTGTCTGCCGAGGAAAATACGGGGCTCAGGTAAGTAAAACGGGGGGCTGGTCACTGCCAGGTGTTTTTTCATGAGGGTTTACAACCCCTTTAACCACTTCACAACCGGCCCATAGCCGAAAAAACGGCTACAGGGCGGTTGCTTAACTCTGGGAGGGCGTCATATGACGTCCTCCCAGAATTCCCCTCTTGTGCGCCCACTGGGGCGCGCACTCGAGAACATCCATGATCGCTGGGTCCAGAGGACCCGGCGGATCACGGTAAACAGCCGCTCATTGACGGAGCGATCACATGTAAGCAAACCGGCGTCATTTGATGACGCCGGTTGTTCTCCCCTCCTCTCTCTGTACCGATCGGTACAGTGTGAGAGGAGAGGGGGAGGGATCGATGGCAGCAGTGCTGTGGGCGGGATCTGTAGTGCCCACAGCCTGCCCTGCAGTCACCACCGATCCATCCATCCATGCTCAGCCATCCCTCCATACCCTGCAATACACAGCATTAGCCTGCAGTGTATTGCTGGGTATTGCAGGGTATGGAGGGATGGCTGAGCATGGATGGATGGATACCATGCCATACTCTGCCATACCCTGCGATACTCTGCCATACCCTGCCATACCCTGCCATACCCTGCCATACCCCTGCCATACTCTGCCATACCCTGCGATACTCTGCCCTACCCTGCGATACTCTGCCATACCCTGCGATACTCTGCCATACCCTGCGATACTCTGCCATACCCTGCGATACTCTGCCATACCATGCCATACCCAGCAATACTCTGCCATACCCAGCGATACTCTGCAATACTCTGCGATACTCTGCAATACTCTGCGATACTCTGCCATACCCAGCGATACTCTGCCATACCCAGCAATACTCTGCCATACCCTGCGATACCCTGCCATACCCTGCGATACCCTGCCATACCCTGCGATACTCTGACATACCCTGCGATACTCTGACATACCCTGCGATACTCTGACATACCCTGCGATACTCTGACATACCCTGTGATACTCTGACATACCCTGCGATACTCTGACATACCCTGCCATACTCTGCCATACCCTGCCATACTCTGCCATACCCTGCCATACTCTGCCATGCCCTGCCATACCCTGCCATACTCTGCCATACCATGCGATACCCTGTAATACCCTGCGATGCTCGCTACGATCGAAGCCAGGATCGTTTTTTTCTTTTATTTCAGGCTTTCCAGCCTAGAGGTGAGATGTGGGGTCTTATTGACCCCATATCTCACTGTAAAGAGGACCTGTCATGCCATATTCCTATTACAAGGGATGTTTACATTCCTTGTAATAGGAATAAAAGTGATCAAAAAAAATTTTTTTTTAAGCGCCCTGTCCCCGTGTGCTCGCATGCAGAAGCGAACACATACGTAAGTCCCGCCCACATATGAAAACGGTGTTCAAACCACACATGTGAGGTATCGCTGCGAACGTAGGAGCGAGAACAATAATTTTGGCCCTAGACCTCCTCTGTAACTCAAAACATGTAACCAGTAAAAAAAAATTAAAGCGCCGCCTATGGGGATTTTTAAGTAGCGAAGTTTGGCGCCATTCCACGAGCGAGTGCAATTTTGAAGGGTGACATGTTGGGTATCTATTTACTCGGTGTAAGTTCATCTTTCACATTATGCAAAAACATTGGGCTAAATTTACAGTTTTGTTTTTTGTAAAGCACAAAACTTTTTTTTTCCCAAAAAAAAACGCGTTCGAAAAATTGCTGCGCAAGTACCGTGCTAGATAAAAAGTTGCAACGACCGCCATTGTATTCTCTAGGGTCTTTGCTAAAAAAACATATATAATGTTTTGGGGTTCTATGTAATTTTCTAGCAAATAAATGATGATTTTTACATGTAGGAGAGAAATGTCAGAATTGGCCCGGGTGCTCCAGAACACCTGATGGTGCTCCCTGCATGTTAGGCCTCTGTATGTGGCCACACTGTGTAAAAGTCTCACACGTGTGGTATCGCCATACTCAGGAGTAATAGCAGAATGTGTTTTGGGGTGTAATTTGTGGTATGCATATGCTGTGTGTGAGAAATAACCTGCTAATATGACAATTTTGTTAAAAAGAAAAAAAAAGAAAAATAAATGTGATCTTGCAAAGAATTGTGGGAAAAAATTACAACTTCAAAAAACTCACCATGCCTCTTTCCAAATACCTCGGAATGTCTTCTTTTCAAAAAGGGGTCATTTGGGGGGTATTTGTACTTTTATGGCATGTTAGGGTCTCAAGAAATGAGATAGGCCGTCAGTACTTCAGGTGTGATCAATTTTCAGATATTGGCACCATAGCTTGTGGACTCTATAACTTTCACAAAGACCAAATAATATACCCCAATTTGTACTTATTTTCACCATATGTAGCAGTATAAATTTTGGCCAAAATTTATCAAGAAAAATTACAAATTTGCTAAATTTTATAACAGAAACGAAGAAAAATTCATTTTTTTACTGAGTTTTCAGTCTTTTTTCTTTTATAGCGCAAAAAAATAAAAAACCCAACGGTGATTAAATACCACCAAAAGAAAGCTCTATTTGTGTGAAAAAAAGGACAAAAATTTCATATGGGTACAGTGTTGTATGAGTAATTGTCATTCAAAATGTGAGAGCACCGCAAGCTGAAAATTGGTCTGGTTATTAAGGGTGTTTAAGTGCCCAGAGGTCAAGTGCAGGGCTCAAGTCCTGCGGGAACGCATGGGAACGGAGTTCCTGTACTTTTTCCACAACAGGAACTCAGTTCCTGAAGCTGTGTCCTGCAAGACTTTGAAGTATGCAAGCTGTGTGGCAGGTGCTACACCAGCAGCCGCCGACACAGCTCGCAATAGTAAGTGACGCACACCAGGGGTGGACTGACCATTCAGGCATTGCCAGTAGGGGGCCCCATGACAGCTTCCGCTTCAATCTACCTGTCAATCACAGCTAGCTGATGGATAGATCAGGTCCCTGCTGCTAAGAGATTGTATTTAGTCAGACCTCTCGTGATGCGCTCCTCCCCACCAGCCCCTACTGATTTTCTGTCTCCTCATCCTCCCCCCCCCAGTCTCCTGCATACTTGCTCTGTGTGTCCCGCTGAATCCCCCCTCCTCTATCTTCAGTGCCATATGATGAGAGAACCCAGAGGAGGAGCACAGCTATTCTGCTCACAGGACATGCAGGGAGAGAGGTGAGCTGAGGAGGAACATCAGTTTGGGGTGGTAAGCTGATCACAATACCTGGCAAAGTTTAATGCCAGGAGGGAAGTTTATGTGGAAATATGTGAAGGGTTGGAATAGCAGCGAGTGTGTGTTGGAGCCCTGCAGAGTTTGCAGCGCCCCAAGCTAACATACATCTCCTAAGCAGGAACACATCACTATGTCCCCAAGCATTCTGTCCAGATAATGTGCAGTTAAATTATGACCGTTTAACCCTGTGTTATCCAAACTCTGTTCAATGAAAAGTGTAAACTCACCACATAAACACTCTATATACAAAATAAAATTCCCCAATAAAGATCAGAACATGATGTTCACATTTGCATGGAAGCACAATTGAATGAATGCTGATTATTCAGAGAATTACCGTATTTATGTTTATTGAGGATTGTTTTTTTTTATGTACTAACAGTTAAGCTTCATACACACAATACGAAAAATTGGATGAAAAATACCACTTTTGAAGCGTTCGTGCATATGAGCGTATCATTTTTTTTTGTTTTGGTGGGCGAGTAGATCTTGGGTGGGAGTTCCCACACTTTTTTCCACAGGACTTAACCCCTGGTCAAGTGGTTAAACAACAAGTGTCCCACAACCAAAAATGCCTAAGTGGCAGAAACTAAACTAACTATATACAATATGCACAATAAGGAAAGCCAGGGTAACAACAAGCAGCAGAAAGGGAACAGGATGCAAGGATATCTCAGGATGGATCTGGCATCAAGCAAGGCATTCAAAACACTGACACGATATGCAATAGTAGAGGTGGGACTTATGTATCCTCCCAGCAGCTGGAACTGATTGCTGAACCTGCTGACTGCTGGGAGACACCTGCTAGTGGACACTGAAACTGCAGCAATCATCCCAGAGCACCGCAGTGCCGCCAGCAGGAAAATTTGATCCCAACAGTCCCCCCCTTCCTTAAGGAGCAGCCTCCGGATGCTCCATCGTGCCTCACCATTGGGATCTGAAAGCATAGTACAGCTGGGCGGCAGCCTGGGAGTCAGCATAGTCCGGGTGGGCGGCAGCCCCGGAATCAGCATAGTAGGGCTGGGAGGCAGCCCGGGATTCAGCATAGTCTGGCTGGGCGGCAGCCAGGGAAGGCTTGGTAGCGGATGGCAGGTAACCAGTGGCAGACTCGGCATGGGATAGCAGGTCACCTAGGACATTAGAATGGAATTATTCTACATTGTGTTTGACATACAGTGTAAATAAACTAAAAAGATGTTAAGTTAGGTACCATAGATTACTGGATCTCTCCCTATTAACTGAGTTATATCACATTGCAAATATATAAGTGAAAGTCCAAAGCTGAAAGAGAGAAATTAAAAATTGCATGGTTAATACCACTTTAAGCAAGATTATGTAAGAAGGTAGGTCAATAAACATTTAAATCTAATTTTAATTTAATTGAACTAGTACTGATATTTGGAGTGTTAATTTTAGTGATGATTTCATATTTGTGAGCATTGGTTTCCTACTGGAATTTTCATCAGAAGCTCGTGTTAATCCACCTGTGTGCATGAATATATTTCTGGGATAAATGGACTTAAGTTGATGAAGACTAAGGCTTAAATTTGGACATGGAGATGTTCAGTTAGCCACTTTCTGGAAAGGGAAGTTGTATAACTCATGAACAAATTAATACTTAAATTAAAACTCATCTAAATTAAAGCAAGAGAAAATCAACTGAGCAATTCCCAATGCAAACAATCTATTTAACTGCATTCCACGTGTACAACATCTTGAGACTACATGAGAAATAGCATGGCTCAGTGTTCTTTTTGTTTTCTCTATATGCTTGGCACAGTGATATGCATCTTGTGGTTACCATAAGAAAAATGTTTATAATGCCTTCATATTATCTCATGGTAACATGTTTCGATAACTAAGCAGTTGCCCAAAAAATATTGGTGTGTTGGCTTTGTGTTGGAAGAGTCATTGCCTTTTCCTTGTAGCTATGTTTCTCTAAAAGTAGTGGTCAATTGTGGAGTATCAACAAAGCTGCATGCTCCAGTGAGGTGAATGAGCCCTTGCTCTGCAAGCTGGTTTGCTCCAGTGCTTCTAGACAACTAAGGTGGAAATTATAGTAAAGCTGAGGTAGGACAGCAACTTGCCAAGTATTCAGATGGCTGAGAATGTTAAGCAATGCCCAATTATTGCTCTTTGTTACAAGATCAAGTGATTGAGAACTGTGGGTGAATTGTCTGCTGCTGTTGTACTAGTCAGGACCTTGCCTGTTTAGTGACTGTTAAATCAAGCTAAGAGATGAGTTATTATCTTTACCTAGGGCTAGGAGTTGCTGTGGAGACAGCATGAGCCATTGTGAGAACAGTCTCAAGCCATTATTATCTGTGGGTTCCCGCACCAGGGTTGTTTAGTTTTTTCATCAAGCAAGGACTGTTCAGCAGCTTTATGGGGGTGCACTCTAAAGTACTTCTCGGCTCATCTAGTTAACTTGTCCTGGGTTTACAAACCACTAGGGATGAGCTTCGAGTTCGAGTCGAATTCATGTTCGACTCGAACATTGCCTGTTCGCCTGTTCACCGAACAGCGAACAATTTAGGGTGTTCGCAGCAAATTCGAAAAGCCGCAAAACACCCTGTAAAAGTCTATGGGAGAAATCTAAAGTGCTAATTTTAAAAGCCTATATGCAAGTTATTGTCATGAAAAGTGTTTGGGGACCCGGGCCCTGCCCCAGGGGACATGTATCAATGCAAAAAAAAGTTTTAAAAACGGCCGTTTTTTCAGGAGCAGTGATTTTAATAATGCTTAAAGTGAAACAATAAAAGTGTAATATTCCTTTAAATTTCGTACCTGGGGGGTGTGTATAGTATGCCTGTAAATGGGTGCATGTTTCCCGTGCTTAGAACTGTCCCTGCACAAAGTGTAATTTTTGCAGGAAAAAAAGCTATTTAAAATCACTCGCGGCTATAATGAATTGTCGGCTCCCGTAATACAGAGAACAGTCATTGAAAGCCATTGATAAAAAAAAAAAAAAAAAAATATGCGTGGGGTTCCCCCCAAATTCAATTACCAGGCCCTTCAGGTCTGGTATGGATATTAAGGGGAACCCTGGGTCAAAAAAAAAATGGAGTGGGGGTCCCCCTCAAAATCCATACCAGACCCTTATCCGAGCACGCAACCTGGCAGGCCGCAGGAAAAGAGGGAGGACAAGAGAGTGCCCCCCCCTTCCTGAACCGTACCAGGCCACATGCCCTCAACATTAGCAGGATGCTTTGGGGGTCTGTGACCCCTCAAAGCACCATGTCCCCATGTCCCCATGTTGATGAGGAGAAGGGTCTCATCCCCACAACCCTGGCCGGTGGTTGTGGGGGTCTGCGGGCGGAGGGCTTATCAGAATCTGGAAGCCCCCTTTAACAAAGGGACCCCCAGATCCCGGCCCCCCCTGTTTAAAATGGTGTAAAAAATAGTTAAAAAACACACAGACACCGTTGGGAAAAGTCCTTTATTAAAAATAAAAAAAAAAAAAATAAAAAAAAGATTCCAGCGGTGGTAATCCACTCTTGCTATCCAGCGATGGGTGGTCTCTTCTACGGGGTCCATCGATGACTGGTCTCTTCCGACGACGTCCAGCGCAGCGCATCCTGTCTCCATGGAGACGCTGTGGGAATCCCGTCTTAGCTGAGGAGGATGGCCACCAGTCACCTGACCCCCCGCCCCCCTCTGACGCAAGGGGAAACCCAGGCTTCCCCAGTCACGTACGTGTGACCCCGCCCCACTCTGACGCAAGGGAAAAGCTGGGCTTCCCCAGTGATCTACGGGTGACCCCGCCCCCTCTGATGTAACGCAGGTTTACATTACATCAGAGGGGGGCGGGGTCACCCGTACGTTACTGGGGAAGCCCAGCTTCCCCCTTGCGTTGCGACAGAGGGGGGCGGGGTCACCCTTACATCACTGGGGAAGCCTGGGTTTCCCCTTGCGTTGCGTCATCGCTGGATAGCAAGAGTGGATTACCACTGCTGGAATCTTTTTTTATTTTTTTTATCTTTAATAAAGGACTTTTCCCAATGGTGTCTGTGTGTTTTTTAACAATTTTTTACACTTTCTTTGTGAAATGGTAGGACCATTTCAAACAGGGGGGGGGGCGGGATCTGGGTGTCCCCTTGTTAAAGGGGGCTTCCAGATTCTGATAAGCCCCCCGCCCGCAGACCCCCACAACCACCAGCCAGGGTTGTGGGGATGAGACCCTTCTCCTCATCAACATGGGGACATGGTGCTTTGAGGGGGTCACAGACCCCCTAAGCATCCTCCCAATGTTGAGGGCATGTGGCCTGGTACGGTTCAGGAGGGGGGGGCGCTCTCTCGTCCCCCCTCTTTTCCTGCGGCCTGCCAGGTTGCGTGCTCGGATAAGGGTCTGGTATAGATTTTGAGGGGGAACCCCACGTCATTTTTTTTTCAAATTTGACCCGGGGGTTCCCCTTAATATCCATACCAGACCTTAAGGGCCTGGCAATTGAATTTGGGGGGAACCCCACGCATATTTTTTATTTTTTTTTTTTATCAATGGCTTTCAATGACTGTTCTCTGTATTACGGGAGCCGACAATTCATTATAGCCGCGAGTAATTTTAAATAGCTTTTTTTCCTTCAAAAATGACACTTTGTGCAGGGACAGTTCTAAGCACGGGAAACATGCGCCCCTTTACAGGCATACTATACACACCCCCCAGGTACGAAATTTAAAGGAATATTATTATTTCACTTTAAGCATTATTAAAATCACTGCTCCCGGAAAAAAATGACGTTTTTAAAACTTTTTTTTGCATTGATACATGTCCCCTGTGGCAGGACCCGGGTCCCCAAACACTTTTTATGACAATAACTTGCATATAGGCTTCTAAAATTAGCACTTTTGATTTTGAACGTTCGAGTCCCATAGACTTTAACCAGTAGCTGACCGCCGGTTGTCAATTGACGGCCAGGCGGCGCAGCTCTCAGGGCGGGAGGGCGTCATATGACGTCCTCCCCTTCCCAACCCTCCAGGGAGCGCGCGATGTCCGCCGGGGCACCTGCGATTGCCCGGTAACACAGCGGGACAGTGGATCTGTGTGTGTAAACATACAGATCCACGGTCCTGTCAGAGGAGAGGAGCCGATGGTGTGTTCTCAGTACAGAGAAACACTGATCGGTCTCCTCTCCTTGTGAGTCCCCTCCCCCTACAGTTAGAATCACTCCCAGGGAACATATTAACCCCCTCGTGGTTAACCCATTCCCTGACAGTCACATTTATACAGTTATCAATGCATTTTTATAGCACGGATCGCTGTATAAATGTGAATGGTCCCAAAAATGTGTCAAAAGTGATATGGTAGGGCGGCACACCTTCACCTATCCCATGTATTAAAAAGTTTTAAAAACGTCCGTTTTTTCCGGGAGCAGTGATTTTAATAATGCTTAAAGTGAAATAATAATATTCCTTTAAATTTCGTCCGCCGCAATATCGCAGTCATGATAAAAAATCGTAGATCGCCGCCATTACTAGTTAAAAAAAAAAAATAATAAAAATGCTATAAATCTATCCTCTATTTTGTAGACGCTATAACTTTTGTGCAAACCAATCAATATACGCTTATTGCAATTTTTTTTTACCAAAAATATATAGAAGAATACGTATCGGCCTAAACTGAGGAAAAAATATTTTTTTTTATATATTTTTGGGGATATTTAGTATAGCAAAAAGTAAAAAATGTCTTTTTTTTTTTTTTTTAAACTTGTCCCTCTTCTTTTGTTTATAGCGCAAAAAATAAAAACCGCAGAGGTGATCAAATACCACCAAAAGAAAGCTCTATTTGTGGGGACAAAGCAGCCACCCTATTGCATCACATTGTGGAGCTGTTATCTCCTGGCCCACTTTGCACTGCTCAGCTGTCTGGGGCTTTTTTTTAGCACATGTGCAGCCGATCGCACTGTTGCAATTTGCAAACTTTGTCTCAAGAAAATCAAGTGTGGCAACAACACCAACCATTTGGGTACCACATGCTTGACATTCTTGACTGGAATGACATGCATGTAAGGCCATTCCAGCTCTGTACCATCACGTTGAAGGCAATGTTGTGGCATCGGTGAGTCCATAACAAGTACGAGCCAGCAACTCGGCAGCTTCTCCATAGAAAACTTTATTATAGCTTCATAGCAGTAACATCATCCAAATAATGACGCGTTTCGGCCTAAGGCTTCATCATAGCATAAATATATGACATTAAAAATAGTTAGGAAACAAAAGTGAGAGGGGCGGTATTAGCTCAATTAAAAAATCATCACATTGATTGGTTACAAAAGTGAGAGGGGCGGTATTAGCTCAATTAAATAATCATCACATTGATTGGTTACAAATGGAGATGATCAAAACCTGGGTCAGATGATCACATGTGACAGGGGGTTTAAACAGGAAACACAGAATGTTAACCATTAATGTCCCACTGATGCAAGAGTGGAAAAATTGTCTTTTAAACCACAAAAATTAATAATACATTTCAAAGGTTTATTTCAAAAACAGGCTAACATCCATCCAGTTATTCATACCAAACAGCATTCTGGTATTTAACATGTGTATCCACCACACTTCCCGTTGGAGCAGGGTGCAATGGGTGTCCCCCCCTCTTGTAGATTGCTTAATTTGTTCTAGACCGAAGAAAGAAAAAGTGTTAAGGTTACCTCCATGCACTGTCTTGAAATGTTTACATACATTCAAAATGTTATTAGCATTTGGGTTGACAGTGTCATTATAATATTCTAAAATCCTGATTTGTAAATGACGAATGACACCCCACATATTGTATCTGACAGGCACTACATTCCACTACATAGATCACTGATTTAGAACTGCAGTTAACAAAATGTTTAAGAGTGTATGTTTTGCCTGTAGAAAAAGAGGTGACAGTTTTAGTCTTTCTGTGTCTTCTGCATTGTCTACACATGCTAGTACCACAAGGGAACGAGACAAAATAAATCCCAAGGTGGGGGCCCTTCTGCTAGAAAAGCTGCACCCCTGCTGTAAAATGTTGTATAATGTTTTATCCGCATATAAAATAGAAAGACATTGTTTAAAAATTGCTACAATTTGATTTGGTGTAGAAGAATTTTTTTGGTGTAGGTTTCATGGGCACAATTCTGCACCTGTTTTTGACAGCAAGGCCAATTCTTGCTTTCATCAAGAGTACCTCTATATGGTTACAGTGTGAAGGTGCCACCGACATCCAAAGATCAATTTTTCCACACCTGTTTGACAGGTGCATATGATTGCAATTTTTGACAGCAAGGCCAATTCTTGCATTCATCAAGAGTACCTCTATAGGGTTACTGTGTGAAAGCACCACCGACACCCAAAGATCAATTTTTTTGTACTTGTTTGACAGGTGCACATCATTGCAATTTTTGTCAGCAAGGACAGTTCTTGTTTTTATCAAGAGTATCTCTAATGGGTTACGGTGTGAAGGTGCCACCAACACCCAAATACCAATTTTTCCACCTGTTTGACAGGTGCATATCATTTGATTTTTTGACAGAAAGGCCAATTCTTGCTTTCATCAAGAGTACCTCTATAGGGTTACGGTGTGAAAGCACCACCGACACCCAAAGATCAATTTTTTTGTACTTGTTTGACAGGTGCACATCATTGCAATTTTTGTCAGCAAGGACAATTTTTGCTTTCATCAAGAGTACCTCAATAGGGTTATGGTGTGAAGGCGCTACCAACACCCAAAGACCTATTTTTCCACATCTGTTTGACTGGTGCATATCATTGCAATTTTTGACAGCAAGACCAATTCTTGCTTTCATCAAGAGTACCCCTAGAGGGTTACGGTGTGAAGGCGCCACCGTCACCCAAAGAACAATTTTTCCCCACCTGCTATCCAAAGTCTGTGGAAAAGACACCAGAATTTATCCAAAAAATCTCTGCTCTTGTTCCCAGTGCACTACCATGTGGCTCCATCATACAGACTGGCTCTGCAAGCCATTTTGTACAAAATAAAGAAAGATTGCAGGGAAAATGGTCATTTTTTGGGCTTTTATAAATGCAATTATTTCTGCAGCAGCTTCTATACACAGTACATATGTGCCACTTTACAGGTAGACTAAGGGACTCCCCCAGGCACCATATTGAAAGGAATTTTTTATTTATATGCTTTCACTTGCATAAATAAATCACTGCACAATTAAAAATTTATTTTTTTACAAACATTTTTTTCATTGATCCATGTCCCTCAGGGCAGTACCCCACCCCTGTAACCATTGTATGACCAATTACTTGCATATAAGCCTTCAAAATGGGCCCTTTTGATTATTACAGTTTGGGTCCCATAGACTTGATGTTTTAAAGTTCTGGTGCGAACCGAGCAGGGGGTTGTTTGGCCCATCCCTAGTCCCCATTGGAAGCTATCCCCACTATTCCTGTTTTGGGGACAACCCAAAACTTGGTATTTTCTTTCCTTTCACATTCATGATGATGGTAAACAGGAATAATAGAGAGGGCGAGTCACCCTAACAGGAACAGAGACAGCAAAAAAAACGGACAGGTTTATTCCCTCTTCACTCTATACATGATTTAAGAGAACAAGCATTATGTGCACTTGTGACAGTTGTTCATTCAGTTCTTTACAAATTAGTTTTCTAGGTCCGAAATTATTTTTTGGAAGGATAATTTACCTAATGTCAGTCAATCATAGCCATTGTTTTTCACCCCTAATAAATAAATTACACTTCTGCTTGCACACTGGTATCCAACATTTCTTCCCTCTTTTTTCTATATTCTGAGGCCTCATATTAGCAAAGAGAGTATAATGGCAATATTAGCTATAAAAAATAAAAAATAAATAATTAGATGGTCGTATCTTGGATTTTACCCATTACATTGAAGTTGTGTATATATATTTTTTTTTAAGGATGAAGTTAATCAAATCTTGGAGACCAACTTGTGGCTTCGTCATGTAAGTAGTCTGCTATATGCATTCTGTCATTTAACACCTGAGTTACTGCTGTTATGCATGTAATGATTACATTTGATTTTTACCAACTATTATGATTCCTTCCTGAAAATACCAGCCACATGAGGTATTGTTTATTACATAGAATTGCAATCTAAAGTTATAGTCAGGGAGTAGAAGAATCAATAACAAAGATATGAATCTTAACCCAGTTTGTCCATTCCCTTATCATTGAGAAAGAAAGCAAAGGTAAATTCAATTTATTTCCAAAACTTGTACCCAAAATGAAAGGAAACTAAAACATTTTCAATAGGGACACCTATTTTGGGGACAACCAAATGTTGGTTAAATCTTCTGAATAAAGCAAAATATACATTTAATGATCTTGTGGGTGACTTGTAGTCTACATCTTAATCCTGTGGTGCTAACCTTCCTACCTCTGATGTAAAACTTTTATAGTAGTAAAAATCATATGGTAAGTTATGATCTTATGATTATAGATTACCAAAGATGCCATATTTATCTATTAATGTTTCATCACACTTTGCATAAAAATCTAACAAGCACTATGCTGTCAAAAGGACTGGACAAGCAAAACGAAAAAAATCACAGTTTAGTTGAATAATGTAATGTGTGTGGATGGGATTCAAACCAAAATCTAGTAAATTAATGATTTAATTTGCTTTGTATAACAGATCTGGAATGATTACAAGCTGCAGTGGAATCCTATAGATTATGATGGAATTGAATTTATGCGTGTTCCTGCAGACAAGATTTGGAAACCTGACATTGTCTTATATAATAAGTATGCAGTCTATTTTAATAGCATTATGACTTAGTTTCACAGTACAACATTAATTACACAATATTATCTTTCTTCAGCGCTGTCGGAGACTTTCAAGTAGAAGGAAAGACTAAGGCTTTACTGAAATACAACGGCGTAATAGCCTGGTCTCCTCCAGCAATCTTCAAGAGCTCATGTCCAATGGATATAACTTTTTTTCCATTTGATCACCAGAATTGTTCAATGAAGTTTGGGTCGTGGTCATACGACAAAGCGAAAATAGACCTTTCTATCATTGGATCAAAAGTTGACATGAAAGATTTTTGGGAGAACAATGAATGGGAAATAGTAGATGTATCGGGATATAAGCACGATATTAAGTACAATTGTTGTGAAGAGATCTATACCGATATCACATATTCTTTTTACATCAGAAGACTGCCTATGTTCTACACCATTAATCTGATTATGCCATGCCTCTTCTTATCATTTTTAACTGTACTGGTGTTTTATCTTCCATCTGACTGTGGGGAGAAAGTCACTCTCTGCATCTCTGTGTTGTTGTCCTTGACTGTGTTTTTGTTGGTAATCACTGAAACCATTCCTTCAACTTCTCTGGTAATTCCACTTGTTGGAGAATACCTTCTATTCACTATGATATTTGTAACTCTATCAATAGTAGTTACAGTATTTGTGCTTAACATCCATTACCGAACCCCAACAACACACAAAATGCCTGGATGGGTCAGGGGTGTCTTTTTGAAACACCTTCCTAAATTACTAATGATGAGAAAGACTATGGAGAAGAAAGACCGACCTTGTTCTAAAAGAATCAAGAAGAGAAATGTTCGTAAGACTGGAAAACTCATGAATTCACAGTGCAGAGATGTGGAAGTTTTTGAAGATGAGACTTGTTATCACTGTATGAGAACAAAGGAACAGAGCACCAGAAACCGCAGGCGACATCACCAAGAAGCTTGTAACGCAGTTCAGCATTCTCCAGGAGAAATTACAGATGTTGTTGACAGCATTCAGTTCATGGCAGAAAATATCAAAGATCATAACGAAAGGAAAGAGGTAAGAATTTTCATATACCAGTTGATCCCAGTTGAATAATACCATTTTATTCATTCCAAACAGAAATGTTTTAAAAGCAGTTCTATTCTGAATTTAAAGTAATAGTTATCTACTAAATGTACTTTACATTAACCACTTCAGCCCCGGACCATTTGGCAGCCAAAGGACCAGAGGTCTTTTTTCAATTTCGCACTGCACTACTTTAACTGGTAATTGCGCGGTCATGCAATTTTGTAACCAAACGAAATTTGCGTCCTTTTCTTCCCACAAATAGAGCTTTCTTTTGATGGTATTTGATTGCCTCTGTGATTTTTATTTTTTGCGATATAAACGGAAAAGGAGCGAAAATTTTGAAAAAAAAAGAGATTTTCTACTTTTTGTTATAAAAAAAATCTAATAAACTCAATTTTAGTCAAACATTTGGGCCAAAATGTATTCAGCCACATGTCTTTAGTAAAAAAAATGCCAATAAGCGTATATTTATTGGTTTGCGCAAAAGTTATAGCGTCTACAAACTAGAGTACATTTTCTGGAATTTACACGGCTTTTAATTTATGACTACCTATCTCATTTCTTGAGGTGCTAAAATGGCAGGGAAGTACAAAACCCCCCCAAATGACCCCATTTTGGAAAGTAGACACCCCAAGCTATTTGCTGAGAGGCATGTTGAGCCCATTGAATATTTTTTTTTTTTGTCCCAAGGGATTGAATAAAGACAAAAAAAAAAAAAAAAAAATTTTTTTTTCATAAAGTTGTCACTAAATGATATATTGCTCACACATGCCATGGTTATATGTGGAGATGCACCCCAAAATACATTTTGCTGCTTCTCCCGAGTATGGGGATACCACATGTGTGGGACTTTTTGGGAGCCTAGCCGCGCACGGGGCCCCGAAACCCAATCAACGCCTTCAGCATTTCTAAGGGTGTCAATTTTTGATTTCACTCCTCACTACCTATCACAGTTTTGAAGGCCATAAAATGCCAAAATAGCACAAAACCCCCCCAAATGACCCCATTTTGGAAAGTAGACACCCCAAGCTATTTGCTGAGAGGCATGTTGAGTACATGGAATATTTTATATTTTGCCACAAGTTGAGGGAATATTACAAACTTTTTTTTTTTTGCCCAAAGTTGTCACTAAATGATATATTGCCCACACATGCCATGGGCATATGTGGAATTACACCCCAAAATACATTCTGCTGCTTCTCCTGAGTACGAGGATACCACATGTGTGGGACTTTTTGGGAGCCTATCCGCATACGGGACCCCGAAAACCAAGCACCGCTTTCAGGATTTCTAAGGGCATAAATTTTTGATTTCACTCCTCACTACCTATCACTACCTATCACAGTTTTGAAGACCATAAAATGCCAAGATGGCACAAAACCCCCCCAAATGACCCCATTTTGGAAAGTAGACACCCCAAGCTATTTGCTGAGAGGCATGTTGAGCCCGTTGAATATTTTTTTTTTTTAGTCCCAAGTGATTGAATAAAGACAAAAAAAAAAAATAAAAAAAATTTATTCAAAAAGTTGTCACTAAATGATATATTGCTCACACATGCCATGGTTATATGTGGAATTGCACCCCAAAATACATTTTGCTGCTTCTCCTGAGTATGGGGATACCACATGTGTGGGACTTTTTGGGAGCCTAGCCGCGTACGGGGCCCCGAAACCCAAGCACCGCCTTCAGGATTTCTAAGGGTGCAAATTTTTGATTTCACTCCTCACTACCTATCACAGTTTCGAAGGCCATAAAATGCCAAAATAGCACAAAACCCCCCCAAATGACCCCATTTTGGAAAGTAGACACCCCAAGCTATTTGTTGAGAGGCATGGTGAGTATTTTACAGCTCTCATGTGTTTTTGAAAATGAAGAAAGTAAAGAAAAAAAAAAATTTTTTTTTTCTTTTTTCAATTTTCAAAACATTGTGACAAAAAGCGAGATCTGCAAAATACTCACCATACCTCTCAGCAAATAGCTTGGGGTGTCTACTTTCCAAAATGGGGTCATTTGGGGGTGGTTTGTGCCATCTGGGCATTCCATGGCCTCCGAAACTGTGATTGGCAGTGAGGAGTGAAATAAAAAAATTACACCCTTAGAAAGCCTGAAAGCGGTGCTTGGATTTTGGGGTCCCGTACGCGGCTAGGCTCCCAAAAAGTCCCACACATGTGGTATCCCCGTACTCAGGAGAAGCAACAGAATGTATTTTGGGGTGTATCTCCACATATGCCCATGGCATGTTTGAGCAATATATCATTTAGTGACAAGTTTTTGTAAAAAAAAATATTATTTTTTTTTTTTTTTTTTCATTATTCAATCTCTTGGGACCAAAAAAAAAAATATTTAATGGGCTCAACATTGCTCTCAGCAAATAGCTTGGGGTGTCTACTTTCCAAAATGGGGTCATTTGGGGGGGGTTTGAACTGTCCTGGCATTTTATGCACAACATTTAGAAGCCTATGTCACACGTCACCCACTCTTCTAACCACTTGAAGATAAAGCCCTTTCTGACACCTTTTGTTTACATGAAAACATATTTTTTTTTTGCAAGAAAATTACGTTGAACCCCCAAACACTATATATATTGTTAAAGCAAAGGCCCTACAGATTAAAATGGTGGGTGTTGCATTTTTTTTTTTTCCACACAGTATTTGCGCAGCGATTTTTCAAACGCATTTTTTGTGGAAAAAATACACTTTTTTTTATTTTAATGCACTTAAACACACTATATTGCTCAAATTTTTGATGAAATAAAAAATATGATCTTAGGCCGAGTACATGGATACCAAACACGACATGCTTTAAAATTGCGCACAAACACGCAGTGGCGACAAACTACATACATTTTTAAAAGCCTTTAAAAGCCTTTACAGGTTACCACATTAGATTCACGGAGGAGGTCTACTGCTAAAATTACTGCCCTCGATCTGACCTTCGCGGTGATACCTCACATGCATGGTGCAATTGCTGTTTACATATGACGCCAGACCAACGCTTGTGTTCGCCTTTGCGCAAAAGAAGGGGGGGCAGGGGTGCTTTTTTTTTTTTTTTTTTTTTTTTTAGTTTTTCTTTTTATTTAGCTTTTTTATTTTATTTTTAAACTGTTCCTTCCATTTTTTTTTTCTTAGTTGTCATTTTTATTGTTATCGCAGGGAATGTAAATATCCCCTATGATAGCAATAGGCAGTGACAGGTACTCTTTTTTTGAAAAAATTGGGGTCTATTAGACCCTAGATCTTTCCTGTGCCCTCAAAGCATCTGACCACACCAAGATCGGTGTGATAAAATGCTTTCCCAATTTCCCAATGGTGCGGTGGGTATGCCCACCATTAGAATACCTCCCTTCATCCACCCACTTCTAATGATGGGCATACATGCACCATTTATATATGCCGAAGCATGGGGGCATCCTCCCGCAAAAAAAGTTATGCCACGTACACATGGTCGGACTTTTTTCGACCGTATGTACGTGGCATTAGGAGCAAAATCGCTCCTCCGCCCTCTGCTGCCCCCATGCTTCGGCATATATGCTCTTTTTTTTAACTGTGGTGGTGAAATCACCTCCTACAGCGTTGGAGTCGCGGCTTTATGTATCGTGGGAGCAAACGCTGTTGCTGTCAAGATAAATAAATCCACGCTGCAACTGAATGGCGTACCTGCTAAGCAAATAATGGTTAACATTAAAACAAAGTAACATTAGAGTATAACAGTAAGACCTTACCATACCATACCTGCAAAGCAAATACCAAAAAAAAAAAAACATAGTAAAAAATAAAACATTTTGTTAACGCAACCGGTGCCTAAAATATATATATGCCGAAGCATGGGGGCATCCTCCCGCAAAAAAGTTATGCCACGTACACATGGTCGGACTTTTTTCGACCGTATGTACGTGGCATTAGGAGCAAAATCGCTCCTCCGCCCTCTGCTGCCCCCATGCTTCGGCATATATGCTCTTTTTTTTAACTGTGGTGGTGAAATCACCTCCTACAGTGTTGGAGTCGCGGCTTTATGTATCGTGGGAGCAAACGCTGTTGCTGTCAAGATAAATAAATCCGCGCTGCAACTGAATGGCGCACCTGAAAACAAAAAAATGGTTAACAATAAAACATACCTGAAAAGCAAGCATGATAAAACATAATAAAACATTGCAGAATAGAATAGAGTAAAAAAGAGCAACAATAGAGAGAGAACAATAAAACGACAACTATTTTTGGTTTTTTATTTTATATTTTTTTGGGGGTTTTTTTTTTTTTGTACTTTTTTTTTTTATTTTTATTTTTTACACTTTTTTTTTAAACTATGACTATAATTTTAACTGTAACGGTCGGGTCTCAAAATGCGATGGCATTCTTGAGACCCTGTAACTATAATTTTAACTGCAACGGTCGGGTCTCAAAATGCGATGGCATTCTTGAGACCCTGTGAAAGTGTATCCTAGCCTGTGAAATGCTGTACCCTACGCTAATACCTCACTAGTTCGTGGTAGCGTTCAAAGCATTCACCAACGCAGAGACCAGGATTGTCAGGACAGCGTGGACAATAATAACGGGTGTCACGCCTAAATCCGCGCTTGCTACAGACACGACATCTTCTTTGGGGGGCTCGTTGGGTAGGGGTACTCTGGAGGACATGAGGATAATGCCTCTCATGCAGCCGGCTTACTGCATTTGGTAGGGGATGGTGAGGTGTGGAATCGCCTGGATACAGGAGTTCCATGACAACCGCTCCCTGGAATTCAAGGAAGGGTAACGTCCCGCCTGAAGCTCCGTATAGCACATGAGCATTCAGCAAAGCCAATTGGAATAAATAAATAGACACTTTTTTGTACCAGCGTCTAGCCTTACGGACAACTAGGTACGGCGCCAACAACTGGTCGTTGAGGTCCACCCCCCCCATATTAAGGTTGTATTCGTGGATACAGAGGGGTTTCGTCACAACACCAGCCGCCGTACGAATTTGGACTGTCGTGTCTGCATGAAGGGAGGTAAGAACGAAAACATTCCTATTATCCCTCCACTTCACAGCGAGCAAGTTATTACACTTCAAGCAGGCTCTCTCCCCCAGCCTAAGACGGGAATCTACAAGCCGCTGGGGAAAGCCCCGGCGATTAGGTCGCACGGTGCCACATGCTCCAATCTGATGATCAAACAAGTGACTAAACAGTGGCACGCTCGTGTAATAATTGTCCACGTACAAGTGGTACCCCTTTCCGAATAAGGGTGACACCAAGTTCCACACTATCTTGCCAGCGCTCCCTATGTAATCTGGACAGTTCTCCGGCTCTACGTGACTATCTTTTCCCTCATAAACCGAAAAGCTCCACGTATAGCCTGTTGCCCTGTCACAGAGCTTGTAGAGCTTGACCCCGTATCTGGCACGCTTGCTGGGAAGGAACTGTTTGAAAGACAAGCGGCCAGAAAACTTAATCAGGGACTCGTCAACGCAGACAACTTGATTGGGCGTAAACAAGGCTGCAAAACATTGGTTGAAGTGGTTTATGAGGGGCCGAATTTTGTAGAGCCGATCAAATTCAGGGTCTCCACGAGGACGACAAAGTTCATTGTCACTGAAGTGCATGAACCGCAAGATCTGTTCGTATCGTGCCCTGGACATGGAGGCAGAGAACACGGGCATATGGTGGTGCGGTGAGGTGGACCAATAAGACCTCAGCGTCGGGAATTTGTGTATGCCCATGTTGAGGGAAAGGCCCAGAAAGGTCTTAAATTCGGAAACCGTAATTGGTTTCCAATCTCTGGCAAGGGAAGGCACTTGGGGATTAGCGGCGATGTGTTGACCAGCGTATATATTACTTTGGTCCACAATAGATCTATAGAGATCTTCCGTGAAAAACAGCGAATAAAAATCGGATGGCTTAAAATCAGCTGTTTCCACCTGAATACCGGGTTGGCCAGTGAATGGGGGAAGTACGGGTTCTGCAGAAGTGGTGGGCACCCAATCAGGATTGGCGAATTCTGCAGGAAGGACACTATGTGATCGACGGGCCTGCCTTTGTCTTCTTCTTGGTGGCAGCGGGACACTACTTGTGCTTGCCACCTCGCCAGCTTGAACTGCACTTATGGGACTCGCCACGTCACCAAGTGTTACTGCAGTGCTGGTTTGACTACGTCCAGGGTGTACTAGGCCGCTGGTGCTTGCCAGTTCACCAGAAGGAATAGCGGCGCTAGTACTTCTCTGCTCCATACGAGAGACCTGCGGTTCCTGCACCTCAACAACATCAGAAGATCGGGATCGGGTACGCCTGACCTTAGCAGGGACCACACCTTCGTCGCCAGAGCTATCTGTCATGGAGCCGCTGTCGTCTACTGGATCGTATTCTGAGCCTGATTCTGACAGATGAGTGACCTCCTCTTCACTATCTGACATACTCAGAAACAAGTAGGCCTGTTCACTAGTGTACTTGCGATTTGCCATTTTGGGCTCTAAATTTAGTAGTACACTAGTGAGATTCACAGGAAAAAAAGCTCCTAGGCTGCTGGCGAATGAATCAAAACGCTACCAAAAAAACTGTTAGCGATCGCAGGGATCAGGCCTGACTCTGCGAACGCTGCAGTTATGTGTGCTTAGTGTTTTGGAAGTGACAGTGATCGATCGATCCTGCACTTGGGGGGGGGGGGGGGGCCTGGGCGGAGGGGGAAAACGCAGGTGCTAGCAGGTATCTGGGCTGATCCCGCTAACAATGCGTTTTTTGGAACCCTAAACTGCTGGGACGCTAGTATAGATCTGATCAGATCAGATATTGATCTGTTCAGATACTATACCACTAAGGGAGGTGTATGCTTTGCGCGTGGGTGTTTGCGGTACTGGCACTAACCTGGGGCGACGCAGACCTTATTTGACCCTAACACCTAATTGATATCACCCGCCGGGCGATCAGGGGGTTAAACCGATAGTTGGGTAATAAATGGCGGGTGCCCTGACAGTATAAAAAAACAAGCTAACTAACCAGCGTCACCCGTAACAGTTATACGGTGATCACTGGTGAAAGGGTTAACTAGGGGCAATCAGGGGGTTAAAACCTTTATTAGGTAATATATGGGGGTACCTGACGATATATAAAAACCTGACGGGGACCTAAATAACTAAATAACTAACTGGCTAACCAGCGTCACCAGTGACACTTATACTGTGATCACTGGTGAAAGAGTTAACTCTAGGGGCAATCAAGGGGTTAAAACCTTTATTTAGGTTGTAATATGGGGGTACCTGACCTATAAACCTATTTATAATCCTATATAAACCTGGCGGTTACCTAAAAAAAAAAACTGGCTACCTAGCGGCACCAGTGACACTAATAGAGCGATCAAAAAAAAACGATCGCTTAGTGACACTGGCAAAAGGGGGTGAAAGGGTTACCTAGGGGGCAATCAAGGGGTTAAACCTTTATTGGGGGGGGGGGGGGGTAGGGGGCTACCTTGGACCTAAAGGGGCCTAAAACTAACTGCCCTGACAGTTATTGCAGTCACACTGACACTAAATGCAGTGATCAGTAAAATAAATGATCACTGCAATCAGTGACACTGTGACAGGGGGGGCAGGGGGTGATCTGGGGGGTGATCAGGGGGTGACAGGGGGGTGAAATGTGTGCCTATGTGTACCTGGTGTCAGTGTAGTGTTTGTGCACTTACTTGATGTCTTCTCCGCTCGGCGTCCCGGTCAGAAAGACCGACACGAGGAGCGTGACATCACTTCCCCTTGCCTGTGTTTACAATTACACAGGAAGGGGAAGGAAGCGGACGAATCCCATTGGCCAGAGCGATCGGGAGGGGGTGGCCAGAAACGACTGGCCGTTACCTCGTCCCGCATCGCTTCTGAAGCCATCCCGACCGTCCCCGCCGGCGGAGGGGGGTCCGATCGGACCCCCCAACCGCCGGAAGAATGTCACGTACAGGTACGTGATTCTGCCTGTACGTGCCATTCTGCCGACGTATATATACAGGGGGCGGTCGGGAAGTGGTTAAATCCCCTTTATAAATCTCAATATATAGGAGGCTGATACCTTTCTTTCTTGGATATATAGTATTTGCTCCTAGCTGCCACAGATTTAGTTATCCACTGTGCTGGCCTGATCTGGCACGTTTAGTTTGTCGAAAGTCAGGGGTGGTCTTTCTCTTGTCTTGTTTATGGGCACCAATAGGCAATGCACACTGCAGTTACTAATCTTGGAAGGGCAAGGGATACACTTTACAGAGCTTTTCCTGCATATAAAATCTGTGTAAAGAATCAACAAGCACTTCCTCAGATGTGCTTTTTATTGCTTAGAAATTAACAGCTACCTGAAGCAAGTGTTGGGCAGATCAGTGATATAGCTTGCAAATATATCAGTGGAGTATTGATGGCTATTGAATTAATGTACTGTTGTGGTAGGTGATCAATCTACTATACATAACATTAGTAAACTTATAAAAATGATGGTATAGGTGAGATATTCTTAACATTGTTGCATTATATTGTCTGTGTCTTTTATTTTAGGAAGAAGATGATTGGAAATACGTTGCAATGGTTATTGACCGAGTCTTTCTTTGGGTCTTCATAATCCTATGTGTTGTAGGGACCACTGGCTTGTTTTTACAGCCAATGATAGATGGGTAAAAAATGTAAAGATTTTATACAAGAACTTTTTTTTACATGCCTTTTGTATAATTGATATAGACACTTTTCATTTTATTTTACACGTGTTTTCATATGTGTAGAGGGTGGTGCACAACATAATGTAGCTTGAAGCAGGAATTGAATGCAATAATGAATATTACATTCACAGTCAATTATGACAATAACAGAAACAACAGTGATTGAGCACAACGATTTCTTGTCACTTACTGTACCTAATTCCTCCACAATTCAGGCTCCTCTTCTGTAGCTTCCACCTGGTGAATCTGATTCATTCACGATGCAGTGCAGTCTAATGGTTAAGGACTCTTACAAATACCTGTTATGTTGCAAGAAATTACAAAGGCTTAGGCCAAGATTTCTGATCTAAAACTGGTAAAATAGTTTTGAACATTACAGTAAAGGTAACAGACACAGTGTGACAAAGAGTGCGCTATTACAAAGCAAAATATACTGTTTCTTTGATAAGCAAATTGTTGTATTAGCTGACATTGGGAGGCCAACTTGTAATTTTGATATAGTAAAGATTACTCATGGGTTATGCAATGGGTAAAATAAGTATGGAACGCGTCACCATTTTCTGAATAAAAATATTTCTAAAGGTGCTATTGACAAGCAATTTTCACCACATGTCGGTAACAACCCATGCAATCCATACATAAAAAAAAACAAATAAGTTCATAAATTAAGTTATGTGCAATAAAATGGAACGACACAGGGAAAAAGTATTGAACATGCTAACTGAAATTTATTTAATATTTCGTACAAAATCCTTTGTTGGTACACCTCCTGTATGGAGAAACTAGTCACATGCAGGTGTGATTTTGTCCCATTCTTCCACACAGTCTTCAAATCTTGAAGGTTTCGTGGCCTCTTATAGTTGTATGAACTCTAATCTTTAGTTTGTTCCATAGATTTTCTATTGGATTCAAGTCAGGTGATTGGCTGGGCCATTCTAGCAGCTTTATTTTCTTTCTTTGAAACCAATTGAGAGTTTCCTTGGCTTTGTGTTTGGGATCATTGTCTTGCTGAAATGTGCACCCTTGTTTCAGCTTCATCATCCTGGTGGATGGCAGCAGATTTTTATTATGAATGTCTTGGTACATTTATTCATTCATCCTTATTTCAAAGATATGAAGTTTGCCAGTACCGTATGCCGAAAAACATCCCCACACCATAATGTTCCCACCTCCAAACTTCAAGTGATTGTAAAGTCTTGTTTTTTTTTCAATAAAAATAACAAACATGTTATACTTACCTGCTCTGTTGCAGTGGATTTGCACAGAGCAGCCTGGATCCTCCTCTTCTTGGGTCCCTCTTCAGTGCTCTTGGCCCCTCCCTCCTATCGAGTGCCCCCACAGCAAGCAGCTTACTATGGGGGCACCTGAGCCGAGTCACAGCTGCGTGTGTCCATTCAGACACAGAGCTGCGACCTAGCCCCCGCCCCTCTCTCTCCTGATTGGCTGACTAACTTTGATTGACAGCAGTGGGAGCCAATGGCGCCGCTGCTGAGTCTCAGCCAATCAGAAGGGAGATTCTCTGATGCATTAAGATAAAAACCCTTCTGCCTTTACAGCTCCTTTAACTGTGGGTATGGAGTTTTTGGGGTGATGTGCAGTGTCATTTGACCTCCAAACATTGTGTGTATTATGCCATCCAAAGAGTTCAATTTTGGTCTCATCTGACCAGACTATATTCTCCAAGTATTGTACAGGCTAGTCTAAATGTTGTGGAGCAAATTTTAAACAAACTTCAACATGCTTTTTCTTCAGTAATGGAGTCTTGTGTGGTGGGCGTGCATACAGGCCATGGCGGTTAAGTGCATTACTTATTGTTTTATTTGAAACATTTGTACTTGCTAATTCCAGGTCTTTCTGAAGCACTGCACAAGTGGTCCTTGGCTCTTGGACAACTCTTCTTATAATTCTTTTCACTCCTATGTCAAAAATCTTACGAGGAGCATCTGGCTGTGGCTGGTTTATGGTGAAATGATGCTCTTTCCACTTCCGGATTATGGCCCCAACAGTGCTCGCTGGAACATTCAGAAGTTTAGAAATCCTTCTATAACCAATGCCATTAGTATGTTTTGCAACAATAAGTTTACAGAGTTCTTGAGAGAGCTCTTTGCTTTTAGCCATCATGAGGGGTTTCTTGTGTGACACCTTGGTAACGAGACACCTTTTTATAGGCCATCAGTTGAGACTGAACAAGCTGATATTAATTTGCACTGACAGGGTAGGATTTCTAATTAGTGATAGATTTTAGCTGGTGTCTTGGCTTTCAATGCCCGTATGCACATCCCTTTCTTCACATGTTCAATACTTTTTCCCTGTGTCATTTCATTTTATTACACAACTTAATATCTGAACTTATTTGTTTTGGTTTATTTGTATGTCTGGGTTGTTACCGACATGTGGTGAAAATTTCTTGTCAAAAGGCACCTTTAGAATTATTGTATATTTAACAAGAAAAATGGTGACGTGTTCAATATTTATTTTGCCCGCTGTACATTAATTTACAGCCCATAGTTGTTTTGGGGATCTATAGATATTATATAGTGTTATACTGGGACGTTTACCAAAACTTGTAGCAATTAGTTGTTTTGAAGATTCATAGATATTATATAGTTAACTGGAGAAATTTCACAGTTCAGTAAAAGGACTCTTGGCTAGCTGAAACGTGTACATGTATATTTTTATTACTCTGTTACCTAGAATGGAAGGATGTTTCTGGCTATTATGATAAAAATGTATAACACATATTAAAGTCACAATGTGTGCAATGATGTTTTTCTAGTGCATATAAATAAAAGTGTATGGCTTCTAAAAGCATGCATACAGTATATAGGCGTTACAACATTTCTTTATTGAAGGTCTTGCCCGTCCAAATCCAGGTTAGTCAACACCAGATGTAGTTTCATGCAGTGTGTTGTGTATTGAACAATTTGTATCAGTATCAGAGGATATACAGTAATATTTTGCTAGAAAAATGCTGGGGAGATACTGTATATTGCTCAGGGTATAATAAAACTCTGCAGAAAAGCTGGGAGGGATACAATATAGTGCTTGGGCATAGATAGGGTGGATAGCTACTGGAGCAGTGATATGACATGTTATCATGTTTCAGAGTATGTCATATGATGTTGAAAGATTTAATTATATATATATATATATATATATATATGTATGTATGTAGCACTGACCCCCGAAGGAGCTGCTAGTTTGGATTGGGCCTGCACTCTTCTGAGAAACCCCACTAAATTAACTCAATCCCCTTGGCACAGCTGTGGTGCAATGCAATACAGTCCAATATAAAGTACCTGTATAATACCCTCTGGCTCCACCTGGTGGGGAAAACAGCACGCCACACAACTGAATACTTAACAACTTAAGGACCGCCTCACGCCGATATACGTCGGCAGAATGGCACGGCTGGGCACAATCACGTACCTGTACGTGGCTCTTTAAGTGCCCAGCTGTGGGTCGCGCACGTGCCGCCGGCGGCGAGCTCGCGACCCGGTCCTGAGCTCCGTGACCGTGGCCGCGGGACCAGCGGACCCGATCGCCGCTGGTGTCCCGCGATCGGGTCACAGAGCTGAAGAACGAGGAGAGGTCTGTGTAAACAAACCTCTCCCGTGCTTCCTACTGAGCCTGTCACTGATCGTCTGTTCCCTGTTATAGGGAAAGACGATCAGTGATGTCAGATGCCAAGCCACGCCCCCCTACAGTTAAAAAAAACACACACACACACACTTAACCCCTCCCCGCCCCCTAGTGGTTAACTCCTTCACTGCCAGTGTCATTTACACAGGAATCAGTGCATTTAAAAAAAAATATTAATAAAAATGCTATAAAACTATCCTCTATTTTGTAAACGCTATAACTTTTCAATAATCGCTAATTGCGATTTTTTTTTTACCAAAAATATGTAGAAGAATACGTATCGGCCTAAACTGAGGAAAAAAATGTTTTTTTTTATATATTTTTTGGAGATATATATTATAGCAAAAAGTAAAAAATATTGATTTTTTTTCGAAATCGTCACTCTATTTTTGTTTATAGGGCAAAAAATAAAAACCGCAGAGGTGATCAAATACCACCAAAAGAAAGCTCTATTTGTGGGAAAAAAAAGGACGCCAATTTTGTTTGGGAGCCACGTCGCACGACTGCGTAATTGTCAGTTAAAGCGACGCAGTGCCGAATCGCAAAAAGGGGCCTGGTCCTTTGGCTGCAAATTGGTCCGGGGCTTAAGTGGTTAAACAGAAATACTTTTACTGCAAGTATATTAAAGCAGGTGGTTACAGAGATTGCACTGTCATCCCAACGTAGGATGTCAGTACAATATATATCAACAGACAAATACAATATGAAAGATATATATATTCTATGTATCTAAACCTGAGAGCTCCCGCTACTTTAAAAGTTATACGCGAGGCCTCACTAAAAGTGCGTTCTCCCGTATCTTCTTTCTTCGATAGCTAGAAATGACTCCTCTGATATTTGTAATCCAAAAGGTAGGTGAAAATTAGCTGAAGGTGCTCCAGGTGTAACTTTAAGAACTTATACACAACGCTTGGGCACTAAAGTGAAGTAGGCCTCAAGCCTGCTCAGTGTCAGTTGCTCTGGTGCTCCTCCGTGGAACTACTGATTCCAGTGGAGCCTGTAAATGAGTCTAACTGCGTACAGCAAATTAACAAAGGGTGGGCCGTAACCCGCTCACCAACTGGATCGGAGTTCTGGGCGATGACTTTGAATCGGTAACTGCAGCTTGCTTCTGTATCAGCTGGGCCAGATGCTCTGTGTCACTCCGCTGGATGGATCCGTTCCTCCGATATCCTGCTGAGCGTCTCTGGGCCTTGTCAATCCGGTCACCGACTCTCGGGCTCCGTCAGATCACCTCGCAAACAAGCAGGTTTGCACTCCGTGACGACTATCTGTCGCTGTCTCGGGAAGCCTCCTCACAGATCCGCACAGGCAGGCAACGTGATCCCAAGAGATCTAATATGGCCGCTGCAGTCCTTTTTATACCCTACCCAGCATGCACTGTATAAGAGAGTGTTCATGGGTAGGTCACACAGACTCCTGGGTAAAAAGGTCAACCTTCCAAATCAAAACACAATCACTTCCTGTAAGAGTCTTTGGGTGTTGTTCAGATATAATAACACACAAGTGCATTACCTATTTTTAGTCACTAGGTGGCTCTAAGTGCCGAAGCACATTAATGTCCACAGACTTAACAGTGACATATACATTATCACATCAATAGACAAAGATGTCATTGCTACATATATATATATATATATATATATATATATATATATATATATATATATATATATATATATACACACACACACAGTGTCTCACAAAAGTAAGTACACCCCTCACATTTTTGTAAATATTTTTTTATATCTTTTCATGTTACAACACTGAAGAAATGAAACTTTGCCACAATGTAAAGTAGTGAGTGTACAGCCAGTATAACAGTGTAAATTTGCTGTCCCCTCAAAATAACTGATGAGACCAAGATGAGACCAAGATAAACTCATTTGGTTCAGATGGTGTCAAGCATGTGTCACGGCAACCAGGTGAGGAGTACAAAGACAAGTTTGTCTTGCCTACAGTCATTGAGGGAACCATGAATGCCAACATGTACTGTGACCTACTGAAGCAGAGCATGATCCCCTCCCTTCGAAGACTGGGCCGCAGGGCAGTATTCCAACATGAAAACGACCCCAAACACACCTCCAAGGCAACCACTGGCTTGCTAAAGAAGCTGAGGGTAAAGGTGATGGAATGGCAAAGCATGTCTCTAGACCTAAACCCTATTGAGCATCTGTGGGGCATTCTCAAATGGAAGGTGGAGGAGCGCAAGGTCTCTAACATCCATCAGCTTCGTGATGTCGTCATGGAGGAGTGGAAGAGGACTCCAGTGGCAACCTGAGAAGCTCTGGTGAACTCAATGCCCAAGAGGGTTAAGGCAATGCTGGAAAATAATGGTGGCCACACAAAATATTGACACGTTGGACCCAGTTAGGGGTGTACTCACTTTTGTTGCCAACGGTTTAGACATTAATGGCTGTGTGTTGAGTTATTTTGAGGGGAAAGAAAATGTACACTGTTATACAAGCTGTACACTCACTACTTTACATTGTAGCAAAGTGTAATTTTTTCAGTGCTGTCACATGAAAAGATATAATAAAATATTTACAAAAATGTGAGGGTGTACTCACTTTTGTGAGATACTGTATATACATATATTTATGGAAGAGTGTCACGAAGAAAGCTATTGTTGAAAGAAAGCCATAAGAAGTCCCATTTTCAGTTTGCAAGAAGCCATGTGGGGGATACAGCAAACATGTGCATGAGGGTGCTCTGGTTAGATGAGACCAAAATTTAACTTTTTGGGCTTAAAAGAAAATGCTATGTGGGGTAGAAAACTAACACTGCACATCACCCTGAACACACCATCCCCACTGTGAAACATGGTGGTGGCAACATCATGCTGTGGGGATGCTTGTCTTCAGCAGGGGCAGGGAAGCTGGTCAGAGTTGATAGGAAGATAGAGGGAGCCAAATGCAGGGCAATATTAGAAGAAAACCTGTTAGAGTCTGCAAAAGACTTGAGACTGGGGCGGAGGTTGATACAAAAAATAAATGGACAGCATAAAAATAAAAAGTTAAATAAATAAGTAAAACATTTTTAAAGCGCCATATCCCTCCGTGCTTGCACATAGAAGTCAAGTCAAGTCAACACCCACGATTTTCCCCTGATTTTAAGGGGGAAAAGGTGTGTGTTATACTACGATAAATAAGGTATATGAAAACAGTGTTCAAATAACACATGTGAGGTATTGCTGTGAACGTTAGAGTGAGAGCAATAATTCTAGCACAAGACATTCTCTTTAGCTCTAAACAGGTAACCTGTAAACATTTTTAAAGTGTCGCCTATGGAGATTTTTAAGTACCGTAGTTTGTCGCCATTCCACGAGTGTGCGCAATTTTAAAGCATGGAATTTTAGGTATCTATTTACTCAGCGTAACCTCATCTTTCACATTATACAAAAAATTAGGGTAAATTGTTTTTACGATGTACCCCTACCCATTCACCTAAGGTGTAAAGTGTAAATAAAAAAAAACACAAAATTTTTTTAAAATATTTGATTGCACTGCTCCGGGGGTCTTCTTCCGTCTTGGGGGGTCTTCTCGCCGGACTCCTCCGCTATTTTACCTAGCTCTTTTACCGAGCAGTAGACATGTGCAATTTGTTTTGTTTTTTTTCGTTTTTCGTTTTTTTTCGTTATTTTCGTTCGTTCGTTTTCGTACGAATGAACGAATCGTTCGAATCGTACGAATCCGAATAACAAATCGTTCGAATCGTACGAATCCGATTAACGAATCATTCGAATCGAACGAATCCGAAAAACAACGAAAATCCGAAAAAAAAAAATTAGAAACAACGAATGTACTAATGAAGAAAATCCGAAAAACGAAAAAAAAAAACGAAAAAATTTGTACATTCGTAACTTTTTTTTTGTTGAATTGGTAATTTTCCGTGTCCCTTACAATGGTGCTGCTAAACGTGCTTCGAATGGATTGAACAAAAAAATTCGTACATTTGTAACATTTTTTTCGATTCGTAACTTTTTTTTCGTAACTTTTTTTTTTTTCGATTTGTAACTTTTTTTTTTTTTCGATTCGTAAATCATTAAAATGTAATAATAGCATACACATTACATAAAATTATGAATTATGCTCCGATTACGAATCTACGAATGTTACGAATGTACGAATAAATACGAATGCGTCTGAAAATTAAACTAACGAAAAAACGAATCAACGAAAAAATAACTCTTACGAATGTACGAATCCGAACACCGACGACTTACGAATGTACGAATCGTTACGAATCAACGGAAACGAAAAAAACGAAACGAAAGAAAACAAATTTTTTTTGGAAACGAAAAAAACGAAACGAAAATAAACAAATTTTTTTGTTGTGCACATGTCTACTGAGCAGAGGAGACCCAGCTACCTTCTTTATCGTCGCCGCCGTCGTCTGGGGGTCTCGATCCGCCTTCGGGGGTCTTTTCTGCTCTTGCATCCTCCGGGACTGTGACATCATAGGGGGGCGGGGTCACCATGTGACATGAGCATGTGACCCTGCCCCCTTGTCCCTATATAAGTCACAACACAGCGCGGCTCTGCCATTCCGGCCAGAGACAGCGACGAGTCAACATCGGAAGAAGAAGAAGAGGAAGAAGAAGAAGAAGAAGGCGGCGGCTGCGCAGAAAGCGACAAGAACAGAAGAGACCCCGGAAGACCCCCGAAGGCGGATCGAGACCCCCAGACGGCGGCGACGATGAAGAATGTAGCTGGGCTCCTCTGCTCGGTAAAAGAGCTAGGTAAAAAAGCGGAGGAGTCCGGCGAGAAGACCCCCCAAGACGGAAGAAGACCCCCGGAGCAGTGCAATAAAATATTTTTAAAAAATTGTGTGTTTTTTTTATTTACACTTTTACACCTTAGGTGAATGGGTAGGGGTACATCGTACCCCATACTCATTCACACAGGGTGGGGGGCCAGGATATGGGGGCCCCCTTATTAAAGGGGGCTCCTGAATTCCGATAAGCCCCCCGCCCACAGACCCCGACAACGGCCAGGGTTGTCGGGAAGAGGCCCTTGTCCTCATCAACATGGGGACAAGGTGCTTTGGGGTGGGGTGGCCGCACGGCCCCCTTTCCCCAGGGCACCCCCCATGTTGAGGGCACGCGGCCTGGTACGGCTCAGGAGGGGGGGGCGCTCGCTCGTCCCCACCCCTTTCCTGGCTGGCCGGGCTGCGTGCTCGGAAAAGGGTCTGAGATGGATTTGGGGGGGACCCCCACGCCGTTTTTTCGTCGTGGGGATTCCCTTTAAATCCATACCAGGTGACGGGGCTAGCGCGGCGGCATTCACTGCCTTCGCTAGCCCCGTCTACCTGCAGTTACGTTCTAAATGAACAGACTTTGCTCCATGTGTGGGCAAGTCCGTTCATTTTCAAAAGTCCCGCAGACTTTTTCCCGCGGATTGTCTGCCAGAGAAGTCCGGCGTGTGTGGGCAAGTCACACGCTCGGAAAGTCCGGCGAAGCCCCGCTGGAAGGTCCGGCGGACATTCCCGCGGGAAAGTCTGAGCGTGTGTACGAGGCATAAAGGAAACCTGTACTAAGATATATTTTTGGGTTTGTCATCATTGACCCTATTACATCTATACACGTTCTAGGGCTTTTTCTGGCTTCCTGATATACATACTTGTTCTGGATCAGTGCAACAGAAGATGCTAAGAAAGTATTTAAATATATCAGCATAACAGGTTGGTAACAAGCAGAGCATTTACATGTATGACCTGACCTCAACCCGATAGAACACCTTTGGGATGAATTAGAGCGGAGACGGCAAGCCAGGCTTTCTCGTCCAACATCAGTGCCTGACCAAACAAATGCGCTTCTGGAAGAATGTTCAAACATTCCTATAGACACACTCCTAAACCTTGTGAACAGCCTTCCCAGAAGATTTGGAGCTGTTATAGCTGCAAAGGGTTGACCAACTCAATATTGAACCCTACCGACTAAGACGGGATACCATTAAAGTTCATGTGCTCGCAGTCTCCTCTCTAATTCATCCCAAAGGACTCTGTGCAGGCCAGTCAAGTTCCTTCACCCCAAACTCGCTCATATATGTCTTTATGGACCTTGCTTTGTGGACTGGTGCGCAGTCATGTTGGGAAACTGTTCCCACAAAGTTGGAAGCATGAAATTGTCCAAAATGTCTTGGTATGCTGATGCCTAAAGAGTTCCCTTCACTGGAACTAAGGGGCCAAGCCCAACCCCTTAAAAACAACCCCACATCATAATCCCCCCTCCACCAAATGATTTGGACCAGCGCACAAAACACGGTCCATAAAGACATGGATGAGCGAGTTTGGGGTGGAGGAACTTGACTGGCCTGCACAGAGTCCTGTCCTCAACCTGATAGAACACCTTTGGGATGAATTAGAGAGGAGACTGCATGCTAGGCCTCCTCATCCAACATCAGTGCCTGACCTCACAAATGCGCTTCTGGAAGAATGGTCAAATATTCCCATAGACATACTCCGAAACTGCGAGTCAGGCCTTCTCGTCCACATCCGTGCTTGACCTCACCAAAGCGCTTCGGGAAGAACAGTCAAACATTCCCATGGACACACTTCTAAGCCTTGTGGACAGCCTTCCCAGAAGATTTGAAGCTGTTATAGCTGCAAAGGGAGGACCAACTCAATATTGAACCCTTCAGACCAAGACTGAGATGCCATTAAAGTTCATGTGCGTGTAAAGGAAGGTGTCCCAATACTTTTGCCAATATAGTGTAAACTCCTACATATATAATTGTTTAATATTATAAATAATATTGAGAAGTGGAACAAGAATATGAAACCCCTAAACATGAATACCATAAGAGGAAGGCAAAGAATGAAAGGATAACACCCATTTGGTGCTCAAGAAGAGAGCATTCTATTGGAAAGGACCCAGGACCAACCACACGCTATAGTTTAACAAAAGTATAAACCGATAAGGTTAGGTTGCGTGCTTTTTATCTCAGGAGCACCGAGAGAAGAAATGTTTATAGCAATTGCTTTTCATTACTTTTTCTGGCTAATCATTCAACATGAAATCTTAGCTTGACTATGGACAAGTAAACAATGTCACCGTTTTTTTTTTTTTTTTTTTATAGAAGCACCTAATATAATTTTTTCTAAATCTAATAAAGAGAGCAGATCAGGACTTGGCCAATCAGCATATTTTTTTGTATATTGTTGTAAATTTACCAAAAAAATTTACAAAGTTAAAGCGGTAGTAAAGCCACTGAACTTTTTTTTTTTTTTTTTAACACCTGTAAAGGAAAAGGCATAATGAGCTAGTATGCACCGCATACTAGATAATTATGAAATACTTACCTTAGAACGAAGCGTCGGTAACTTACCTGGTCCACGCCGAGGTAGCTGACATGTTGCCTCGGCGTGTCTTCCGGGTATCGCGACTCCAGCGCTGTAAGTGGCTGGAGCCGCGATGTCGTCACTCCCGCGCATGCGCACGGGAGACTTCTTCCCGGCAGGGTTCGGATTCTGCCGGCCCTTCAGCCGAGAATCCCCCGTGCGCATGCGCCGCTGTAGTCAGCGGCGCATTGCACGGGGAATATCTCCTAAACCGTACAGGTTTAGGAGATATTTTTTTTTACCTACAGGTAAGCCTTATTATAGGCTTACCTGTAGGTAAAAGTTTTTTTTTTGACTTTACTTCCAATCAATAATTAGTTGCAGGTGCAGCCTAAAGCTGGCCATAGACCAATTGAAATTCAGCCAGCTCAGCAGGAACCAGACGAATTTTGATCCATATATGGGGAGGTTGGTTGTACTAAAGTTGATCCATCGATCGACTTCAGTACAACCAGCCAGTCGGGGTTGAATGAATGAAATACATTTTATCACATATCGTATATACTCGAGTATAAGCCGACCCAGATATAAGCCGAGGCACATAATTTTACCACAAAAAACTGGGAAAACTTATTGACTCGAGTATAAGCCTAGGGGGAGAAATGTGCAGCTACTGTAAGTGTAAAAGAGGGTCAACAATGCCCATTTGCAGCCTCACTGTGCCCATTTGCATGCCTCACTGTGCCCATTTGCAGCCATAGGTCCCCCAAACTTCAAACTTGGTAGTTAAGGGTTCCTAAATGCCCCCTAGCTGCAGCCAATGTGGGGTCTCTGGACCCAAAGGGTCCCGAAATGACATTGCTGTAGATGGACACAGTTGACCGACTTTGGGGCCCTGTATCTCATGGCTAGGAACCCCAAATTTGGATATGTTGTATTGCGAGTTTCACTGGGTTTGCACACAAAATTTGGGGTTCCTAGCACCAAGTGACCCCGAAATATGGGGCCCCAAAGTCGGGTCAGAAAATGTCAAGCCCCTTTCTGCAGCAGAGAAGGACATTTTCTGAACCGACTTGTTTGATATGTTGTAGTGCTGATTCCACTAGGTTGGCATACCAAATTTGGGGTTCCTAGCACCAAGTGGCCCCGAGATGCGGGGCCCCAAAATCGGGTCGGAAAATGTAATTTTCTGCTGCAGAAAAATGCTTGACTCGAGTATAAGCCGAGGGGGGCACTTTCAGCACAAAAAAATGTGCTGAAAAGCTTGGCTTATACTCGAGTATATACGGTATGTTTTTTGGCATAAATAATTGACCAATAGCCTTACTATAGTGAGGTTTTGGTATTTGGGGCGCTGTAAATCTATAGCACAAAAAAGAAATATTTGTAAGTAATAAAAACTGCAAATATAACTCTTAGGTGAGGTGTAAGTGCCTCTAGTATGATGTAAAAAACCTTGGTGAAAAAGGCTCCTGTTCAAAATTGATGTGAACCTCCTATTAAATCATATAATTAAATGGTGAGTGTTTGAAAGCGCTGGTATGGTGATATAAAGTGGAACCAAATACTATATAAGTGAATGATAATCAACAAAAATTATTGTGACTTTTTACACGTCCAATACATATTATTAAAAACAAAACAATGACCTCTTAGTCGTGACCAAGTGCCAATATATGTGTATTGGTAATACACCTATATGCACCAATAATTATGTGCTCCCACAGACAATTTAATCAGTACATAATATATATGATTAGAAAAAAACCACAACAACCACAGTGTACCACGACTGTGGTAAGTGAAAATCGCACTGAGTGGTGGAACAAACTCCCCCTTAATGAAGTCTGAATTCCAACCACACCAATGTCCTAAACATAAAGGTGAGTAGTGATAAGAAATAAATAATATTTAAATGTTTTCAACATCTAAAAATTCACCATACAAACAAAAAAATTAAAATAAATCAAAAAAGTTCATAGAAATAAGTAGCATCAGTTGAGTGTAGAATTTCAATTTTTCTTAATAAATGTGGATCCCTTCACCGCATAAATAAATTCTTCTTTCACCCAGGTGAAAACAATAGTGAAGCTGGCCGCTTACCGGAAGATGTTGATTGTTTTAACTAAAAAACAATCACATACGCTTGTTACAGGACAAAGCCTGTTTGGATACACCAAAGGAAAACACTTTTGAGACACTTCTTCCTCCTCCTCTCAGATTTGCTCAGACCAAGTCATGGGTAGATGTATATGTGGAATTGAAAAAAAACACTTCATAGTGTAATTTTGCCTTTTATTTAGTTAAAAACAGTGTAACAACAAAAGCCAAATGGCCACTCACATTATCCAGTGCCCGCCCGGCACTGGGGTTGCTCGCCTTGATAAAAACAATGGTAGGAAAAGCTGCTCTCCCTCTAAAGGACTCCTATGCCGGTCTGCGTGCGTGTCACCTCCTCGCGCCGTCAACCAACTTATTTATTGAGGTTGTCTACATCCACAATAGCCTTACTATAGCCAGAAGGAGCTGGTAAACTGGTGTAAGGTACCGTGAAGTGTTTTAATAAGCCTTTATGTATTGCATACTTTGTCATGATGTGGCTAGAATACATAATTACAGAATTTTGCCAATAATGGACTTAAGTAGGTTTAGCTGCATACAGGGCATCACGTTTTTATATGCCTGACCAACTATTGGTCTTGTTCTGTATAAAGTACAACCAAAGGTAATGTTCCTGTGCACTTTAGCAATATGTTAAACCACTAGTGACATTTCCATCACAATGCATTTTTAAAGATAAAAAGACGGTTTATTTGTGCCACTGGATAACAGTAACTAGAAAAGAGATAATGGAGAAAGAGAAGCTAAAGTGTAGCAGTGTGATGATAAATAAATGTAGACATATCTGGGACACGCGTATATTAAGCTGCTTTAGCCAACGGCAAATCTACTGCTTTGGTTGTATTTAAGGAAAAGAGATAATGCAATAATGTTCCCCTTAGTGCCTAGTTCTGTAGAAATAAGTAATATATGCATTCTTTCATTTTACCTCATCATCACCACTGTTAGGATTTAGGGACTTGTTCTATTCCAAAAATGAATGTTATTTCAGTGTCACTCTGGCAGTCATGTATTTTTGTCCTCAGCTTGAGTCTTAAAGTTTGGGGATGCTTACGGCCAAAAGTTTCTGGGCACCTGAGCTATATATGCTTATTTGGCATTCCATTCCAAAAAAAATTTAAACAAACATAGAATTAGCCCTCGTTTGTAGTAATTACAGCCTCCACTCTTCTAGCAAGTCTTTCCGCAAGATAATCAAGGGTGCCTGTGCATATTTATGCCAAAAGAGAATTATAAAAAATAGGTCAGTCCTTTTTCCTTCTCTTTCCCTGCATAACGTTCCCTCCTTTTTCCCTCTTTCTTCTTTGTCTTTCTTTTTTTTTTTTTTTAAAGGTGTTTTATTTTCAGTTTTTATAAACAACAAAAAAGGACAACAGAAGAAACAAAAGGCCTACAGAAGGTTACAGACCTAGAGTACATACATGTGGAAATCGTAAATTGTCACATCAGTCTGGATACATAAGCCCGGAGGGCGACAAAACTTTTTCTTTCTAGCAGGGTACCAGTTATCCCAATATCAGGGATTTTGGGTGCAGAAATGAGAAGCTGGTCAATGGAGGGAACCATCATCCCTCCCCACCTTTGCTTGGCGAATGGCAATAATGTTGACACATTTGGACTTGGCTGCCCCATAGGCTAAATTGGAGGTGTTTTCTGGGGGCAAGTGACACCATGCCAGACTAATTTCTTGAGTTTATACACAATAATATGTTTGTGATCCATGGGTAAGACTTGTAGACCCCTTGACGGAGAGAGTTTTATTAGAAAACCATAAAAAGCCCTGTAATGTGATGCATGGAATATAATGGGTAAATTGTTTTAACATTTTTTAAGTGACCTTCTCAAACAAACCTATCCCAGCTTTTCTTCTTATTGTATCATTGTTCTCAATTTATATTCTAAAAAACTGTTGAAAATAAGGAACAAAAAAAAAGGGGGGTTCAGGGCTCTGCGCAGGCTACATATGTTCCTCCACAACAAACATATCATTGTAGTTATTCTGAGGTGGGCCTCCCCAAACTGTTGCTACAAGGTTGGAAGCCACAATTGTCTAAAACAGGGATCTCCAAACTACGCCTTGGACTGTTGCCGAACTACATGTCCCATGAGGCATTGTAAAAGTCTGACAGTCACAGACATGACTAGGCATGATGAGAATTGTAGTTCCTGAACAACTGGAGGGTCATAAATTGGAGACTCCTGGTCTAAAATGTTGAGTAACCTCTGGTTGCATAGTGGTCTTTGGCAGGGGGGTGCACCAAAAACCACCACAGTATGTTTGGCCACATACCACCTAACTGTATGACAGTGTCTACATATGTTTACAGTGGACATATATCATCATAATGAATAATTTATGTCCATGGTATGAACATAGGTGTATTCAAGGAATTGCAAATGTTGCCTGGACTATTTGTTCACTTTATAGACGTCCTGTGTTTTAACCAATTTTGTTTCGACACATTTACCTTAAAAATAAAATTAATTCACAAAAGTAAAATCAAAGTCAATAGACTAATTTTATTATAATAATTTAATACAATTAATATGAAAATAAAGGCCAAGTCCAGGAAGAAAAGATTTGAAGTTGAAGGGCATAATAATAAGTGTCACCACCACCAACAGGAAGTGTTGATGTCACATAGCCAGTGTTACCTGAAGAAGGACCCCACATTTTTTTTCTTAGTCAGCGATGGCTTCCAGATTCCGATAAGCCCACTTCCCCCCACAACCACCAGCCAATGTTGCAGGGAAGAAGCCCTTGTCCCAATCACCATGGGGAGACCCCCCCTTCACCAAAGCACCCCCCTCATATTGAGGGCATGTGGCCTGGTATGATTCAGGAGGGGGGCGTTCGCTCAGCAGCACATAACACTGACGCTGGAACACAACACAATATGCGAGGCCGCGGGCGCGGCGGCCTTTTATACTGTGGGGCGTGTACTAAACCCCCTGAGCATCCTGCCTGTGGCCAATTATTGCTCTCCTCGCCGCTGGCTCTTTGATTGGCCAAGCATGCGGGTCACAGTGCATGCTTGGCCAATCATCAGCCAGCAGTGCACTGCAACTGGCGCAGTGCATTGCGGGCCGCTCGCATCACACAAATTTGATGTGAGCGGCCCAAATAGTTCTGGGCTCGCCGAACGCCCGATGTTCGATTCGAACACCAGGCCCATCCCTATACAACTCTGAAAGAAAGTCAATCACATCTCAGGAATCTGTGAATGTGAAAGGGACACAAAATGATTTCAGCCTCTCGTTTTAACTGAAAAGTGGTGTGACTCAATATTTATGAGTAAAAGGTTCCATTACAAATTGTACATTATTATAGTTATGAAAGTACATCAAAATGCAAGCCAACATGGGCTGCATGTGGAGGAGTGTCTATGAGTACTTGCAACATGCATTGCACTGCTTTGCATCGAAATGCACATTAATGTATGCCTTGAGCTACATTTCCATTGATTCAATGAAAAAGCAAAAGATGCAAAGATGTAAATCCAAGTATTTTATTATTCCTACAAAGTTTCCTCAGAAAGTAAATAAACTTCTTCTTAGGTCAGCACTTCTACATCTCGTGTACACCATAGATTTGATACAAAATATATCAAAGGTTTTTTCTTTTCTGTTGGCCTAAAAAAATTATATGTTAGGCAACTTGTATATTTCCTAACAGCTAAAAGCTGAATTCAAGGTATGTTATTTTTTTTGCTTACATTGCTCCAAACTGAACCAGTGTAAGTATGAAAATGCCATATCCGTGGAATCCTTATGGAAACAAATAATCAGAGTAATAGTTTCTGTTCCAATAATTTTTATTGAAAACAGGTGTTTTAAGCAATCAATAAAAGGTACGCAATAATCCGAATGCATATTAAACAATAGTGTTACAGTGAAAATTGTCAAAATCTGCATATTCGGATCACAATATAACTATACCATATCACCTTGCCAGGGAGGGCTAGACGGTAACATGTGAAAAGCGCATAGTGCAACAGTCAAAATTATTATCATAGTTCACTGTAGGCGGAGGAATGTGAATATCAACATGTTTGGCAAGTCATAACCTTATTTGTATATGGTTCCAAGGCAGAAGGAGGAAGAGAAAAAATAAAGGGGAGAGAGGGTCCTCCTGCAAGATAAATTATACATGTTTGTACCAAATTTGCCTACATTAAGCCAAAGAACACATTTCTCGAGTATGGACCCAGCTAAAAGCAGCTCTGAAGTCCGCTCGCCAACGTATTAACTAAAAGAAAAATTCAAAGTTAGAAGTTATAGAAAAGGTTGAAAGGGAGAAAAAGACAAGAAAGAAAAGGACACAGAGGAATTGCCCCCGTTCCCCTCGCTCCAGAAGAGCCACCCCCCCACCCCCTACGGGGATTAAACATATCTAATCGAGGAGTTACAGACCGTTTCAAAATGGTGTTGTTGGTTGCAAAGGATGCTAGACAATGATTAATTTAGTATGATCCAGGAGATTTTGTTTTTCGCTAATGCTAGATTTATCTCAGGAGTTTTCCATGCTCGCGCTATGGTGATCTTAGCTGCCAGAAACATAAAGAAGGTGAGAGTCCTGAGATTTCTTGGTAGCTCATTCGATAGGTCAGAAAATAGTGCCGTCTTAACATTATTAGGAATATTCAATCCAGTCACCGAATATAATCAACTGAATATTCTTATCCAATACCGTTTCAGTTTTGGGCACACAGTAGTCGTTTTTACTTGTAAAAAAGAGCAGCGCCAAATTAGGCCAAAACTTTATGACACTGTGTCCCTATGCCAATATATCCACCTGTGTATAAACAAAATTGATTGAATTGTACACCAACAATAGCATGGGATAATACACATATGAATATAGTATTTAAAGTTCGTACAGTGATGGTACTAGAAAAAAATACTAAAAAAGTCCTATGATGGTACACGGAAGAAGAAACACAGATGAATAATGGCACTGCACCCATCCAGACGTGACTTGAAATTGTGCACCTCGGTGACTTGTATATACGATTAGTGCAAAACACCCGACACCATAGATACCTATGTGCTTACCAGAAGGTAAAGCATGTAAAGCTTTATGATGAAACAACTGGTAAGGGTGTCCCTGGTTTCTCCCTCTCCCGATCCACAGCCTTCAGCAGTTGTGGTTATGAGGTGTCACACTTCCATCACAGAAAAAAACGATCTACAAGATGCTATGGATATCCCTGGCTTTCCTCCTCCCGATCCACTGCTCCACCAATTTAGGGGGAAGATGTCTTTATATCTCCTTGCACTCAATGGCATCACATTTGGAAGAGGAGAAAGAAACCGCCCATAGTATAATTCCATTTATAAAGATTTATTAAAATAGCATAAAATACACTTACATATAGTCTCCTTGT
>CM053026.1:461863275-461964839 GCA_028564925.1 Lithobates sylvaticus | reverse complement strand
TTTATTGAACAAACGAAAACATAACATTCCAGAAGAAACAATCTGAGAGATATTCCAGTAAGGCACATCCGCCACTGTAACATATATAAATTGACAATAAAGTACAGTTCTCTCATACAATCATGTACATTTCTTTTTTTTTTTTTTTTTTGAACAACTTAGACATAGCCCCAACTGTTCCTACCCATTTAACCCTTATTGCAACTACCCCCCCACCCCCCTCCCCCCCTCCGTCTCTCTGCGTTCACTTCCCACCTATCCAATAGTCCTCTTTTCTCTCCTGAATGAATGAGGGGGAAATCACCCGACCTCACCGACATATAGTTTCGTCTGGAGTTCTATTTGTCATGCTGCTAGCGATCTATTAATTCCACACCACTATATTATCTTACATTTTTTCCCCGACGTTTGCATTAGGCGATTTCCCATAGATATCACCTGGGTGATGTCATTCAAATTTCTTCTTCCAAAGTGTATTCGGATTCCACCCACCTAGACCACACCTTCCTAAATTTCTTAGGTGCCCCCCTGGCTTCATAGGTCATTTTGTACATTTGGACATCCGTATTAACCACCTTTAGCCACATTCCCATTGTCAGCTGCTCTTCATAAATCCACCTCCTCGCGACAAGTTTTCGTACTGCAAAAAACAGGAGTCTGAGAAACAGTTTTGTGTGAGCGTTCATCTCCTCCTGATCAAATACCCCTAGAAGGCACCGCAGAGGTGAACAGATATTCGGCAGATCAAATTGTTCTGAAATAAAGTCAGTAACCTGAGACCATAGCGGCCTAATTTTGGCGCATTCCCACACCATATGAATAAAATTGCCCTCCCCCTTCATACACTTATGACATAATGCTGAATCCCTTTTCCTCATTTTATACAACCTCTGTGGGGTATAGTAGATCTGGTGTAGGAATTTAAGCTGGATCATTTTATCCGTAGATGAGATAACCGTCCGTAAATAGGAGTCCGTGACTTCCTGCCACATTTCCCCTGACAACTCTGGTATGACCGCCACCCATCTTGCTTGTGCTTTAGACGTGGTTCCCAATTCCTCCGGCCCCACTGCTTTATAATACCTAGAGATCCTCTTAGTCGGGTCTACCCCTTCTGAACCTTGACTTGTTGATGCAACTATAGAGAAGCAGACCGTGCAACATGATGAATGGGGTCCACTGACTTCCTTCATCTCAAGTAACAAATTATTCTCCCTGATTCTTTAGTTCTCTTAGTTATAAGGTGTCCATGTGCTCTTTCCCCCCCTCCCCCCATGTTAATTTCAGATGGTTCAATAATTACTAAATTAGTCTCCATGCCTGGATGGGTGCAGGTAAAGGTTCATCCACTCATTTTCCCCAGCCCTTAGTGACATCAGTTTGCTTGCTTTGAAAGGTTTTTCTCCCCCCTCTCCCTCTTTTTCTACATCCTCTCTCGCTCACCCCTCCTTGCAACATAATTTTTATAGTCCCTTATCCTGCCTAGTTGTTCGCAACAATGTCCACCCATTTGACTTATGTCATATCACACATCCCTCTCTAGGTCTGCTTTTTAATTTTTTACCATCGTTCTTACTCCCACATCCAAACCATTCTCTTTATGGCTATTGAACAGTGTGACTCCTACAGGATCCTATAGGTTAATCAGCTATTAGGAAAACTATCTCAAAATTTCTCCCCACCCATGCCTAAGATACTACTACTTCCCCTCTTATACGGTAAACACTTAAATGCATCTTATGGGGCATACTGATTGTCCAAAGGACACACTTGAAAAAAGAGAAAGTTGCCTCTGTATCAAAACCTCTTTCAGACATACAAGCGCTAGAAACCCAACATATGCATTGTAATGACCTGCTTACATCCCAAACCCTTAAACAAAAAATAACAGAATTACACAGGTTGATTGACCAAGCTTACCTTTCCCTTTGCAAATGTACACTACAAGCCATATACAAGTTTGGAAACAAATGTAGTAAGCTCTTCACTTCGATTTTTGAAAATCAATTTTGCATGTACATCCCCAAAATCTCATCCCCTGCTAAGGGAATGGGTATATACACTGATCAGTCATAACATAGCATTATGACCACCCACCATAACCCTTCAAGGCATGGATGTCACCAGACCTCTGACAGTATGCTGTGGTATCTGGCATCAAGCATTCAGTAGCAGATCCTTTTGATTCCTCTAAGTTGGTGCCTCCAGCACAACCACAGATGCTCGATTGGATTGAGATCTGGAGAATTTGAAGACCAAATCAAGACCTAAAATTAGTTGTGTTCCTCAAAACATTCTTTGACTTATCAGACTAGGCCACCTTCTTCGATTGCTCTGTGTTCCAGTTCTGATGCTCTCGTGTCCATTGTAGGTGCTTTCGGCTGTGGACACAGATCAACATGGGCACCCTGAGCAGTCTGTGGCTACGCAACCCCATACGCATAAAAAACATATCTTCTATTGGATTTGACTACATGAGCAAGCCTTCTCTTCCCACATACAACAATAACCCTTGGCCACCCATGTCGCTGGTTCACCAATTTTTCTTCCCTAGACCACTTTTGTTAACTCCTGACCATTGCAGACTTGGAACGCCTCAACAAGAGCTGTCATTTTGGAGAATGCTCTGACCCAGTTGTCCAGCCATTACAATTTGGCCCTTGTTATAATCGTTCAAATCCTTACACTTTTTTTCTGCTTTCAACACATCAACTTCAGGAACAACATGTTCCCTTGCTGCTTAGTACATCCCACCAACTTTTAGATGCCATTGTAACCAGATAATCAATGTTATTCACTTTACCTTTCAGTGGTCATATTGTTATTGGTGCATCCTTTAATAACTATTAAGCAGCTCAGTATAACTCTAGAGACTCAATCTTCCAACACTATCCTCTCCTACTCTCTATGACCCTACAAGATTAGCTTAGGAAGGGCCATTCTGTAAATGTAATCTGATCTTGCTGTTTAACTCAAAACCCTATTCACGGTTGAGGGAATAACAAACACAACTGAATATTTATTGTCGGACAAATGTTAACAAAAAAAACAAAAGAAAAACAAACAAAATGGGCAGACTCGATGGACTACTCTTTCTGCCGTCACATTTCTATGTTTCTACTGGCTTTGTCATAAGAGACGTGTTTATGCACTTCTCTTTCAGTGTGCCAGCAAGGAGATCAATGTGCCGGGGTCATATAGTATATGTTGCCAGGTCCGCTGTTAAAAATCATAGGGCCCCATATGGCCTAGCTGTCCTTACTGAGGGAGAATTGTACAGGAGCAGTGTAGAGAAGAATCACTCCACCAGGGAAACCATAGGCACTATAATTTGGGCAGTGCATGGGCTTGTTTGCCTGCCCCCGAAAAATAAAAAAAATTCCCTCCTCTCCTGGGCCCATATGTTGACCTGATGGGGCACAGGAAATTGTAATTACCCTCCGATTAGCAAGTTGAGCAGGTTATGGTTTAGAAAAAAAACATTTTATTTAGACAAAAATTACTTTAAAGCTGCTCGGGCCCCCTGCTGGACTGATAGAGCCTGGGCCTGATACAACAGGGCTGGTTGTACTGCCTTATCAGTGGCCCTGTATGTAGACACAGACACACACACGTGTGTTTAAGCTTTAGGGTGCACACCCTAATTCAATAATTAAATGAACATATGGACATGTGTTAGTATAACCAGAGGCGGCTCTAGGCTTTGTGAGGCCTTAGGCAAATCTGAGACATGAGGCCCCACTCACGTCCATAATGGGAAAAATTATTAAAGCAATAAACATTAACTGTATAAATTGCATTTGTAGTCAGAGTCCGGATACTGGAGGAATGTATTACCCCCAAATATGGCGACCTGAGGTCTGCCATGGTCGCATGTAAGAGTATGCCAAAAAGAGGCCAAAAAGCATATGAACTAGGTACAGTAATGTGAAGTTTAATGGAAAACATGACAAAAAACTAATCCATCAAAGTTGCAAGAGCTTGTTTAACTTCCACATGAGGATCAAGAATGTAACTACTGTAACTGCCAGCGTCCCATGTATTTGATGACATGGGATGGGATCCCCTGCTTGGATGCTGCAGACGCTGCCCTGACCCCAAAGGAATGACCCAAAAACTGTTTCGGGTTTAGCCTCAATTAAGCAATCAAAATTCTGACGTGATATGAACTTTCCGGAAGCAAGAGGCTGTGTGGGGAAAGGGAGTAAAGGGCTATCGAGAGGGGCTGCTACAAACATGGAGGAGAGCTGGTCCAAGACCTCAACTGGACACCAGAAAGCGTTGGTTTTGTAATAATTGCTCACAAAACCCTGACCTGTCTGCTGGTTTTTGTTGTTGGGGATTTGGAGTGAAAAATGATCAGGTAACCTGGTGAGACTACCTTTGAGGAGTACAGGTGCATTATGGCTGGCTTGGGACACCTCCCTGTGTCGGGGGAAACCAAAGTAACTAAGGAAAACAGCCGCCTTGAGGACAAGACTTGGGTGACCCAAAGGGTGAAAGAGACAACAAATGCGCTATCCCACAGAAGATCTGGCTGGAGATAGGCATGTGTGTCAACCTTGACTGTCCCTGACTTTTCTGGATACCTTTAAGAAGGACTTTGATGGGATGAGCTGCAAAAATGGAGGGTCTGTCAGGATTGTGAAGTGAGAAGTGCTGAATACCTGACAGGTACAACTTGATGGTGTTAAATGACAGGGATAACTTGCCATGACAATAAGCCACGAAAGCCATCGTGTACTTGACATCCCCAACCCAATTGCAGGGATAGAGGAACATAAAACCACAAAAACAGCCCCACTCCGTCTTGTAAGCCCTGAGAGTGTTCCTTGACACTGATGCATTTACCAGGTCGAAAGCCTGCACCCTGAGTGCGTCTAATCCAATGTCAACAGGGAGAAAGGTGGAACCGGCTTGCCTGCCAGATCTGCTTCTGGATGCTGTAGGAATAAACGCCAGAAATCAAAACGAGATAAGGCATCAGCAGCCACATTATAGACACCACATATGAACTCCCCCTGAAAATGGTACCTGAGGCCCAACCAAGTCAACCTGCGCATGAAGGACATTATCGGGAGAGACCCGGATCTACCTTTATTGATAATTTCAGGTGTGGCCGAGTTATCGGTAAAGAAAACAACTGTGTGCCCAGTCCAAGTGGGTCTCCATGTGACAACAGCAGCCACAATTGGATAAATCTCAAAGTGCAGAAGTCTGAGCAAACTTGGAAATGTTGAAAACCTCGGGGGGCCATGGGCTGGCCAACCACTGCCATCCAAAAATAGCTGAATAACCCACTGAGGCTTCGGCATCCAAAAAAATTCTGGGGGACATGGACGTAGGCGGATGGATAAACATGTTGATACCGTTCCAGCTGCACAAGAACTGATCCCATATGAGCGGAGCCGCACGAGCATCGGCCTGTATTTCACGGCCGAATCAGTGTCCTGATATAGGGGAAGAAGAGCCAACGGCCTGGAAACAAATGACCTGCCCTGAGGAATAATCCTCATGGCAAAGTTGAGCATGCCTAACAACGATTGCAACTCCTCCTTGGAGCACACAGGGGACCTGACCAGATTGTGAATGAAGCCTCGAATTCTATCCAGCTTATCCTGAGGCAAACTGGCGACCATGCGGTCGGTGTCTAAGGAGATCCCTAAAAACATGATCACAGTGGAAGGCCCTTCACCCTTGTGAGCAGCTAGGGGGACTTTCAAATCCATGAACAGTTCCGTGAGTGCCATGAGGTCCTTGGGAGACTGCTCAGGGCTTTCTAATAACAAAAAATCGTCCAAGTAATGAATCGCCTTACCACCCCAATTGAGGGTTGAGGCAAAAATATTAAAAAGCCAGGGACTGCTCTTGGAGCCAAATGTCAATTTTGTGACAAAATAATACTGGTCCCGCCATTTGAACCCATGTCATTGCCAGAGGGAAGGTTTGATGGGGAGGAGTTTGAAGGACTATCTGCTTTGGATAACCATGTGCCCCCAACAGACTGAAAAATTTGCTGAATGGCCAAGTCTACTGATGCATTTTGCAGTGAAAATTCCTCTGATGGAATGAGAGAATTTAGACTAGGTATGTGTGATGAATGAGTAGCAGACAAGTCATAGATTAACCAAAATGTATTTGAAAATTTACCCTTTACCACACCGATGGGGCTAACCCTCCACATGCTGAATGGTGAACAAGAAAATGGCCCTATGACAAACTCCTTGGCTAACTCTATCTGTAATAATTCATCCACTAACTAGGCATTCCTGGCAGCAGATAACAAATCGGCACACTTAAAGGACTCTAAAGGTAAAGTTATGAGGCCTGTATGAAACCCATCAGAAAAACCTTCCACAAGAAAATGCCTAAGAGCTGGGCATGGGTGGTGTAACAACCAAAAATCTAACCTGGCTATATTGACTCGGCTCAGTCATGAACTGGATGACTTAATGGGACAGGCAGATTTGGTGTGTGCTCTGAAACGGTTGGCACAAATAGGGAGGAGTCTGCATTGATTATAGTTGCAGACCATGTAGTTGAAATTATTGCACAGCTGAGCCTTGCCAAGATAATGTATGGGTCTGCCCAGTTTGTCAACCTGCCCCGATGGCCCTGTGGAGGAACCACTGGACCCCTGCCTGGTGGACCCGGTAGGTATGGGATGTTCGAGCTTAGGACACCAATTGACGGTATGGGCAGATGATTGACAATTACCATAAGTTGGAGACTTCTGACTGGCGAAATGCCTACAGAATAACTCGGTGTCTATATTGCTCCAACATGTGACTAACTGAAACTGCGCCCTTGTGGCAGCGACCTTTGCCGAAAATGACCGGTGGGAATCGTAAAATGTTGAACCACCATATTTGTGGGCTGAATCCACCACCTTGTGGAGATACAGGTCGAACTCCTCTCTTCTGCCGGGACTGACGGCACAAATAACATCCCTTTAAATCCCAAAGGAGAGAACAAATTTGGCTCTGCTCAGCTTGCAGCTAAGCCTCGGATCCCTGGTTTTGAGGACCACCGAGACTTCCTCGCAAGCGTCGGCCTTGTTTTCAACAATGTCCTGCTAAGCTATGAGCAGGGATGCCAGGTTAATGTCCTTCCCCTCCAGAATGTATTTTTTTCAGATTGGTCGGGATGAAGTGCGCAGGAGATACGGAAGGTAGTACTGATAGTGGTGAAGGAACAGCAAGAGGTAACGGTACATTGGTATTACCTACAGAGGTTCCGGATGGCACAGGGCCTATAGAAGCTGCTGAAACTTCCACTGTGGCTGGACAGGCCTCCATCACATCCATCCTATCCTGTAACTGATGAACTGAAGTGGAAAGCTTATTTAAAACTGTATGGATCTGAGTCAGAGATGTGAGTAATGACAGGTGCTCTGCACTGGTGGATGGCTGCAGCTGGGCCGAGTTTGGAAACAGAAGTCTGAACAACTCTGCTTTCCTAGCCGTGGCCGAGAACGGAATGCCCCTGCGTTGGAGCTCAGCTATGAGTTTTGGAATAGTCCAGTTTCTCAGGGATGGAGTGCTTCCGTGCTCCGAGCCCCTTATTGGAGTTGGAGGGATGAAGGCAAATTCGTCACTCACTGATACGTATGACATGTTCAAATCTGAGGAAACCCCAACTAGAGATCGTTAGACTAACCACCAACAATACCCTACCACGCAACCTATGTAAAACAGTGTGTGGTGCTTAAAGAAACTGAAACACGCATGGGAACCTAGTGACCGTGATCCCGTGTGTGTGTGTGTGTGTGTGTGTGATGAGCGAGCCCGAGTATCCTGCAGCGTGGACAGGCAATTAAAAAACGAACACTTGGGACTTGGCACCTACAGACCATGGTAGGCAGACAATAGGAATGAAAGTGACGTGCAACGTATGGCGTATAATGTACGGGCGAGAAAATTGTAACTAATACAATCCTTACAAACGGAACCTCAGCCCGCATGGATCCGTAGCCGTGACAGATCCTGCTATGCATTGCACCGAGCTGAATGACCCCTACTAAAAGAAACACTGAATGTACCTTGCTGCTCCAACACGTAAAAGTTGAATCCACCTGCAACAAAGCATGAAGTACGCACTGAAATAATGGGGAAGTACGAACCAGCAATAACCCTGATAAGGAAGCAAACACCTGAAGCGTGTGACGTGCTGACCTGGTGGAACCAGGCTAGTGGTGCCCCACCCGCCTGTCATGAACGAAACTGGTAACGTGATTGTGGCTGATGTGTGGCCACCAAGCTGTGAAAGACGGTGGTGTACCTGGGAACGCCAACGAGACTCCTATGACAATGAGCCCAGGTGCTGGAGTGGCAGCTTGCTACCAGGCCTGCCACCAAGAACTGGCACGGAACACCCTTTGGGCAACCCCCCAAACCTTGGTGCAGCAGACCCTAACCACCACCGGTAAGGTGCTGCTTACAACACCACCTCAGGTTCTCTAAGGTCTGGCCCCAGCAGCCTCCCTCCCCTAACACCTGACTCTGCACCTACCTTGACCAAAAGGCTGTACCTGGAACAAACCGCGGAAGGTCCTGTGATGAAAAACCGTCAGACACAACAAGCAAACTGGAGAGAGAGGACAGTGCACATGGTATCAATGCGACTCTATGAAACCCCCCTGAATCTGTCCGATAGAAATGCATGGTGGAATAATCAAATGAACAGAGGAAAGTGGAAGGAAAGTCATGAATTCCGAGCAGCCCAACCTGATGACCTGAAACAGTGACTACCAGTGCTCAGGGACAGGCTTCAATTGCCACGTTTGTGATCCATGCCCCTACTGATGATGAGTTTACAGTGGTTTATGCATCTACCACCTGGTCATGACGACAGTGTAGGCACGAATGACCATCTGGGCCTTTCAGGTCAGGGTTGGTGGTGAACAATGGGTAACAGGTACATATGACATAGTGAAAGGAAATGACAAGCTGCAAGAACTAATGTTTGACCCCCTAAGCCTGTAAACCACAGGACTCGGCAGGTAAAACCTGGGTGCCAGTAAGACTCCTAATGCCGTGACCTGTGGGGTCCGTGAGAGGCTGACTGCTGCCCTGAGGACCCCGTGAAACCTGAGAACAGTGCAGATGCCCCATGATAGATGCAGCAGCATGAACTATGAATAGAATTTTCTCTAACCAATTCTTCTTTAACCTCCCTGGCGGTATGATTATTTCAGATTTTAGGTGCTGAAAGAGATACAATTATTTTGCATGGAAATTTGGTGTTTTATATTGTAGGCCTGCAATTCTTAGGAATAACTCACTTAAATCAGTCCAAACAAGAGTCTAGTAGACATCCCGGGTATGATAAAGTTTGAAACACAATCGTAAATTATAATATAATAAATAACTATAAATAATTATAACAAATAATAATAATAAAAATTATTCAATAATGTAATCAAATCAAAAACACTGAAATTTGCTCTGTCGCTGTCATTAGATTTAGTGTTTGATGACGAATTTCCCCACAAATCGCTATTGCTCAAAAACTGTATTTATAATATAAAAGTGCATGCATGGCACTGGACAGACCACTAGGGACAAAGGGTAATTTTTTTATACAGTACTGTAATCTGTAAGATTACAGTGTACTGTATGTGTACTGTGTTTTAACTTTTTTGAATTTGGTGCCAATCTCCGCTCCCGTGCGTCGCAATGTTGCTGGGAACGGAGCTCAGCGGCACTCGGCACTGTGTGAATCGAGCTAGGATACAGCTCCCACACGCAGCAGGGAGACATTGCAGGATCCAGGGACAAGGTAAGTAACTTTCCCTGTATCCTACCATGCAATCCCGAGTCTGGCTCGGGGTTACTGCAAATGGTACTGAAATTTTACCCAGAGCCAGACTCGGGGAATACCGCCAGGGAGGTTAATCAAATATATATATTACATATTTCACGCATATTTCTCCATTTACATCAAGGTCAGGTTAATTTAACCCAGGCAGCACAGAGTTCCCCCATATATCAGAGTCTGCAGGATTCCTTACAGTGCAAGGGGAACTCTGATGTAAAGGGGAATGCTGCGGATCATGATCTAAGTGGGAACCTGCAGACTTTTGTTTAAGGGGGAACTCTAATGTAAGGGAGGGGGAGAGCTCTGGTGACCAGAGATTACCTTATATCAGAGTCCACTGTATTTCTCTTTACATCAGAGTTCCCTTTTATATCACTGTCCACAGAGTTCCAACTGTGGAGGGGGCTCTGGAGCACCTTCCCCAGTGAGAGAGAGTCGCAGACATGATACAGGAGATGGTCAGAGACTGCAGACATGATACAAGAGATGGTCAGAGACTGCAGACATGATGCAAGAGATCAGTGGCAGGTGGTGCTCAAAATATTTAGTGGGGGGGGCGCAAACTAACTGAAAAATACTGAAAAAAAAACATTAATTGCAGGCATTGTGCCCATCAAATGCAGCCACTGTGTCCATCAATTGCAGTCACTGTGCCCATCAATTGCAGTCACTGTGCCCATCAAATGCAGCCACTGTGCCATCAATTGCAGCCAGGGCCGATCCTAGGGTCACAGACGCCTGGGTGCAGGGCCGGATTCCCCACAAGGCCACCGAGGCCAGGCCTCGGGGCGGCAGTGGTGCAGGGGCATTTTGTCGGCACCGCTGCTTATTTCACGGGGGCCGATCGGGCTTGTGTTTTCCCACTTCCTGGTGACTGGAACGCACCATAGAGCGGACGTGATGTCATCAGCCCGAAATGATGGCGGTGTTGCCTCCCATGTCTTGCATCATTTTCGGCTGATGACATCACATCCGCCCTATCGTGCGTTCCACTGCTACCAGGAAGTGGAACTACACAAACCTGATCGGTCCCCGTGAAAAAAGCAGCGGTGTCAGCGAAACAGGCTTGCTAGCGGGCAGGAGTTTGCCGCCCCCTGAATGTGCCCCTGAATGTCCCCTGTCCACAGAGTCCCTTCTTGGTCCGGACATGACAACCACTAAATTGGGCATCAGGGCTGCTGTTAGAAATCATGAGGCCCCGTACATCCTACCTGACGGGGCCCCCTTCGACCCAGTGGCAGGCGACGTGGCAAGTGACACCCTGCATCCGCTGACTAGTGACGTGGCAAGTGACACCCTGCATCCACTGACTAGCAGTGATGTAAGTAACTGAGTTAAAATAAACTGAGTTACCTAACGCAGTTACTTTAGAGGGTAACGAGTAATCTAACTGATTACTTTTCCCCTCATGGTAACTCAGTTACCATTACTTTGGCTTAGTTACCCCAATTACATCTACCGCCACTAGATGGCAGTAGTGTAATTCCGGTGTCCTGCCGAAAAAGTTCCCCCGCCGGATAAGGACCCCCCTGTACTGCGCAGGCGCAGGGCTTGCGCAGTACGAAGGACTACGGAGCTTCCGAAAATTGCCGAACCTAAACAGCTCTGAGTGAACTCTACACCGCGCAGGTGCAGTTAACATGTAATTGTACGGGGTGATGCCGCATGCTCCTGATGCTCGTGCTACTCTGCAAGGGGCATCTATCGTGTAAGTAAGGGGCGGGTCTAGTATTACTGTAACCAAGGGGCGCATTTTTTATTATTGTTATATATTGAGCTCTGCCCATTAATTTAACATTCGCCTTCTTCTGTAGCCATCCGCCCCTTACACGATATAATAATAATAATAGACCCGCCACTTGCTTACACGCTATAACAAATCTGCCCCTTGGTTAGAGTAATAATAGAGCAGCCCCTTGGTTACACGATATATAACAATAATAATAAATGCGCCCCTTGCTTACAGTAATACTAGACCCGCCCCTTAGTTACACGTACAGAATATTTAAAAAAAAGTCAGTTACTTTGCTGAGTAACTAATTACTTTTCCAATGTAGTAACTGAGTTACTAATGCAATTACTTTTTGGGAGAAGTAATTTGTAACTTAACTAATTACTTTTTTAAAGTAAGATGACCAACACTGCTGACAAGTGACGTGGCAAGTGACACCCTGCATCCGCTGACAAGTGACGCGGCAAGTGACACCCTGCATCCGCTGACAAGTGACGCGGCAAGTGACACCCTGCATCCGCTGACAAGTGATGTGGCAAGTGACACCCTGCATCCGCTGACAAGTGACGTGGCAAGTGACACCCTGCATCCGCTGACAAGTGACACCCTGCATCTTCTGACAAGTGACACCCTGCATCTGCTTACAAGTGACTTGGCAAGTGACAATCTGCAACATGTGGCAAGTGACAATCCACATCTGAAGGCAGGTGACATTGGCAAGTGACATGCTCAGGCTCTGATTCTGCTTATGGTGAGTTTAACTATTTTATTTTATATAACAATGTAATAATAGAAATATTGCACATTTTTGTTTGCGATACGGCACTGCGTCGATTTAACTGACAATTGCGCAAATGTGATCTATTGAAGCAGTCATCGATAAAGGACGAGAATGGTGTGTGTGTGGGGGGGGGGGCGGGGGGCGGCGGCATTGAAGGACCCGGCCTTGGGGTGGCAAAGGGAGTAAATCCAGGCCTGCCTGGGTGCAGAAATATTTCTGGTGCCTCCACATGGGCGTGGTCATCTTACAAACTCCTCCCATTTACACATGTTTCTATGGCAACAACTCAAACACAGAGATTCTCCCTAAGAAGTCTTCGTTACCCTGGGATCCTCCCATGATCTTTTAACAATAAAAATACAGGAAGAGCATACACTAATGAGACCTGGAGGGGAGTCTCACTGATGCACACAGAGAGGGCTTCTGTTAGAGAGTCTGTTAGAAGGAGCCCCCAGACATAGTACAGGAGATGGTCAGACTGCAGACATGATACAAGAGATGGTCAGAGACTGCAGACATAGCACAGGAGATGGTCAGAGAGTGCAAACATTACAGGAGATGGTCAGAGAGTGCAAACATTACAGGAGATGGTCAGAGAGTGCAAACATTACAGGAGATGGTCAGAGAGTGCAAACATTACAGGAGATGGTCAGAGAGTGCAAACATTACAGGAGATGGTCAGAGAGTGCAAACATTACAGGAGATGGTAAGGGACTGCAGATATAATACAGGAATTTTCAAGGCTCGCTAGGCTGGAATGTTCTCCTAAGATTTTTACATTGATATTGTACTATCATCCCAGTTTAGTATACAATAGAAAAATTATTGGAGATTCGGGACTGTCTATCGTACAAACGCCAAAAAAAAACAGTTTCATAAAGATATAATAAAATTAATTGTTTTATTAACATATAAAATAAAGAAAAAAGAACAATACAATGTTAGACTCCATGTACAGCGGTATATGAGTCATAGGGTTCAAAGGTACTACATACAATTCCTACTTGGACACCTATATTGTCATACAATCAAAGTACATAGGTCATAATACTTGTCCGATCGCTCGACATGTTTCGCCTAAATAGGCTTCATCAGGAGACGGAGACAGGGGTAAAATGTATTTGTAGATGGACGAAGATTTTGGAAATATTTTTTCGTATTCTATGGTATGTATACAAAACAATATATTGGTTAGTGTTATACAGAGCAGTTAATAGTCATTAAAACGTTATATATGCTGCATAGAGTGTGCGATGGCAGGAATGTCGGGTGAAGTCAATTTACACATGCATGATTCCCTACCTCCAATATCATAGGGGTCATAAACATGGCCAGGCTTCCAAGGATTGATGCCGATGTTCTCACTGGAACACTCCCCAGGTAGGGATTCACACAAGGCTATGCCCGGCGGACGCCACCAGAACTCGTGGCTGGGGAGTTGTAGGGGGAGAGAGAAATCCTATTCCTTTTTCAATAAAGTATTTATAGGGCCTGTGAGGTACAGAGGTACTTATTAACCACAATTAAATTAAAACAAACTCAAATTAATCGCAAAATAGGAAAGTGATATGACCATGCCCAATGTAAGTTGTCAGGCTTTACCTACCTCTACGGAAGCTTATGAAGATTTGTTTTTGTGAGAGGCTCGGGTCAAACCACCCCCCCAGGAAAGAAACGATAATGGGGGGAAGGAAGCGGGAACTACTGGATCTTTGTTCTAGGTGCTTGTCCACAAGACCAAGACAATTTTCTGAAAGATAATAAAACAAAAGAAAGAGACCCCAATAAAAGTGCATAGGAACCTTATCCAATACATTTTATGGATCCCCAAATGAAAGGGATTATAGTCCCTTACCTTATAATGGAATATGTATGGCATCAGAGCGTGTCATGTTTAATGGCTGGTCAGCCCATATACTGCCTCTCAACAGGGGCTAGGTATGTCATCCAATGCCTATAGGGAGGGTATTTAGAATAAGTACGATAGTTACATGTATTCAAAGTTACAGTGGACAAAACGTCCACCATTTAAAGAGTTGAAAAAGTTAGGTTGAGTCAGTCTACCTGTTTAGGTCGTTCCCAGAGCGTCCCGAGCCTCACGTCCACCTCAGTCTGACACAGCGTCAGACTGAGTTTAAGTAGTCTCCCCCCGTGGCGCCAAAAGCGCACGGCGTGTGACGTCACGCCGTGCTGACGTCACGCGGACGCAGTACAGGGGCCGGCCGGCGCTCAATCCAAGCCATGTGACCGGAGTGTTCCTATAAGGAACTCCTTCCGGTACAGAGTTCAATTGGGACTGCCCTAACATGCCCTGCTGACAGCAGCCGTGCTGTTCTGTCAAATGCAGGGCGTGATGGGGTCCCTGTGGATGGAAGTTTGGAACTGAGTGGCCGGATAGATACTGCCGGTCGGTCCTTGACCCGGAGGCGTGGCGGGCAGAGGACCACCCTAAGGTGGACATAGACACACGCCACGCGTCCGGAGCAGTCCATACAATTCCCCAAAACCCTGGGGCGATCGCCATATAGGGCACACCCCGTGCATTGTCCCCAGGGGCCTGTGCCAGCGCTGAATCCACCGAGACCAATCAAGGCTTGAGAAAAAAAAAAAATAAAAAAACTAAAAGGAAAGGAATAAAGAACTAGATAAGACACCCTGTAAAACACACACCCAATGCAGCACATATTTGTTATTGTTTTTGTTAGATCATTGTTGTTAAACATATAATTGTTACATCTCAGAATAGGCAATAAAGGTATTAAATAAACAAACAGTTCCACCTCCACATAGGGGGGGGATATTACATAAACAAGCACGTTTCAGCACACACGAATTAAGGCCAGATCCAGGTCATATGTGGCCCACGCATCGAGCCCAACGATGCTCAAATACTGGTGCTAACAAAGAAGGGGAGGCAAGATCCCCTTCTTTGTTAGCACCAGTATTTGAGCATCGTTGGGCTCGATGCGTGGGCCACATATGACCTGGATCTGGCCTTAATTCGTGTGTGCTGAAACGTGCTTGTTTATGTAATATCCCCCCCCCTATGTGGAGGTGGAACTGTTTGTTTATTTAATACCTTTATTGCCTACTCTGAGATGTAACAATTATATGTTTAACAACAATGATCTAACAAAAACAATAACAAATATGTGCTGCACTGGGTGTGTGTTTTACAGGGTGTCTTATCTAGTTCTTTATTCCTTTCCTTTTAGTTTTTTTAGTTTTTTCTTTCTCAAGCCTTGATTGGTCTCGGTGGATTCAGCGCTGGCACAGGCCCCTGGGGACAATGCACGGGGTGTGCCCTATATGGCGATCGCCCCAGGGTTTTGGGGAATTGTATGGACTGCTCCGGACGCGTGGCGTGTGTCCACCTTAGGGTGGTCCTCTGCCCGCCACGCCTCCGGGTCAAGGACCGACCGGCAGTATCTATCCGGCCACTCAGTTCCAAACTTCCATCCACAGGGACCCCATCACGCCCTGCATTTGACAGAACAGCACGGCTGCTGTCAGCAGGGCATGTTAGGGCAGTCCCAATTGAACTCTGTACCGGAAGGAGTTCCTTATAGGAACACTCCGGTCACATGGCTTGGATTGGGCGCCGGACGGCCCCTGTACTGCGTCCGCGTGACGTCAGCACGGCGTGACGTCACACGCCGTGCGCTTTTGGCGCCACGGGGGGAGACTACTTAAACTCAGTCTGACGCTGTGTCAGACTGAGGTGGACGTGAGGCTCGGGACGCTCTGGGAACGACCTAAACAGGTAGACTGACTCAACTTTACTTTCTCAAATTTTTAAATGGTGGACACTTTGTCCACTGTAATTTTGAATATATGGAACTATCGTACTTATTTTAAATACCCTCCCTATAGGCATTGGATGACATACCTAGCCCCTGTTGAGAGGCAGTACATGGGCTGACCAGCCATTAAACATGACACGCTTTGATGCCATATATATTCCATTATAAGGTAAGGGACTACAATCCCTTTCATTTGGGGATCCATAAAATGTATTGGATAAGGTTCCTATGCACTTTTATTGGGGTCTCTTTCCTTTGTTTTGTTATTTTTCAGAAAATTGCCTTGGTCTAGTGGACAAGCACCTAAAACAAAGATCTGGTAGTTCCCGCTCCCTTCCCCCCCATTATCGTTTCTTTCCTGGGGGGGTGGTTTGACCCGAGCCTCTCACAAAAACAAATCTTCATAAGCTTCCGTAGAGGTAGGTAAAGCTTGACAACTTACATTGGGCATGGTCATATCACTTTCCTACTTTGCGAATAATTTGAGTTTGTCTTAATTTAATTGTGGTTAATAAGTACTTCTGTACCTCACAGGCCCTATAAATACTTTATTGAAAAAGGAATAGGATTTCTCTCTCCCCCTACAACTCCCCAGCCACGAGTTCTGGTGGCGTCCGCCGGGCATAACCTTGTGCGAATCCCTACCTGGGGAGTGTTCCAGTGAGAACATTGGCATCAATCCTTGGAAGTCTGGCCATGTCTATGACCCCTATGATATTGGAGGTAGGGAATCATGCATGTGTAAATTGACTTCACCCGACATTCCTGCCATCGCACACTCTATGCAGCATATATAACGTTTTAATGACTATTAACTGCTCTGTATAACACTAACCAATATATTGTTTTGTATACATACCATAGAATACGAAAAAATATTTCCAAAATCTTCGTCCATCTACAAATACATTTTACCCCTGTCTCCGTCTCCTGATGAAGCCTATTTAGGCGAAACATGTCGAGCGATCGGACAAGTATTATGACCTATGTACTTTGATTGTATGACAATATAGGTGTCCAAGTAGGAATTGTATGTAGTACCTTTGAACCCTATGACTCATATACCGCTGTACATGGAGTCTAACATTGTATTGTTCTTTTATCTTTATTTTATATGTTAATAAAACAATTAATTTTATTATATCTTTATGAAACTGTTTTTTTTTGCGTTTGTACGATAGACAGTCCCAAATCTCCAATAATTTTTCTATTGTATATAATACAGGAGATAATGGCCGATCGGCCCTCTCACCTGACCCAGCAACAACGGTTCCTCTGATCAGGAGTCAGCTCACTCTGAATTGCCCGTGGCGACTGGGTAGAGCCCAGATCTGTATTCTGGCAATGACTCCATTCCTTTCTCCACCAGGGATGGCGCTAGGCTGTGTGGCTTTCCTTCTTTTGGTGGAGGGCAGTGGGGTTCTCTCTCTGATGGTGTTCCCTGAGCACTGTCCTCTCCCTCTGGAGTCCTGGGTGCACTTCTCTCTCTCTCTCTCTCTCTCTCTCTCTCTCTCTCTCAGCTGGGTAGAGCCCAGATCTGTATTCTGGCAATGACTCTGGCGCTTGAGCGCCCCCATCTCTGTGGCATCCGGGTGATCTGCACCCTGCGCACCTGCCTAGGATCGGCCCCCGATTGCAGCCACTGTGCCCATCAAATGCAGCCACTGTCCCCCCGGTGGCATTTAACTAGCACACCTCTGCCCCCCCGCTTGGTCGTTGTCTGACCAGCACTTACCCCATCTTGGTGGCGGATCAGGCAGCAGGTTATGGCGGTGAGCTGTGGGACAGGCAGCGGCGAGCTGTGTCCTCCATGCTTCCGCCGTGAGTCTCTTCTTTTCTCCTGCTAGGCGTCCAATAGGATCGCCTGTGCTTTCAGCCAATCAGGTGAAGGGTATCATACCCACGCTTCCTGATTCCTGACACTGTTGTCAGTGTACACGCTTCCGTCATATGCTGCTATCTGCAGCTCTCCTGTGTCTCCTTCTGTCCTTCTCTTCCCCCTCCCTGCTGGTCTCACTATAGCTGATCTGCTCCTCTCCCTGCTGCTTCAAAACGAACTGATCTGTATATCATCCCCTCTGTCAGATGAAAAGCTCTGTCCTAGTGCCTATGCTTTATATAAAAAAAAAAAACTAAAAAAAAAAAAAAGATTTCTACCTGTTTTAACAGGGTCTTACAGCAATCACATGTTGATAGAGAGTGGGAGATAGAAAAACTCTTAGCTTAGCCTATTGACTGCAGTTCACAAACAGGACACTAGATGTCACTAATGTTCAGTGATATGCTATGCTATACATTTTCTATGATGTGTTGTATTTGTTGTACATAATGCTGTACTTGTTGGTTTCTTTTTCCTGTCTGTGTTTTTCTAACCATTTGAGGTGACATTATTACTAGTGTGTTTATGTTCCAATAAAGAAGCCAGTTCCTGTTACTCCACAACGTCTAATCTGAATTGACTCCTCTCAGTGTTGCCAACCTACCAGATTGAAATTTACTGACACGACACCCAAAATTTACTGGCACAGCCAAGTTTTTACTGGCATTTCCAAAAGTTACAAAATTACAGTTGTAAGTGCAAATTTCAGTATTTAGGCTACAAACAAGTACAATATGCAATTATCAATGTGATTCAAGGTAGATATTAAGGAACAAAGCATATTTCTTATTTTAAATATAGTAAGTAAGTGGCTCAGGGACAGGACTCAGGGGCAGGAAATTAGAATGGGCGACACACGCACATGAAATAGACTCTAACAGTGACACTGACACATCCCATCCAGTGACAGTCTCTATCCATGCCAGGTGGTCCTCTCAGTCCCCTCCAGTCCAAACAGCATTGACAGTCCCTCTCCCGGCTTGCCTTGCTTCCATCCCACAGACCCGCACACAAGGCTCTGGCCACTCCGCTTGGCTCCCTTGCACCATGACATCACACGACATGCTCAGGCACTGTCTTCGCCAGACCCGCCCCCCCACGGTACCACCCAAACACACTGTAGTAGGTACTGGGATGGTCCTGGTCGGCTCCGGACCCAAGCTGCACTTCCCCATTTCCGAGTCAAGCGCCACGGTCATATTTTTTACTGGCAACCTTTTCGTCTTACTGGCATTTACTGGCAGGAGAAAAGTGCCTGTTTTTTACTGGCTGCCCGTAAAATTACTGATGGTTGGCAACACTGACTCCGCTGCACCCAGCAATCGAACTCTGCAACAGGTTATGGGCCCAGTAGGGGAACTAGAAATCACAGGGCCCCATAGAAAAATGTTGTATGGGCCCCCCCCCCCCCCCTCACCCTCACCCAGGGGCGAATCCAGAGTCTAGTCTCGGGAGGGGCACTGACAGAAAATCATTTTTTTTTGGGGGGCAAAGGCTGATGTTGGCGCTTCAATCATCACGGCACCATTTGTGTTATGGTGTCAGGATGATTGAAACACATTATTTCTATTATTACATTGTTATAGAAAATGAAATAGTTCAACTCACCATAATACAGAATCAGTGGGAGCCCCGAGTGTGTCACTTGCAATGTCACCTGCCACACGTTGCAAATTGTCCTCTATCACCTACCACACATTGTGGATTGTCCACTTGCCACGTCACCTGCCACCAGATGCAGATTGTCACTTGCCCCACGTTGCAAATTGTCCACTTGCCATGTCACCTGCCACCTGCCACCCATTGCAGATTGTCCACTTGCCATGTCACCTGCCACCCGTTGCAGATTGTCCACTTGCCACGTCACCTGCCACCCGTTGCAGATTGTTCACTTGCCACGTCACCTGCCACCCGTTGCAGATTGTCCACTTGCCACGTCACCTGCCACACGTTGCGGATTGTCCACTTGCCACGTCACCTGCCACACATTGTCCACTTGCCACGTCACATGCCACATGTTGCGGATTGTCCATTTGCCAGGTCACCTGCCACCCATTGCGGATTGTCCATTCACCAGGTCACCTGCCACACGTTGCGGATTGTCCACTTGCCACGTCACCTGACACCCATTATGGATTGTCCACTTGCCACATCACCTGCCACCCGTTGCAGACTGTCCACTTGCCACCCATTGCGGATTGTCCATTTGCCACGTTACCTGCCACCCATTACGGATTGTCCACTTGCCACGTCACTTGCCATCCATTGTGGATTGTCCATTTGCCACGCTACCTGCCACACGTTGCGGATTGTCCACTTGCCACATCACCTGAAACAAGTTGCAGTTAGTCACTTTCCTGCTAAGGTGGGGAATGGGGATTGTCACTTTGGTTTCACAGTCTGAGTCAGGGAGCAGAGAGATGATGTAATCTCGCTGCTGCCTGCACAGTGAGTAAGGGCGGAACTGCCAGGATGCAGGGCAGGCGCCGGGCGGTGAGAGATGTCATCTCTCTGCTCCGCCACCCGCTGATTGGCCACCCACCGAGCATCCCAGCTGGCAGCTTCCCCGCCTGCCGCCGAGTCACCCATCTTTGTCTGCTCGTACAGTCAGTGTGACTGTATGATCGGCGAGCGGGCGGGCAGCTCGGCGGCTCACCCGCCGCCCGTTCACTGGGCCCTCCTCGGCTGCGGGCCCCATAGCGACCACACGGGTGGCTATGGCGGTAGTTCCGCCACTGGGCCCATTGTCCAGGTAAAGTCTTGTGACCAGGTGCGGCCCAGGCAGAACAAAGCCTCGAATTGGAGACAGTGTGGCTGATGCAGAGATTGACATAAGGAAGTTTTCCAGTGACATCTCCTAATAGACAAGTAAGACTGTTCATATATAAAGGAGGAAAAAATGTCCGGAAACTCAGAGCTTAAACTCTGTGGCCAAGCTGAACAATGACAATTATCAGTTATGGAAGTTCAAAGTGGTAATGCTATTATCCAGAGATGACTTGTGGGAGGTTACCACCACAGAGAGGCCACAGGATAATAATCAGGACTGGGACAAGAAAAACAGACAGGCACGGGCCACCATAAGTTTACTAGTGGAGGATGATCCGCGAAAGACATGTGGGACGCAGTGTTGCCAACCCCCCGAAGTGAAATTTACTGGCAAGACGCCAAAATTTACAATTTTTTTACTGGCAGAAATCGTGAAATTTACTGACAACACAAATTTTTTTACTGCCACTGCACTGCAAAAAAAGTACCTAAAATTTAATTTTTCTGTGCTAAACAGTGCAAATATCAATATGTGAACTATAAACACATAGCTAGTGCTATTAGCAATGTGTTTAAGTTAAACAAAAGTAAAAAAACATATTTCTCCATTGACATGAATGTCAGGATACTATAACCCGGCCAGCACAAAGTTCCCCCTTACATCAGAGTCTCCAGGATTTCCCCTTACAGTGAAAGGGGAACGCTGCAGATCATGATGTATGGGGGAACTCTGAAAATGGGGGGGGGGGGGGGGGGTTTGCTCTGGTGACTAGAGACCCCCTTCTGCAGAGTGAATACACTAAGGTGGGTGGGTTACTAATATAGGGGGGAACCTTTATATCAGTGCCCCCTTACATTATTGTATTCACTCCCCTCTTACATAAGCAACCACCCTCAGACCGGCCTAGCGGCAATGTCACTGACCTCTCAGGTGCACAGTGCAGGACTCAGTCAGATGGCTTCAGCAGCTTGGCGGCTCTGGATTTATTGTATAGTCTCCTCTCCACAGTCCACACTTCTGTCTCCTCCCGTGACCCCCCATCCCTGCAACGCTCCTACTCTTGACTCCTTTCTAGGATTGCCCTCAGATACTGCAGACATACTACAGGAGGAGGACAGAGGCATACGGACATACTACAGGAGGGGGACAGAGGCATACGGACATACTACAGGAGGTGGACACACAGGCATGCTGCTGACATACTACAGGAGGGGGACACACAGGCATGCTGCTCACATACTACAGGAGGGGGACACACAGGCATGCTGCTGACATACTACAGGAGGGGGGGCACACAGGCATGCTGCTGACATACTACAGGAGGGGGACAGTCCTTTAGTGTCCTTCACTGTCCCCCTGCATGCCTTGGCTTCACCCCCAGTAATTACATGTCATACTCTGTCTGTCATCTGTCCCCAGTAATGTCATGCTCTGGCGTCTGGCCCAGTGTCACACAGTCACTCTCCTCTTCACTTGCCGCCCCCTCGACTCCTCCGCCTACCGCGAGTGCACAAAACGCAGCTGCCGTGTCTAAGCAATCTATTCGAAAATGGCGACAGGCGGCGACATTAAGTTACTGCGCATGCGCCGCCCGGCTGAGCGAGTACGAGCTTTCCCGAGCCCGGCCGGCTTCGGAGCGGCGCATGCGCAGTTACATGGTCGGCTCGCGGCCATCATTTTTACGGGCACCCGCTGCCCGTAACGGACATTTACGGACACCCTAAAAACGGGTGTAAATTTACAAGCTGTCCGTAAATCTACGGGCGGTTGGCAACACTGGTGGGACGTACTGAAAAGACTGCATGAAAGATTCAGTTTAAACAGCAAGCTGTTTTTGCTGCGGAAACTTTACAAAATTAGACTTGGCAGAGAACAGGACATGAAGGAACATATAAATGCAATGCTGGAAGTGATTGCGCAACTCAGAACACTCGGGGAGAATATAACAGACAGTCACACTGCAGCCATGTTGTTATTACAGTATGCCCGATACATATACTGCACTAATCAATGCACTGGACACACGACCCGAGACAGATCTGACTGGAGCATTTGTAAAAACCAGGCTCATAGATGATTATCAGCGAAGAAATGAATTAGTGCATGACTCCACAGAAACTGACACAAGAACCGCTCTTAAAGCTACAGATGCAAGATTACACAGGAAAGAGACCGGAGTGTGTTTCAGATGCCACAAACAGGGACACATAAAGACTGTACTATATGGAAAGCAGAGCAAATGAGACAGCGTCCCTCTTATGCTAAGCAAAAGGTCAAAACCACAATCAGTGATCCATGGGAAGGAAACTGGAATGCCACATTTAGGGTTGAATATATTTTTATTAATATTTTGATAAAGCAAAATAACATGACATGAGTGAGAAACAGGAGATCAGTATAGAACGTACATAACATAGGTCATATAGTAAACATGTGGCATTAGCCTTCTCTGATGAGGGAGCAGATAGTCATCATTCAAGTCAAATATTAAAATCAGAATGTATCATAAAACTAAACATTAGGTTCCTGTGAAAATATATATAGGTATAATATAGAGAGAAACAGACTTAGGATGGGGTAGAAAGAAAGAGAAGGAGAAGGTAGGGGAGAGGGAGGAAAGGTGGGAAAACAAGAGAGGGAATGCAGGTTAGCTGCAAGAGAGGGGAGGGTGGAAGGGGGGGGGGGGGTGCTGGGCAGACCTTGGTGCAACTAACCCGCATGGTGGAGTCAGGGGATATGCCACATTTAAAACGACAGGCAACAATAAATGCCAAGGCTGGTGCATCGATTCGGGGGCAACCAGTCACATGACGAGTGATAGAAGTTTCTTCACAGAACTTGATCTGAACAACAAAGAAACTATCTTGCAGATGGAAGCAAAATACATGCAGAAGGATATGGGCATGGAACCCTTGTATGCAAGGATGATGTGGGACACAATTTAGCCATACCAGTGAAAGATGTACTTAAGATTCCTCCTTCTAGATTAGGAACATAATCTGTGAAGCGTCTAACGGCCAGAGAACTCACTGTAAAATTCCAAGGTGACAAGTGTTCTATTCTAGATGGCAAACAGACAATAGCAAGTGCCAAGCTGGATGATCATCTATATCACCTTGACGCAGTGAAGGAAAAGGTGAGACTATGTACACACAAGCACAATGACTATATACATATATGGCACAGACGTCTAGGTCACAGAATGCATACAGGAACTACAGAGGAGAAATCTGACAAGGGATCTAACGGTATCTCCTTGTCCAGTTGCAGTTAAATGTGAATGTTGCATTAAACCTAAAGCTACAAGAGCAACACTTCACAAAGTCCGTCAGAAGAGAGCTTCAAGACCACTTGATTTAGTTCACAGTGACGTGTGTGGTCCCCTAAACCCACCAACACCCGGAGGCAACAGGTACATAGTGACTTTTATAGACGACTATTCAAGATACACAGTCACCTACCTAATGCAATACAAGAGTGAAGTTTTCGACAAGTTTCACGACTATATAATAAAGACTAGTAACAAGTTTCAGAGGAAGCCTCTCATACTTCGGAGCGATAATGGAGGTGAATTCACAGGAGGTAAGATACAAGAGTACTTAAAACAGAACGGAATAGAACATCAAAAGGCAGTCTCGTATACACCAGAACAAAATGGAGTAGCTGAAAGAAAGAATAGAACTCTGACTGAAATGATCAGATGTATGCTGACAGACTCTGGACTACCACAAAAATACTGGGGTGAGGCAGCTACATATTTGCAGAACAGCGGGAAAAACCCCATATGAACTATGGCACAATGAGAAGCCAAGTGTAAAACACCTAAGAGTTTTTGGATGCAAAGCATTCATCTACGTACCTGAAGAAAAACGCACCAAACTCCGGAACAGAGCGTTTGAAGGTATCTTCGTTGGATACAGTGACAATGTCAAGGGTTACAGAATCCTTAATCCCAAAACAAACAAGATTACCATTAGCAACAGCATAACCTTTGTTGAAGATTTAAGAGACAATGTAATGACAACCGTGGAAGCAAGAATAGAAGAGAAAACCGACATTGACCAGCCCATCTCTGTAACTTACGAACAAACAGTTGAAGTGAGTGCAGACACAAGAAGGCTCAGACACAAAAACAAGACTTTCAACAGGAGAAAACAAAGGTAAACCACCTATACGTCTCTCATACAAAGCAAGTACTGCCAGTATCAACGAACCTGCAAGCTGGGAAGATATATCTCAGCTTTCAGAACAAGAAGCAAGTAAATGGATAAAAGCTGCTGAGGAAGAGATGTAATCCATGCATGACACTAAAACATGGACACTTACAGAACTACCACCCGGAAGGAAAGCCTGTAAGACTTTTAAAGTGAAATACAATGCAGATGGCACAATTGAACAGTACAAAGCAAGACTAGTAGCCAAGGGCTATTCTCAAAAATATGGAGAGGACTATGATGAGATGTTTGCACCAGTAGTCAAGCACACTACAATACGGACTTTACTGACAGTAGCCGTCACAAGGAAAATGCAAGTGAAACATTTTGATGTGAAAACCGCGTTTCTACATGGCGATTTAACAGAAGAAATTTACATGGAACAGCCGCCAGGATTCAAAGATGAACAAAGGTTAGACCTAGTGTGCAAACTTTGCAGGAGTATATATGGCCTAAAGCAAGCAGCCAGAGCGTGGAATATAAAAATAAATGAAGTGCTTACACATCAAAACTTTCTAAGGAGTAAAGCAGACCCCTGCTTATACACAAAGAAATTAGCAAACAGATGGGTCTATATGCTTATTTATGTGGATGATATCCAGATTTGCTTTGAGCAAGAAAGGGATGGAGCAGAAATACTGGAAAAACTAAATCAGCACTTTGACACCAAAGATCTTGGCAACATAAAGTATTACCTCGGTATCCAGATCGAGAGAGAGGAAGATGGCAGCTTTCTCTTGAACCAAAGACACAAATTACAAGAAATAATTGAAACATTTGGAATGCAAGACGCCAAACCAGTAAAGTCTCCCATGGAAACGAACTACCTAAAGGAGAATTGTCAAGATAACCCATTACTTACTAATACTCAATACATGACCAAGTATAACCTAACTCATTTTCGTGCTGCCCAGCTGTAACACTCCCACCTTTACCTTTCCCAATAATGGAGACCACACCGTAGCTGGAGTGCTAATGGGCCGTAGGAGCCCCTTTATTTAATAAACAAATAATGAACAAAATACCATAAACAAACATATTAATAAAGCGTGGCGTTGGTCTACAGGAGGACATTACCCCCCCCCCCCCCACCCATTTTATCATAATCAAAAACATTGTGCACTGCGGTCATATCAACTGTAACTAGGCCTCAAGCTGACATGCTAGCTCAGAGACAAAACTATTCCGCAGTGCAGTCATCCACCATATTCCCTACATCTCCTATAAGGAATATTACCAAACGGGCCCATATCTCCAATGGGTCCCGCATCAAGTTCTCTGTGGGGAGGGGGTATCTTCTCTCTACCTGCGTTAAGCAAACATCCGCCACAGCAAACAAGGTTAAAACCTTAACCTTGAGCGCACCTCCACACCCTCAACGCTCTCTCAATCCCATCCTGGATTCCTATGGCCCACATGTCCATGCCCACCGCACTCAGGTGCACCCCATCCGCCTTAAGATACCGCCACGTATCTATCTCAAGCTCCCTGTGCCTGATAGCGAGGCCTCCGTTTTTAACAAAAAACCTGCTTGCCTCCTGGTTAATTTTCTTCCTGGCCTTATTGATAAGCTCAACTGACCTAGCGAGCCGCCATGAAGTCCGAGCTATCATATCAGACCACACTAGGACCGTCTTTGGAAAAGCCGCCCGTAGTCGGCAAAAATCATATTTAATGTCCCGCGTTATGTCCAACTTGGTCCTTAGACCAAGATCGTTCCCTCCCACGTGGATCACTAAAACCTAAGGAGGCCTGTCCCATCGCGCAAATCTGTGCGCTTCCGGAACCAGGCGGCTCCAGAGCATCCCCGGAAATCCTAGCCACTTAATGTAGGCCTCCCTCCTTGGAAAACCCTAGTTGTCTACCATCTGGCCTGGCATCACCCCTCCTGGCTCCCCAGCAGACATAAGAATGCCCCATAATCCATATGAGGCCTGGAGCTGTATCTGAAAAAGAAGAAAACAACAAAAAACCCCGATGAACTTCACCACAGTGTACCACGCAAACCCATGCCGGCACATGAACTCAACAAAAACCCCCATGCATTATCAACCCACTAAATCAAGCCGAACATACGACCGAAATCGCCTGGATTCCCACCTCCCAATCTTTTTAACCGCCTCCTCATCTAAACCCCACCGAACTGCCTCCGTCGCCGCACCTATCCTGAATGAATGCGATGAGTATTTCTGTCCCCCGAGATCCAGCTCAACCACCACTTCCTTGCCTCGACCTTCCTGATCCGTCTTTGATCTCCGTAAGTGAAATACCACCCTATCTGTGGCGCAGCGCACGTCGCCAACTGCCAAACCATCCCCTTTCGTCTTTGAGGAACTAACCAGTTCCCCTATCCGAAAAGCCCCAAAGAAGGCCAAAACAAAGGCCGTGCGGAAGAGCCCTACTTCATAACTAGATAAACAAACCCCAGGCAAACTGTCCACCAGTCTGCCCAACAGCTCGAACGTAACAGGCCATCTATCATCCCGGACCCTCGTCCCCTTCCGGTAACCTTTCACCTCCTGACGTGCCCAAAACTCTTTCGTCCAATATTTCCCACCGCCAAGTTTGAACCAAAAGGTCATGGCCGCCATCACCTTCCCCAGCCTCGACACGGAAATACCATTTTCCATGTGCCTGGCGACAAAATAGATCAAAATAGATTAAAAGTAATCTGAGATCACCCTCGCCCTCCGTGGCCTGTGCTTGAAAAGCAACCCATTCATCCCATACTTTCCTGTATGCGCACCATGTCCCCTCGCTCACTGATCGCCGGATCCAATCTGCTACCCTTCCAGGGCAATCCTCCACAGTGCCGATGGACACGGGACCCCACAACGTTCCGCATCTGGTGCCAGCTCCCGAAATCTTTCCCACTGAAAGCGAGAAAGAGCATCAGCAATCACGTTGTTGAGTCCTGGTAAGTGCACTGCATGAATAAAGATGTTCCGTTGCATGCACCGAAGCACCAAGTGTCTCAACAAACGCACCACCGGCGGAGAAGCCGCTGATACCTTGTTAATCACCTGTACCACCCCCAAGTTGTCAATGTGGAAACAAACTTTCCGATCATGGAAGAATTCCCCCCACAATTCAACTGCCAGTACTACAGGAAACAACTCGAGTAGCCCTTCCCGCTCCCAGCTTTCAGGCCAAGGGCCGGCACTCCAGCGCCCTTGAAAAAAGGCCCCGTAACCTGCCGACCCTGCAGCGTCTGTGTACAATTCTAGGTCAAAATTACTTACCGGCCCGGTCATCCACAAACGCTCTTCCGTTGAAGTTGTCCAGAAACACATGCCACATCCTCAGGTCGTCCTTATGTTCCCTCGAAAGTGTCACATAATGCCTGGGTGATTTTACCCCACCAGTAATCGCCGCTAACCTGCTGAAAACTCTGCCCATAGGTATGATCCTACATGCAAAATTGAGCTTGCCCAGAACCGATTGCAGAGCTCTAAGCTGAACTTTGCGCCGACCATCCATCGCCCGAACCTCCGCCTTCAATGCTTCCAACTTCACTTCTTGCAACCTACATTCCATAGCCATGGAATCAAGGACAATCCCCAGAAAACTGATCACCATCCTGGGCCCTTCCGTCTTGTCCGGATGCAAGCGGAATACCGAACTCCCCCACAATCCTCTCCAGCGTCGTCAGGAGCACCGCGCAGACATTTGATGCGGGTGGACCGACACATAGAAAATCGTCCAAATAATGAATCACCGAGTTCAAACCAGCGACGTCCCTCACCACCCATTCCACAAATGAGCTGAAACATTCGAAGAATGCACACGAGATAGAGCATCCTATGGGCAGACACTTATCCACGTAATACTCCCCTTGCCACCTGCAACCCAATAAATAAAAGCTATCGGGGTGAACAGGCAGCAACCGAAACGCTGCTTCAATGTCTGTTTTTGCCATTTGAGCTCCTCTACCGAACTTTCGTACCCAGAAAACCGCTGCATCGAAAGACGTGTATGAGACCGCACAAACCTCGGGATCAATGGCATCATTCACGACCCCCCTTTTGGATAAGACAAGTGGTAAATAAGCCAGAATTTGAGTGGTTCCTTCTTGGGGACAACCCCCACTGGAGAAACCACCAGTTCGGGAATGGGTTTTCGGAAAAGGGGCCCGCCATCCTGCCCAGAGCTACCTCCTTGTGCAATTTGTCCAAGACCACCTCCTTGTGTTTCAAAGCTGACCGTAAATTATCCTCAATTGGAGGAGTAGCGCCCAATGTGGCAGGAATCCTGAAACCTTCCGAAAAACCATGCCTCAACAACCGCGCCGCCGCCACGTCCGTGTATCTATCTAGAAAAGGACGCATTCTTCCCACTTTCACCGGCGTCCTCCCCCTTGCTAGTAGACTCGCTGTCCTTGCCTTTTCCCTGTTTGAAACATCGAGATCCAGGGTGCGTGCCTCCGCACCCCGAGCACTCGTGTTTATACTTACAGCCGTTGCCAAACTTACAACTTCATTCGTTGTATTGCCAGCAGACTCCCTTCTTTGTGGCCGATTGACCTGAAGCCCCTGATCCACCGCCCCCCCCCCCCCCTGAAAAAACTGACCTGTTGATTTTGCCGATGACATCAAGCGCATCCACAGACTGATGTCTTTATGATCCCAACGAAGAGCCGGTCTCACTGCCCTCCTCTGACGAAACTGTTCGTCATAACGAAGCCATGACAATCCCCCCTAGGTCCGGTGAGCCTCCCCTATGGCGTCAAGGTAACAAAAGAGGGCCGAGCAGTGCTCAGGCTCTTTCTCGCCTATCCCACTCGCCAAAATGGCGAATGCTTGCAACCAATTCTGAAATGTGCGCGGTATCAATCTATACCTCCTCCTCTTCTCCTCGTCTTCCTTCTTATTATCCTCAGGCTTTACTCGATCCAAATAAATTTTTTCCAGGGGAAGCAGTTAAAATATCTCCACATACTCCCCTTTCCAAATCTTTTCCCTGACCTCTTGTTTCAAATGAGCCCCTAGTGGCCCTTCGAAACACACGTATACCTTGCAACGTGCTGAATCAGCCAACCTCACAATGTCTTGCTTTTTGGTTTTATCCCCCCCTTCTCACCCTCGACCGCAGAGGACAACGCGGGCGGACACGCCACCACCGAATCCCCCGTACCTGCCTCACTCCCCCCGGGGCCACCGCGGGCGGATCCGCGTGCACCGACGCTCCCTCCCCCCCCTGTACCTTGGATCAATCGCCCCCCCCCCCCCAGCTGACTTCCCCCTGCGGAGCCCAGGCCCTGGCCGGCCCCGGGGGGCCCGCTGGTGTAGTCTAAAACCTGCCCACCAGCTCTTTCAGGCCCGCCAAAAAGCCCCTGAGGCCCCCTTCCCCGGATGAGGCAACACCATCCTGCCACCCACCTCTCTGTCCCACACAACTGACCCATTCCTCCCCACCTACCCCTCCACCTTGTGAACACCTCATCCATCCCAAAAACCCCATGACAGGAACAAGACTTACCGGGCTGCCTGGATGGTCCCACATCCACCGCCGCCGACCGTCCTTCAGCGACCTCGTCCTCGGACCTCGACAGCTCGCCTTCGGACAACTCCGCGACATCACCCGCTGTAGACATAGCCTGCCCTCCAGGGGATTCGCCCCCAGATGCAGATGAGCTCCGTTCCCTTTGGCTCCTTCTCCTCCCTTCCGCTGTCTTGGTGGTGCACTTCTTTTGTTGCTGATCACTGCTGCTTCTTGCGCTAGTGTCCTGGGGTTAGGCCGTTCGCCTCTGTAACCCTGCGGTGACCTCCCAGGCCTGGGCAGAACGCCCCTGGCCCCAGCTGGCTGCACTCCCTGGTCGCTGGCCTCACGGTTCCTGCCCCTTGCCTGCGCCTGGGCAGGCCGACCGCCTTCGTCCCGCTGGCTGGCAATGTTATCGCTGGGCCGACTCACACTGGCCCCACCACCACCCCCCAAAGCTTTGTCTACCTGGGGCCGCATCCAGGCCTCCCCATTCGCTGCCGCCGCCCTGATGTTTTTCAGGAGCTCCTCCATGCTCTGACCTCCCTGGAACTTTCCTACAGACGCACTGACGCTGGGGAGGGCTGAACCTCCCTTACTTTACCCAAGCTCCACCCCCTACCTTAAACGGCCTGTTAACTCATTCATGCCAGCCCTTTGCCTATTTCTTTTGGCTTTTGCTGCGGGCTGTTCTGGAAAGCAATAGGAAAATTGCTGTACCTTACCACTGCTACAAGGCCGGACATTGCAGCAACTGTTGGAATCCTATGCAGAAAGGTTTCGATGTCAAGTAAAAGGGACCGGAATGCTGTAAAGCGAATCATTTGCTATCTTAAAGGGACTTTGCACTACAAGTTAAAGTTACCAGCAAGTGATGAAAGCACCTTAACAGGATATGTGGACGCTGACTGGGCAGGAGACACCAGTGACAAAAAATCTACCAGTGGCTACTTATTTTTTCTGTCAGGAGGTGCCTGCCATCAGTTGGACTAGTAAAGAGCAACTCTCTGTTACACTGTCATCTACTGAATAGGGATGGGCCCGGTGTTCGATTTGAACCCATGTTCGAATCGAACATCGGCCGTTCGTCCGCTTGTCGAGTTCAGAACTCTGAGGGCCGTTTGCATAAAATTTGTGTGATGCGAACGGCCACAATGCACTGCGCCAGTCACAGTGCATTGCTGGCTGATGATTGGCCAAGCATGCACTGTGACCCCACATGCTTGGCCAATCATAGAGCCAGCAGCGAGGAGAGCAATAATTGGCCACAGGCAATAGCTCAGGGGGTTTAGTACACGCCCCACACTATATAAGGCCGCGGCACCGGCGTGCCAGTTATCCTCGTGTCTCCCGTTCTCCATTGGGTTCCATTGTATTTCTCGGCATCTCCTCCATCTCAGACCCGGCCCGGGCTGGCTTCCGGGAAGTGTAACGGCGTCTCAGAACGTGATGACGTCAACGCGTTTCGCTATTGGAGTAGCGTAGCTTCACGTCCAGACGAAGCTACGCTACTCCAATAGGAACCCAATGGAGAACGGGAGACACGAGGATAACTGGCACCAGCATCAATACAGATCCACCAACATCCACACAGACACCGGGACGCTGTCAGGTATTGCTAACATACCTACTTTCTGGGACACTTTTGTATGTATGGGAAATCTACCCTTATACTTTTTGTTTTGAGAGCTGACTGCAGCCCAAACATCTATGAGAGATTGCTTAGCAGGACTTTATACAGGCAGTCAATCTGTAGTGAACATCTAACCGTAGGTCTACTCCACGGTTACCCCATTGAAGACAAAAGACACACCGGAGTGTACTTTGAGCCTTGATTCCGTCATTTATCTGTGTCTGGATGCCAATGTATGTTTGGTCCAGCATTAAGTATATCATAAGCAGGAGAATCATGAACTGCGCTTTTTTGACATTATCATATTGTCACTCATCTATACCTATGCCAGAAGTTATCCGTGTCTCCCTGCTTGAATATTAGGATTTATGATAAGAGATGAACTCATTTCCTGTACTGAGGACATTCACTCGTCTCAGTTACTAACACAGCAAGGATACATCATCATTGCCATCTACACTGTAGCCCACAGTGTGCACATTTTCTCTTTCCTCTCCATCCATTTCTCCACATCCCTCCTCCCCCCATCCCTCCCTCCCCGTCCCCATAGCGGGCTCGAGCCTTCTTGGGATCTCTGTGTGGATCCCCTGACTCACAGGCAGTCATTGGTAACTGTGCACACTCATGATTGCAGAGTGCAGGTCATCCACACACAGATTAACGGCGTCCGGACGCATTGTCTTATGTTGTTTGTATACACCTTTGTTCAGTGTTTGTATTTGTCCTACTTGTTGCTGCACCATAGACTTGTCTGTTGACAGGATAAGCCATATGGTGTCCATACAACTGCATATGTCAAATGTACTTTATTGATTCGACTCTGGATCATATGTGATTATATTATTCCTTTTTTGTATTCACAATAAAAGAAAACTTTTTTGTATTTAGGCCTTCATTTCTTGTATGTTGTGTCACTCATTTGGTCTTCTGGTTCCTGCCAGTCTTGACAGGAGCATACCAGGTTTTTTCGTTTATGAGTTGATATTGTTTCGACCAGAGTGACACAGTCCAAACTGGATAAGCAGGATCTGAGGAGACTTCCCTGTGTCCTTTGTGACACTTTTCATATAATTTTTCCCTATTCCCCCTTTTTTTGTTATGAACAGCACAGTATACAACCTGAACCTGTATCTGCCATTCTGCCCTGTTGTCATCTAATCCAGCCATCTGCAGGAGTTAGTAAATGTGTTGTGTGAGTGCAGCACAGCACAGTATACAACCTGAACCTGTATCTGCCCTGGTGTCATCTAATCCAGCCATCTGCAGGAGTTAGTAATTGTGTTGTGTGAGTGCAGCACAGCACAGTATACAACCTGAACCTGTATCTGCCCTTCTGCCCTGGTTTCATCTAATCCAGCCATCTGCAGGAGTTAGTAATTGTGTTGTGTGAGTGCAGCACAGTATACATCCTGAACCTGTATCTGCCCTTCTGCCCTGGTTTCATCTAATCCAGCCATCTGCAGGAGTTAGTAATTGTGTTGTGTGAGTGCAGCACAGCACAGTATACAACCTGAACCTGTATCTGCCCTGGTGTCATCTAATCCAGCCATCTGCAGGAGTTAGTGTGTGTGTGTTGTGTGACTCCAGCACAATATACACTACCCAATAGCTGTTTTTCCCATCTCCCTGCAGGCCATTACAATGTCTGAAAGGCCAACAAGGAGAGGCAGACGGTCACGAGCCAAGAAAACAGGGCAAGCAGGCTCTGTGTCTAGAGACAACAGTGCTGGTCATGGACGTGGTGCATCGTCATTAGCACGTGGCCATGGGACACGCTTGTCCTTATTTTTGGCAGCTGGACATGTTGAGCCGCATCATGCCGAAGGCTTGGTAGAGTGGATGACCAAGCCCTCCTCATCCTCCTTATCCTCTTTCACCCAGGCTCAGGGTACTGGCAAAGCAGCTGCCAACGCGTACTCAATGTCATCAGTCACCCCTTCCCTAGACCCACCATGTCCTCCTGAGGAGTCCCCCGAACTGTTTGAGCACAGTGTTGGGTACATGCTCCAGGAGGATGCCCAGCGTTTTGAAGGCTCCGATGATGATACCCAGCTAGAGGAAGGCAGTAGCGTGAGCGCAGAGAGAGGGGATGCTCAAGGACAGCAATCTGGCAGTCATGTTCCACCAGCTGCAGCATACTGCCAGGTTTGCTCCAGTGGTGAAGAGGGTGGGATGATGAGGTCACTGACTCCACGTGGGTGCCTGAACGGAGAGAGGAGGAGGATGCGGCACATCTCCAACGAGGCAGGATGCCCTCCGGGGCCAGCTTGAGGGCAGCACACCAACTGAATCACACCGCAGAGCTCCGCCTGTGCAGGGCGCTGCCTCTGCGCGTTATTACAAAAGTTCTTTGGTGTGGGCCTTTTTTGAGACGAGTGCATCAGATCGCACCGTTGCTATTTGCAACATATGTCTTAAGCGTATCTCGCGTGGCCAAAACATCAGCCGCTTGGGCACCACAAGCATGACCAGACAAATGTTGACCTGCCATGCAGCCCGTTGGCAAGCCCACCTTAAAGACCCACACCAAAGAACAAAGCGGACCTCTCCTTGCTCCTCATCAGCTGGGATCTCCAACCCCACTATACCTTCAGTCCTCTCTGAAAGCTGCACTGAGAGGAATGAAGGTGTAGAATTAGGTGTGTCACAGCCAAGTACTTGCGGGCACTCTGCTAGCAGTACACCGACGTCCGATTGTACCAGGCAAATTTCCCTGCCCCAGCTGCTGGACCGTCGAAAGAAGTTCACTCCCAGCCATCCACATGCCCAGCAGTTGAATGCTAGCTTGGCTAAATTGCTAGAACTTCAACTGCTGCCTTTTCAGTTGGTAGACTCGGCCCCCTTCCGTGAGTTTGTGCAATGTGCGGTTCCTCAGTGGCAGGTTCCCAAACGCCACTTTTTCTCACGGAAGGCGATTCCGGCTCTCTACCGGCATGTGGAAGGCAATGTCTTGGCCTCTACCGGCATGTGGAAGGCAGGGCGGTCAGCGGTAAGGTGCATATTACCGCTGACTCATGGTCCAGCAGGCATGGACAGGGACGTTACCCATCTTTCACGGCCCATTGGGTCACTCTTTTGGCAGCTGGGAAGGATGCAGGACAAGGTGCAGTAGTGTTGGCGGTTGTTCCGCCACCACGCCTCCAAAATGCTACTACTGGTTGTGACACACCGCTCTCCTCCACCCCCTCCTCTTCTTCTTCTTCCTCCATGGCCTCTTCAAGTGCTCTGTCCTCGGAACCAGCGGTGCTCCGTAGGCGTCCAAGGGGCTACGTAAGTACGCAGGCAAAAAGATGCCATGCTGTGCTTGCGCTGGTGTGTTTGGGGGACAGGAGCCACACTGGGGCAGAGGTTCTGTCAGCTCTGCAAGGGCAGGCCGAGAGGTGGTTGACGCCACGCCAGCTTAAGCCAGGAATGGTGGTTTGTGACAATGGCACCAACCTCCTCTCCCCCCTGCGACAGGGACAACTGACCCATGTGCCCTGTATGGCTCACGTCCTTAACCTGGTGGTGCAGCGGTTCTTGGGCAGGTACCCAGGCTTACAGGATATCCTGAGGCAGGCCAGGAAAGTCTGTGTGCATTTCCGCCAATCATATAATGCCAGTGCTCGGCTGGCTGAGCTGCAAAAGGAGTTAAACCTGCCCAAGAACTGCCTTATATGTGACATGCCCACCAGGTGTAACTCAATGTTGGCCATGCTGCAGCGACTGCACGCGCAGCAGAGGGCCATCAATGAGTACCTGTGCGACTACGGCACCAGGACAGGGTCAGGGGAGCTCAGATTTTTTTCACCACGCCAGTGGAGCATGATCAGGGATGCATGCACTGTCCTGTCACCATTTGAAGAGGCCACAAGGATGGTGAGCAGTGACAGTGCATGCATCAGTGACACTGTACCTCTTGTCCACCTGTTGACGCATACGCTGCGTGGAATAATGGACAGGGCACTTGAGGCAGAACAGAGGCAGGAAGAGGAGGACTTCCTTGCCTCTCAAGGCCCCCTTTATCTAGACAGTGCTCCTTCTCTCCCACCCATCACACAGGAAGAGGAGGAGGAGGAGGAGGAGGAGGAGGATTGTGTCAGCATGGAGGTGGAGCCTGGCACTCAGCATCAGCAGCAGCAGTCTTTTAGGGATGATTTACAGTCCCAAGAAACCGGTGGACTTGTACGTGGCTGGGAGGAGGTGACCTCAGTGACGTCCTCAGTGACCCAGAAGGCTCCGGACCAAATGCTTCAGCTAACCTACGTTGCATGGCCTCCCTGATCCTGCAAAGCCTGCGGAAGTATCCTCGTATTCTTCGGATCAAGGAGAGGGACCATTACTGGCTGGCCACTCTCCTTGATCCACGGTACAAGGGTAAGGTTACGGACCTTAACTTGCCATCGCAGAGGGAGCAGAGGATGAGACATCTCCGGGAGGCCTTGCAGAAAGGTCTGTGCAACGCGTTCCCAAAGACTGGGAGGTTACAAACTCCTGGTCCTGGACGACGAGTTGCTGAGGCTTCGGTCAGTAGCATAAGGAGCGGTGGGGAAGGTGGACGTCTGACCGATGCGTTCAGACAATTTGTTAGTTCGCAGCCCCAAGGTATGATCGGTTCCAGCAACCATCGACAGCGTCTGATATACATGATGCAGGAATACCTAGGGTCAGACTTGGACACCTTTCCCACCGAAAATCCTCTGGCTTACTGGGTCTTGAGGATGGATCACTGGCCAGAGCTTGAACAGTATGCAATTGAGCTACTGGCCTGTCCTGCATCCAGCGTTCTTTCGAAACGCACATTCAGTGCTGCTGGAGGCTTTGTCACCGATCACAGGGTGCGCCTGTCCACTGACTCGGTTGATCGACTGACCTTCATAAAGATGAATCAGTCTTGGATCACCACCAGCTACCAGGCACCTGAAGCTGATATAACTGAATAATTTATTTTGAAATGTCACATCCCTTCAAGACTGACAATGCTGTTGCGGAGTGACTGTCCTGTTATGTTGACTGACTATCCTCTTCCTCCTCAATGTTTCTGATGATAGCTTAGAAGAACATTTTTGTTTCTGGGTGCCACGACCAGTGGCTAAGGCCCAATTTTTCAGCCCCTGTTTAACAGGGGCGTGTAATTAAAAAATTTTTTATGCAATGCTTTGCAACAGGTCTCATTGCTGTGCTCCAAGTACAGTATCTGTGAGGGGTTGCAGTTTAACAGGGGCATGTAATTACAAAATCTTGATCTAATAATTCACAGCAGGGCCCATTCCTGCGCCCACCAAGAGTAACTGTGAGGGCTTACAGTGTTGTGGCAACACCATCCACCACCACCACCAAAGGCCCAATTTTTCTGCCCCTGTTCAACATCTAATGGGGCAAATTTCTGCAGAGTATATACGGCAGGCCCCTACTTTCAAACATCCAACTTAGAAACGACTCCTACTTGCAAACGGAAGGGGAAAACGGGAAGTGAGAGGAAATCTACCCCTAGGAAGGAAAATTCTATCCTGTTAGATTTAATTTGGGAAAAAGGTATCTCCTCTCTACTGATGCTTTATCACCAATCCTTGTTTCAATAAAAAAACACACTTTTCCAAAAACATTTGTCATTGGGACGGAAAGTGAGGTGAAATGTTCTGAACAGGTGCACAGACAGCAAAACAAATGTTACAGGGGTGATAACCCTTCCCTATGTTCTCCAAAAAGCGTAAAAATAGATTTTTTTGGATGGAGCTACACTTAAAAATGTACCTTTCAAAATTACAAACAGATTCTACTTAAGAACAAACCACCAGTCACCGTCTTGTTTGCACCGCCTGTATACTGCTGTTCAGAGTATTTAGGGTTGTAGGTATAGGGTTTTATTTTGGGTGCGGGGTTCCCCTTAGTATCCATACAAGATCCAAAGGGGGCTGGTAATGGGCTGGGGTGGGGGGGGGGGTGATAGTGTAGCCATGCCATTTTTCTCAAAGATTTTCATCCATATTGCCAGGACAAGACATGACATTAAAGCCGCAAGCAGTTTTAAATGGCTTATTTTTTTCCTTTACAAATGTCATTTTGTGCAGGGACAGTTCTAAACACGGGAAACACATGCCACTTCACAGGCATACTTTAGACACCCCCCCCAGGTACCATATTTAAAGGAATATTTCACTTTTTTTTTTTTCACTTTATGCATCATTAAAATGACTGCTCCAGAAAAAACGTCAGTTTTTAAAAACTTCATTTTGCATTGATACATGTCCCCTGGGGCAGGACCCGGGTCCCCAAACCTTTTTTATGACAATAACATGCATATTGGCCGTTTATAATTAGCACTTTAGATTTTGAACGTTCGCGTCCATTGTAACTAATAGGGTTCTACCGTTGGCGCAAACTTTCGTTCCGTTCGCAGGTTGCGCAAACTTTCGTTCCGTTCGCAGGTTCTGGTGCGAACCGAACCCGGGGGTGTTCGGCTCATCCCTACCTCTGAAACCACTTTTATCTGAAAGCGGACCGCCTGCTGAAGAAGTGGATACCGGGGTTATGGAAGCTAGCTGCTGCCATAACAACAATATTCCACATCAAAATGCTGCCGTATGACAGCAGGGGGTCCATAAGTGGTTAATGCTGCCGTATGACAGCAGGGGGTCCATAAGTGGTTAATGGAAAACCTGTCCTCCCCGTACAAATATTCCTGACGCCCTTTCACAGGGAGCCCACAAAGTCTACACACTCCTGGCTGATTGGGTTGTCACTGCCTCCGTAACTTACTCTGGCTAACTAGAATGACCCATCTAGCGATGATTCTGGAAAATATCTACATCCCACTAGAGTGACAAAGAACTCTTTAAAACTCTAAGGAAAGCTGTAGTTAGTGAGCATGCTCAAAGTATCCCAAAATCCATGGCATGGAACCAGTTATCCTTGGTGCTCCTTCATATGGGAGGAACAAATATATTTGTTCTCAAAGGATGCAACCCAATATGGATATTAAACACTACTGGTATTAGGCAGAATGCCAAGGCCCAGATCCAGATCCTGGCAAACCTGACTGAGGAAAAATAGAACCCTTAGAGAAGCTGTCTTCATAAATGAGCCTTTACTCAAAAGTTTATTGAAAGAGATCCCATTTGGAGCAGAAAGCTGCCAAAGGGTCCTAACGGCCCTGATTCTTTCAAAATGTCTGCTGAGGATGTAGCCCTTAGAGAGATTGACAGCATGGCTCAATCCTTTCTCTAACTGGACTGGAGATGATCCCACCTAGAACTGTAAGTCACCAATGGATCCTTCCTAGCCTAAAGCTTTGATATTGGCAAACTTCCTGGCTGATGAGATCGCTCTTAGAGTGCACGTCTTCATAGCTCAGTCTTTACCCAAGCTGGACTGAAAAGAGATCTCATCTGGAGCTGGCAAGGAAGACCAGAGCAAGTAGTAAATCCCAATGAAAAAAATCGAAATATGCAGTGCTAGAAAATTATGCAAAAAAGTCCATTATACATTTCAATTCAATAATATTCAGACTACTGGATTCATACAGAAATGAAACAGAAGAACCCAACACTGGCTTTAATTGTAATGGAAGACGGCGCTTGGCACCAAGGTGATCAACCCAAGCCACTTACCAGACCAGCGGCCTCTCATGACATCAACTGTGACGAAACACGTAAGTCGGGACCTACGATGAATGACATCCGCATGCTGGACACCGTGGCCATCTTTTTGGTTTGAAACAAAGTGCTGTTACTTCTCGATACATGTGAGTTGAATACTTTAATACAAGATTGGTTTTAATTGAACGTATTACACTATGGAGGCTTTTTATCTTAATAAGGATATGTCCATATGCCTTGGATTTGTGCTAGCCATTAAGTGACTATTTATTATTATTATACAGCATTTATATAGTGCCAACAGTTTACGCAGCGCTTTACAATAAAAAGGGTGACAGTACAATTCCAATACAGTTCAAAACAGAAGGAATAGGAGGGCCCTGCTCATGGAGCTTTACAACCCTTGGAACATCAGTGCCATTGGAGTGATCGGGAGATCTGCTTTTGTGACTACTCTATAACTTGAGGGTCCTTGATATCTGGTAAGCAGCTTGGGTTGATTACCTTGGTGCCAAGTGTGGTCTTCCATCACAATTGAAGCCAGGGGTGGGTTCTTTTGTTTCATCTCTAAATGGATCCAGTAGTCTGAATATTATCGAATTGAAATGTATATGGACTGTTTAACCATAATTTTCTAGTGCTGCATATTTAGATTTTTTCATTGTTATTTTGGTTCATGATCAAATAGATGTTTTATTGCTGGCTGCTACAATGGATTATGTAATACAGTATTTTACAAAAGTGAGTACACCCCTCATGTTTTTGTAAATATTTTATTATATCTTTTCATGTGACAACACTGAAGAAATTACACCTTGCTGCAATGTAAAGTAGTGAGTGTACAGCTTGTCTAACGGTGTAAATTTGCGGTCCCCTCAAAATAACTCAACACACAGCCATTAATGTCTAAACCTCTGGCAACAAAAGTGAGTACACCCCTAAGTGAAAATGTCCAAATTGGGCCCAAAGTGTCAATATTTTGTGTGGCCACCATTATTTTCCAGCACTGCATTAACCCTCTTGGACATGGAGTTCACCAGAGCTTCACAGGTTGCCACTTGAGTCCTCTTCCACTCCTCCATGACTACATCACTGAGCTGGTGGATGTTAGAGACCTTGTGCTCCTCCACCTTCCGCTTGAGGATGCCCTACTGATACTCAATAGGGTTTAGGTCTGGAGACATGCTTTGCCAGTCCCTAAAGTTTACCCTCAGCTTCTTTAGCAAGGCAGTGGTCATCTTGGAGGTGTGCTTGGGGTCATTATGTTGGAATACTGCCCTGCGGCCCAGTCCCTGAGGGGAGGGGGATCATGCTTGGCTTCAGTATGTCACAGTACATGTTGGCATTCATGGTTCCCTCAATGAACTATAGCTCCCCAGTGCCAGCAGCACTCATTCAGCCCCAGACCATGACACTCCCACCACCATGCTTGACTGCAGGCAAGACACACTTGTCTTTGTACTCCTCACCTGGTTGCCGCCACACATGCTTGATGCCATCTGAACCAAATAAGTTTATCGCTTTTGTGAGATACTGTGTGTGAGTAGTCTGACAGAAGTTTGCCTCTGAAGCAGCTGGCATGACCAGCGAAACTGGTCAGGCTTCCAGCCTTGCTTCCACTATGCCAGCTTCTGGAATACCTCCTTTATCCATTTAAGGGGCTATGGCTTCTCTGGATATGGACTTATAGACCTCCTGTTTCTATAAGAACAGCTTGGACTTATCAAGACCCACGTGGATGGCTAAGTACTATTTTTTTTTTCTACTTGAGTGCTATATGGCTTGAAAACTTCTCCTGATCTAAACTAATGGCTCCCATACTGGGCAATTATGAATTACAAAAACCAAAGTGTAGCGCTTAAATTATGTGTTTAGGAAAAAATTGGAAATTATCCAAAAATTTTAATCCATCTCAAAATATAATCGATAAAGTCAACCAACGGCAAGAATAATGTGAAGAAATTCCACCAAAAGTTCAGTGCACAAAATGAACAACTAGAGGAACATTCCAGAATCTTGTAATCTCTATCTGCTTACCAGAACCAGGTTGTAAATAGGCGATGTTATCAAAAGGTGCCGGAGGTGGGTGAGACTTGATCAAAGCGACAAATGAAGACCGGATCCAGAGTTCTCCAGTAAGTTGTAAATTGCCTATCAACAAACTGTGTTTGCTGCTATCACCCTTACACCTTTGGAATTAGCGCAGATATTTTGTTCACCCGTTTTTTCACATTAATTATGAATTACATTCTACACAGTTGGAGGAGCTCTCCTGTGTTAATCTAGTTGCCAACAGAAGGTAGGGCATATGGTGCCCTGCTATATGTGATCACAGAGGCAACTCATCCCTGGGAGTTTTCCAGTTATGCTTGATACATGTGCCATAACTCACTCTGGCTCCATGCTGCTCATATGGGGGTTGGTCATATAACACATCTCATGGACTTTAAATGCTATTAGCCACATGCAGTGGCTACACGTGGGTTGGTCTCACTCTACAGTCTAATAGAGGATCCCTTAACCACTTGGTGCCCACGCTATAGCCAAAAGACAGCTACAGCGCAGGCTTAAATTGCCGGGAGGGCATACACAGATGTCGTCGTGTGCTCGTTCTCTGTAACCACTAGCCCTTTACCACCTGAATAGCTGTCAGCCAGTGACAGCTGATCACATGATGTAAACAGAAGCTGGTAATCAGCTTTTTCTTTTTTTTTCCTCCTTTACGCTAACAGGGGAAAAAATAAATAAAAAATCAGATTACCAGCTTCTGTAAAAGGGACATCAGTTCCACTCACTAACTACCAGTGCCACCTATCAGTGCTGCCTCATAAACGCACACATCAACGAAGGAGAAAAATTACCTGTTTGAAAAATGTTATAACAAACTATGAAAAAACTTGTTTGTTTAGTTTAAAAAAAACAAACAGTGGTGATTTACCACCAAAAGAAAGCTCTATTTGTGTGAAAAAAAAAATGATAAACATTTCGTATGGGTACAGTGTAGCATGACCATGTAATTGTCATTCAAAGAGGGACAGCGCTGAAAATTGGCCTGAGCAGGAAGGGGGTAGCCCAGTAAGCAAGTGGTTCATAAACCTTGAATGACATATATTAGTCACATAATAAATTCTACCAAAGGATCCTTTCAGGAATTCTGAAGAACACCCAGTTACATGCAATATGGAGAAGCTTTAATTTTGTGTTCTAGTTCATGCCCCCTACTGGGGTATACACACACCTATGAACACTTGGAATTGCATAATTTTTTTTTTTTATCTCTCCCCCCCACCTTTTCTGGGGGTAGGGATGTTTACACAATTTTCCTGCAGCTGCCATGGTTGGGTTTTTAATAATTGGCCAATTATGATTTGATTTTATTAGTTGGATAGTGGGTTTCATATCTAGATTATGAAAGTGTTTAACCACTTCACAACCGGCCCATAGCCGAAAGACGGCTACAGGCCGGTTGCTTAACTCTGGGAGGGCGTCATATGACGTCCTCACAGAATTCCTCACTTGCGCGCACTCGAGAACATCCGTGATCGCCGGGTCCAGAGGACCCGGCGGATCACGGTAAACGGCCGCTCATCGCGGCCGCTTACCACGTGATCGCTCCGTCAAATGACGCAGCAATCACATGTAAGCAAACCGGCGTCATTTGATGACGCCGGTTGTTCTCCCCTCCTCTCTCTGTACCGATCGGTGGCAGCAGTGCTGTGGGCGGGATCTGTAGTGCCAACAGCCTGCCTTGCAGTCACCACCGATCCATCCATCCATGCTCAGCCATCCCTCCATACCCTGCAATACACAGCAATAGCCTGCAGTGTATTGCAGGGTATGGAGGGATGGCTGAGCATGGATGGATGGATACTCTGCCATACCCTGCGATACTCTGCCATACCCAGCTATACTCTCCCATACTCTGCGATTCCCTGCCATACTCTGCGATTCCCTGCCATACCCTGCGATTCCCTGCCATACCCTGCGATACTCTGCCATACCATGCACGGCTCGCTACGATCAAAGCCAGGATCGTTTTTTTATTTTATTTCAGGCTTTCCAGCCTAGAGGTGAGATGTGGGGTCTTATTGACCCCATATCTCACTGTAAAGAGGACCTATAATGCCATATTCCTATTACAAGGGATGTTTACATTCCTTGTAATAGGAATAAAAGTGATCAAAAAAAAATTTTTGGGGGAACAAAAAAAGTGTCAAACTAAAATAAATAAAGTAAAATAAACAATAAAAAAAAAAAAATTTTTTAAGCGCCCCTGTCCCCGTGTGCTTGCATGCAGAAGCGAACGCATACATAAGTCCCCCCCACATATGAAAACGGTGTTCAAACCACACATGTGAGGTATCGCTGCGAACGTTGGAGCGAGAACAATAATTTTGGCCCTAGACCTCCTCTGTAACTCAAAACATGTAACCAGTAAAAAATTTTAAAGCGCCGCCTATGGGTATTTTTAAGTAGCAACGTTTGGCGCAATTCCACGAGCGTCTGCAATTTTGAAGGGTGACATGTTAGGTATCTATTTACTTGGCGTAACTTCATCTTTCACATTGTGCAAAAACATTGGGCTAAATTTACAGTTTTGTTTTTTGTAAAGCACAAAACTTTTTTTTTTCCCCCAAAAAAAACGTGTTCGAAAAATTGCTGCGCAAGTACCGTGCTAGATAAAAAGTTGCAACGACCGCCATTGTATTCTCTAGGGTCTTTGCTAAAAAAACATATATAATGTTTTGGGGTTCTGTAAAAATGATGATTTTTACATGTAGGAGAGAAATGTCAGAATTGTCCTGGGTGCTCCAGAACGCCTGAAGGTGCTCCCTGCATGTTGGGCCTCTGTATGTGGCCACACTGTGTAAAAGTCTCACACATGTGGTATCACCATACTCGGGAGTAATAGCAGAATGTATTTTGGGGTGTAATTTGTGGTATGCATATGCTGTGTGTGAGAAATAACCTGCTAATATAACAATTTTGTGAAAAAAAAAAGAAAAAAAAATCTTGATTTTGCAAAGAATTGTGGGAAAAAATTACAACTTCAAAAAACTCACCATGCCTCTTTCCAAATACCTTGGAATGTCTTCTTTCCAAAAAGGGGTCATTTGGGGGGTATTTGTACTTTTATGGCATGTTAGGGTCTCAAGAAATGAGATAGGCCGTCAGTACTTCAGGTGTGATCAATTTTCAGATATTGGCACCATAGATTGTGGACTCTATAACTTTCACAAAGACCAAATAATATACCCCAATTTGTACTCATTTTTACCAAGGCTATGTAGCAGTATAAATTTTGGCCAAAATTTATCAAGAAAAATTACAAATTTGCTAAATTTTATAACAGAAACGAAGAAAAATTCATTTTTTTACCGAATTTTCAGTCTTTTTTTTTTTTATAGCGCAAAAAAAAAAAACCCAACGGTATTCTTTGAAAAAAAAAAATAAATAAATAAAAAAACCCAACGGTGATTAAATACCACCAAAAGAAAGCTCTATTTGTGTGAAAAAAAGGACAAAAATTTCATATGGGTACAGTGTTGTATGACTGAGTAATTGTCATTCAAAATGTGAGAGCACCGAAAGCTGAAAATTGGTCTGGTTATTAAAGTGGAGCTCCGTCCTGGGGAAAAAAATGTTTTTTTTTAAAGTCAGCAGCTACAAATATTGCAGCTGCTGACTTTTAAAAATCGGACACTTACCTGTCCCGGGGTCCAGCGATGCGGGGGAACGAGACCCCCCTCGTTCCCCGAGCCGCTCACGGCGCCGACATTCCTAATGTGGGAACCCGGCTGTGGCTTCACAGCCGGGCACCCACTGCGCATGCGCGAGCGGCGCCGTGATTTGACGCTCAGTTATCTGGGACACGTGACAGGTCCCAGATGACTGTGCGGCGCTGAGGGGGAAGTGACGTTTTGCCCGGACAATGAAGGTGGCAGACTTTGAGGGATCCCCTAGCAACAGGCATTTAGAGGTGAGGTTTCCAATTATTTTTTTTATGATTTTTAAGCCCCTTTTGTTTTTTTGACCGCAACCCCACTTTAAGGGTGTTTAAGTGCCCAGTGGTTAATAACATTTTTTTTTTTCTTCAACTGTTACATGCCTCAATCTACTTTGCAAGGTCTCCTATATACACTGTATTACCAAAAGTATTGGGACACCTGCCTTAACATGAGCTTTAATGGCATCTCAGTCTTAGGCCGTAGGGTTCAATATTGAGTTGGCCCACCCTTTGCAGCTTTAACAGCTTCAACTCTTCTGGGAAGGCTGTCCACAAGGTTTAGAAGCGCGTCTATGGGAATATTTAACCATTCTTCTAAAAGCGCATTTGTGAAGTCAGGTACTGATGTAGAGAAGGCCTGGCTCGCAGTCTCCGCTCTAATTCAGCCATAGGGTGTTCTATCTGGTTGAGGCCAGGACTCTGTGCAGACCAGTCAAGTTCCTCCACTCCAAACTTGTTCATCCATGTCTTTAGGGTCCTTGTTTGTGCACAGTCATGTTGGAACAGGAACAGACCATCTCCAAACTGTTCCCACAAAGTTGGGAGCATAAAATTGTCTTGGTATGATGACACCTTAAGAGTTCTGTTCACTGAAACTAAGGGGCCAATACAAACTCCTTGAAGAAGAAGAAGAAGAAAAAAAAAAAAAAAAAAAAAAATTCACCAACCCCACACCTTAACCACTTATGCCCGGGACCAATTTTCAGCCAAAGGACCAGGCCCCCTTTCTGCGATTCGGCACTGCGTCGCTTTAACTGACAATTGCGCGGTCGTGCGACGTGGCTCCCAAACAAAATTGGCGTCCCTTTTTCCCCACAAATAGATATTAATAATATTTTTTGCGCTATAAACAAAAATAGAGCAACAATTTTGAAAAAAATGCAATATTTTTTACTTTTTGCTATAATAAATATCCCCAAAAAATATATAAAAAATGTTTTTTCCTCCTGCCGCTACGTATTCTACATATTTTTGGTAAAAAAAAAAAAAATGAATCGCAATTAGCTATTATTGATTGGCTTGCGCAAAAGTTATAGCGTTTACAAAATAGGGGAGTTTTATAGCATTTTTATTAATATATATATATATATATATATATATATATATATATTTTTTTACTAGTAATGGCAGCGATCAGCGATTTTTATTGTGACTGCAACATTATGGCGGACACATCGGACATTTTTGGGACCATTGTCATTTATACAGCAATCAGTGCTATTTAAATGCACCGGTTCCTGTGTAAATGACACTGGCAGTGAAGGAGTTAACCACTAGTAGAGCTGCACGATTAATCGTTAAAAAAATTGCGATCTCAATTCACCCCCCCCCCCCCCCCCCCCCCCCCCCCCCCCCCACCCTGACGATCTCTCCTGCTGAGTAGGCGATTCTGTCATATAAATAAAAAGTGAAGTCCCCCCAAGTAGCGCAACAAAATCAATGTAAGGGAATGAGAGCGGTCGCTGTCTGCACCCTGACTTCAGAGACGGTTCCTGTACTACTTCAATCCGACTTCTACCCATTGATTTCAATGGAATTTGCCTCCAAGTTGGATCTCCTGTCTTAACTGAAGCAACTTTCCAACTTCAGACATTGATCTAAGAAGTAAGGTTAGTTACAAAGGGATGGAACTTCTTGTGTAAACAAATAATCTGGGAAGTCTGCCAAGCTTTCAGTGTAAGTGCAGGAAGTTTAACCACTTAAAGTCTAAATCTTTTTCTGACACTTCTTTCTAAAGTTAAAATCAATATGTTTTGCTAGAAAATTACTTGGAACCCCCAAATACTTTTATATATATATATATATATATATATATATATATATATATAATTTCTTACACACATTTTAGCAGAGACCCTAGGGAATAAAATGGCAATTGCTGCAATATTTTATGTCAAACTGTATTTGCTCAGCGGTCTTTCAAATGCAATTTTTTTGGGAAAAATACTTCAATAAATAAAAACAAAACAGTAAAGCTAGGACAATTTTTTTTGTTTTAATGTGAAAGATGTTACGCCGCGAGAATCGTGATCTATCTTCTAAGCCAAAAAAATCGTGATTCTCATTTTAGCCAGAAGCGTGCAGCTCTAACCACTAGAGGGCGGGGTTAAGTATGTCCTGTGTGTTTATTTTATTTATTTTTTTTTAACTGTAGGGGGCGCGTGGCATGGCATGTGACATCACTGATCGTCTTTCCCAAAGATAGTGAACAGATGATCAGTGACAGCCTCACTAGGAAGCATGGGGAAAGGTTTGTTAACACATACCTCTCCCAGTTCTTCAGCTCTGTGACCCAATCACGGGACACCAGCGGCGGTCGGGTCCGGAGCTCAGGACCGGGGCGCGAGCGTGCCACGGCTGGGCTCTTAAAAGACAACGTACCTGTACGTTGATGTGCCATTTGTTATGCCTGCGTTCCACTTCCTGTAAACACCAACTTCCTCTGCTCATCTTCTATCTGGTTTATTTACATATCAATGGAGGTGGAAGAGGCCTTTGTAGACATATGCTGTTACTAAATCTAAAACTCTATATTATTGCAATAAAGTCACTATACAAATGCCCATAGCAACACACCATTCTGCCGACTTATATGTGCAGGAGGCAGTCCTTAAGCGGTTAATCCCCCCTCCACAAAATGATTTGGACCAGTGTGCAAAGGATGATCCATAATGACATGGATGAGCAAGTTTGGGTTGGAGGAACTTGCCAGTCCTGACATCAACCCCACAGAACACCTTTGGGATGAATTAGAGCCGAGGCTGCGAGCCAGGCCTTCTCCTCCCCATTAGTGCCTGACCTCACAAATGTGCTTCTGGAAGAATGGTTAAACATTCCCATATACGCTCCTAAACCTTGTGGACAGCCTTCCCAGAAGCATTGAAGCCGTTATAGCTGCAAAGGGTGGGCCAACTCAATATGGAACCCTACGGCCTAAGACTGGGATGTCATTAAAGTTCATGTGCGTGTAAAGGCAGGTGTCCCAATACTTTTGACAATCAGGTGTGTGCGCACGCACGCGCACACACACACACACACACACACACACACACACACACACACACATATATATATATATATATATATATAGATACACATATACACACACACACACACGTAGGGATACATTATATTTTTGCACTTTGAGGTTGAGCTCAGTTTGTGTTTGGTTTCTTCTTCCTGGTCATTAACCACTTCGCATCCGGCCGTAGCTGAATGACGGCCACAGTGCGGATGCCAAATCCCGGGAGGCCGTCATATGACGGCCTCCCCTTTCCTCGTTCCCTGTGCGCGCAGCAGGGAAATTCTGTGTTGGCCGTGTCCCTCGGACACGGCCAATCACAGATCGCTGTAAGCGGCCATTTACAGCGCGATCGCCCTGGCCAATGAGAGATGATCTCATATGTAAACATATGAGATCATCTCTCAGCGCCGCTCCTCCTCCTCACACAGAGACAGCGTGTGAGGAGGGGGAGATGAACGGCTGCAGCGCCGTAAGTTTGAAATAAAAAAAAAATAAAATGCCATCTGTGCCCACTGCAACCTGTCCCCAATGCCATCTGTGCCATCTGCCAGTGCCATCTGTCATCAGTGCCACCTGTTATCAGTGTCACCTTTCATCAATGCCACGTATCAGTGCCACATATTAGTGCCACGTGATATCAGTGCCATCTCTCATCAGTGTCACGTGTCGTCAGTGCCACGTGTCATTGTCCTGGTGCTCCAGGGCCTTCAAAAGTGTAATAGGTAGTCAACAATTTAGATGTGTAATTTATGCTCCTAGAACACGTGATGGCGCTCCCTGCATGTTGGGCCTCTCTATGTGGCCAGGCTGTGGAAAAGTCCCACATATGTGGTATCGTAATAATCAGGAGGAGTAGCAGAATTTATTTTGGGGTGTCATTTGTGGTATACACATGCCATGTGAGAGAAATAACCTATTACAATGACAATTTTGTAGATAAAAAAATAATTCATTTTGCAAAGAATTGTGGGAAAAAATGACAACATCAAAAAGCTCACCATGCCTCTTACTAAATACCTTGGAATGTCTACTTTCAAAAAAGGGGTCATTTGGGGGGTATTTGGGGGGTATTTGTACTTTCCTGGCTTGTTCGGGTCACAAGAAATGATAGGCCACCAGTACATCAGATGTGATCAATTTTGTATGATTCGCACCACAGATTGTAGAGTCTGTAACTTTCACAAAGGCCAAATAATATCCGCTAATTTGGGTTATTTTTACCAAAGATATGTGGCAGTATAAATTGTGGCCAAAATTTAAGAAAAATTAATAATTTCCTAAATTGTATCACAGAAACAAAGAAAAATGCGTTTTTTTTCAAAATTTTCAGTCTTTTTTCAATTATAGCGCAAAAAATAAAAAACCCAGAGGTGATCAAATACCACCAAAAGAAAGCTCTATTTGTGGGAAAAAAAGGACAAAAAATTAATTTGGGTACAGTGTTGCATGACTGAGTAATTGTCAGTCAAAGCATGAGAGCACCGAAAGCTGAAAATTGGTCTGGATGGGAGGGGGTGTTGGTGCCTGGTAGGCAAGTGGTTAATACAAAACTCAGTGCAGTCACTGACAGCTTGGTCTCAGTGCTGAGAAGAAGGGGGGAAAAAAAAAAAAAAAAAAGGAAAGAAGAGGAGCAAAGTATATACTTGATTCAATCCAAAGCTCGAGTGCGATTTCTACCGGCCAAATCATTTGACAGCCAATACCAACTTTACATATTCTGAGATAAGACAGCTGAAGCTCTCCATTTCTCAGATGAGTGTGTGGATGGTGGTGTCCCTTTCCTCCATTGAAATCTCAGCCCTACACATTAGGGGAGTACAGAGATTGTGTCATAGCAGAGGCTATGCCATGGTTTTTAGACAAAGGTCTAAAAAATAGAAAAATTAAGCATTATATTTAAAAAATAAGTTAGAGAAAATGCATTGTCGCCTAGCAAAAAAGCTGATAGTGGAAGGGATTATACCAGGCTTGTAACTATTTTGTTTGCCAGTGTCAAAATCCTCCTTAAGGTAGAAATACAACAGAATTCTCTGCAAATGCTGTGTCCCTTACTGACCCTCAAAAAAAAATAAAACGTGTACAGGGAGTCCCCGGGTTACAAACAAGATGGACTGTAGGTTTGTTCTTAAGTTGAATCTGTTTGTAAGTCGGAACAGGTACATTTTTTAAGTGTAGCTCCAGCCAAAAAAATCTATTTTTAATTTTTTTTTTTAGATAACCCTTCTCTATGTTATCACCCCTGTAACATTTGTTTTGCTGTCTGTGCCCCTGTTCAGAAGATTTTACCTCACCTTCTGTCCCAATGACAATTGGATTTTGAAAATTTTGGGTTGTTAGGGAAGCATGGACTGGTGATAAAGCATCAGTGGAGGCATCTTTTTCCCATATTAACTCTTACAGGAGTGAATTTCCTCTCACTTCCTGTTGTCTCCCTCCGTTTGTAAGTCGGATGTTTGTAAGTAGGGGACCCCCTGTATACATAAAAAAAAAAAAAAAAAAACATGTATTATGTCTCTCTCTGGTAGGATTTTTATGACAGAAGAACCCCTTGTTCTTGGATCTATGCTATGACCGATGCCTGTGCGTGGCCTGACCAAAACCCAGCAGGAAGCCCGGGAAAAGCCTGTGACAGATGGGAGTGCTGGTAGGGATTCACTTACCAGTTAAGTGTGCCATGGTGCTGTGCATAGTAGCACATTATGGCATGAAACTCCCGGGTCCATTTATTTTTTTGGGGAGGTTTAATTCTCCTTTAGTGTGCATTACTATGTTACTAAAACTTGTGTTAACCAACCCTAAAACTTGAGTGGTTCCCTAAAAGCTTGTGCTTTACTCCCAAGGCTGGGTTCATACTATTGTGAATTGGATGCGGATTTCTCTGCATCCAAGTCGCATAGCAGGAGATTGTGACCTGCTCTATGGAGCCATTTCACATATCTCTGGTGCGGCTGCAGTGCGAATTACACAAAAATTTGGCTGAAATCGGAACTGAAAAAAAAAAAAAAAAAAAATAAAGTGAATGGCAATGCACCGGACTCCTGCTGTAAGCCGCTGAGTATCTCTAGTGTGAACCCAGCCTTAAAGATTTGACAGGAGTTGGGCTTTAACCTCTTAACTACATGCACAAATAAATAGCCTAAGAGTTATATGCTGCAGTGTTTTCCAATGCATAGCCATACACCGTGCAAAAATACAACAGATCTTTAACCACTTTACACAAAACAACGTACCCTTCTGTCATTTAATGGTTATACCAGGGTGAAGCCTGCAGCTGGCTGTCAAGTGATAACTGATGTGGCGAATGAGACGCTCGGCCATCAGCACAAGGAGCGGGAGGGCTGTCAGGATTCGGCCAGATCGGGTCTCGGATGTAGTAACCAGGAAGCAAAGTCACGTCACTTCCGGTTTACTTGGACTGCGAACGGCACCAATTAAAATAAACAGACAAGTGTGATTATATATATATATATATATATATATATATATATATATATATATATATATATATATATATATATATATATATATATATATATATAGGCGTTTTAAATACTTTGAAGTGCTGCAGGGGTTTTTAAAGTGCCCCATCACATACACATAAGCAAGTCATGCCCAAAATTGTAAACAGTGTTCAAATCACATCTGAGGTACCACAATAGTCAGAGCGAGAACAACAATTCTAGTAAAAGGAGAGCAACAGGGGTGGGACTTTAAATGAAGTGCGAAATTGCAATAAAGTAAATTGGTGAACAGTTGGGAAGATTTAATAGTTCATAAAAAAAAAACATGTACATAATTGTAACAATTGCAATTGATAAGATACCGACAATACATGATAACATATGTATACACTTGGGTATATAATAGCTGTAGAAACTTGGGTACAAATTATGGAAAACATGACTTTGGTAGCTCTACGCGTTTCGTGGCTTAAATCGCCACTCGTCAGGAGCAAGTGTGTGCGATAACCAAAATGAAAACTGTGGAATCTTTACAATGTTCATATTATAGTATACATATGTTGATATCATGTATTGTCAGTATCTTTTATCAATTGCAACTGTTACAATTATGTACGTTATATTTTTTATGAAATTAACAGTTGCAATTGATAAGATACTGACAATACATGATATCAACATATGTATACTATAATATGAACATTGTAAAGATTCCACAGTACACCAAATTGAAGTTCATGTAAACTCTGTTTCATGTCTGCATTTATTAGATTATACTTGGATCTTTTTCATTTTAGTTATCGCACACACTTGCTCCTGACGAGTGGCGATTTAAGCCACGAAAAACGCATAGAGCTACCAAAGTCATGTTTTCCATAATTGTACCCAAGTTTCTACAGCCGTTATATACCAACTACCCTACAGGATATATTGAGGCTACCCGTCATGCAGGCATTACCCCATGTTTTATGCTTTTACATAAACTTCAATTTGGTGTACTGTGGAATCTTTACGATGTTCATATTATTAGTGTATACATATGTTGATATCATGTATTGTCAGTATCTTTTATCAATTGCAACTGTTACAATTATGTACATGTTATTTTTTATGAACTATTAAATCTTCCCAACTGTTCACCAATTTACTTTATTATAATTTCGCACTTCATTTAAAGTCCCACCCCTGTTGCTCTCCCCTTTTGATCATTATAGGGATGGAAATACATGACCTTACCAGGCCAAGTTTTTCACGCAAAGTCCCAGGGGATGGAGATAGGTGGTCTTACCTGGCCATAATTTCATTTAAAGTCCCTAAACCTCTCTCTCATTTACCAACAATTCTAGCAAAAAAGACCAATGCTAAACTGGTAACTGCTTAAAAAAAAAAAAAAAAAAAAAAAAAAAAAAAATTTAAAGCGTTCCCTATGGAAATTTTTACGTACCATAGTTTGTCACCATTCCACAAGTGTGCACAATTTTAAACCGCAACACGTTGTTAGGCGTCTATTTACTCGGCGTAACATCTTTCACAATATACAAAAAATAAATTGTGTTTGAAAGACCGCTGTGCAAATACTATGAGATAGTAATTTTTGCTAGAAAACTACTTGAAACTATCTGATTTTAAACATCAAGTGTCAGAAATAAGCTTGGTCCAGAAGTAGTTAACCACTTTAGTCCCGGACCAATTTGCAGCCAAAAGGACCAGGCCCCTTTTTGCGATTCGGCACTGCGTCGCTTTAACTGACAATTGTGCAGTCGTGCGACGTGGCTCCCAAACAGAATTGGCGTACTTTTTTTCCCACGAATAGAGCTTTCTTTTGGTGGTATTTGATCTCCCCTGCGTTTTTTTTTTTTTGCGCTATAAACAAAAATAGGGCGACAATTTAAAAAAAAAAAAAAATCTATATATTTTTTACTTTTTGCTATAATAAATATCCCCAAAAAAATATATAAAAAAACATTTTTCCTCAGTTTAGGCCGATACGTATTCTTCTACATATTTTTAGTAAAAAAAATAAAAAATAAAAATTGCAATTAGCGATTTATTGGTTTGCGCAAAAGTTATAGCATTTACAAAATAGGGGATAGTTTTATAGCATTTTATAAAACTGGTCCCACGGCCGTGGTCACGGAGCTCCCGAGGGGCTAGGCTTTTAAAGGGCCACGTACCTGTACGTGGTTTTGCCTAGCCGTGCCATTCTGCCGACGTATATCGGCATGAGGCGGTCGGGAAGCGGTTAACAGAACACAAATGCAGCACATTGGTGTAAACTAAACATGAGAAAATCAGGCTATTTGCAGTGCCCAATGGAATTCTTACACAAGGACAAAACAGTCTAAATGCTACTGATGTGAACAGACCCCAAGCCAATTGACACCAAAAGCAAAGTTAAACATGTAAAATATGTTTTGAATCTCAAATAACTTTTTAAGCAATTACAGTCTTGTGCAGTACTAAGTGATGCTTTGAAATAACACAACAATATTTTAGTTTATCAAAGTTTATTGTTCACATGATTTCTTGGTCCACATTTCAGATTCTGGCAGCAAAATACAGTCTCCCTCCACAGGTGCACGCCATAACACCTTCTGGTTTGCTTCCCCTAACGGTTTTGAAGCACACCATCATTCTGTGGATTGAAGACTGCCATCTACGGTCAGTTACTGGGTACGTGGAGCATCCTAAAGATAATTGGGTAAATCTTTCTCTATGACCTAGAAAATAAAATGAAATAGACAATTAAGATCTGCATAGTTTTTAATTTTATAAAAATAAGACAATTGAATAAAACTGATCAACCATCATTTTATGGCCACTGACAGTTTTGGTGAACACAGATTACCTTGTTACAACAGCATCTGAAAATTGGTTAGACATTATAGGCAGCAACTAAACAAGTCTCTAAAGTTGTGCTGAAAGCAGAAAAAAAAATAATGGGCATCGCAGTCTATTGCATATGGGGCTGCATACCTACAGACCAGTCAGGATGCCCATGCTGACCCATGCCCTCAGCCAAAAGCACCCACAATGGGCACATGAGCATCAGAACTAAAACCACAGAGCAATGGAAGAAGTGGGCCCTTTTACATTACATGGATGGCCGGTTGTAAGTGCATCACTTACCTTGGGAAGTATACTGCCCAAAGCATCACACTGCCTCTGGCAGCTTGCCACAGGCAGTGTGATGCTTTGGGCAGTATACTGCTGGGAAACCTTGGGCCATGCTATTCATGTAGACCAGGGGTGCCCAACCAGTAACCTGGGGGCCACATGTGGCCCGCGGAGCCTTCTGATGTGGCTTGTGACCTCCTGCTTTGGGATAGCAGGTTTCTCAAGCCCAGATCGTGGGTTGCCGACCTGCCATCCCAGAGCATCAGTGTTTTAAATGAAGCAAGCGGCTGTGGAGGGAGCAGAGTCGCATTTGCCGAAGCTTCCTGTATAGCGATGGCTCCTGTCCCAAGCAGAGTGATACCAAATGCATTCTGCCTGGGACAGAAACAGCAGGCTATACTTGAATGGAAGACTTATTAAAAGGTAAGTTTATTACTAAAAGCAGTGTATATATGGGCATATCTGTTCTGCAGTGGTTACTGGGCTGCTTTTAAACTGATCCGCAGGTGCAGCGCACTGCACCTTCGGGTTACCTGCACTGAGTCATAAACTTCTGTTATCTGTGGGTTTGGTGCGCTTTTAGGAATAGGAAGAAAAAAAAAAAAAGAAGGATATAATAGACATTGATGGCAAAGTGCAGCTAACCTGCAGGAAAGCCACAGGTGCACTGTACTGCACCCGCAGTGCAGGTAAACTGACGCACATCAGTGTGAAAGCAGCCTTAGGCCCCTTTCACATGATTGGTTCAACCCACGCAGACCCTCCATTCACCTCTAGATGTAAACAGACATGTGTCCATTTGCACCCACCTACCTCCAATACACAAAAAAAAAAAAAAAAAAAAAAAACCACACACACACACACACACACACACACACGGGGATCAGTCCCCTTCCATCTTGTTGGATCGGATAGGGGGAGCCCACAGAGTAGAGTGGGCTGTGTCCATGTCCGCTCTGCATATACAAAGCAGACACGGATCTGTCTTCTGTCCGCTCCACTTATTGTGGCCCGCGACCAGTTACCAAGTCGCTAAGTGGCCCTCGCTCTTCAAAAGGTTGGGCACCCCTGATGTAGATGTTACTTGACACAAACTATCTACCTAAACATTGTTGCTGACCAAGTACACCCCTTAATGCAAACTTTATTCCCTGATGGCAGTGGTCTCAGCAGGATAATGCACCCTGCAAAAAAGCTCATTTAAATTCTCCAGGTCTTAATTCAAATCGAGCCTCCAAAAAGGGATGTACTGAAGAAAAAAAAATAAAACTGATCCATGGAAGTCCCACCTCACAAAGCATCTGCTGCTGACCATGCTACATATACCGCATATATGCAGATTCCCATTAGCAAACAGGTTTCAAGATTTTTGTGATCCCAAGAACGATGCACAATCACAGGAAATGTAGCTGTCCTGGAAGCCCTAGAGCAGTGATGGCAAACCTTTTTGAGCCAGAGTGCCCAAACTGAAATAAATACATTGGTTTTGTGTTGCAAAGTGCCAACATAGCAATTCGCGAGAGAGGGGGACTGACCGAAAGAGGGGGACAGTCAGATTGAGGGGTGTGAGAGATGCTGAGAGGGAGGGAACACAGAGACAGAGAGAGACAGACAGAAAAAGAGGGGGGCTGAAAGAGGGAGACCTCCAACTCTGTCCTGGACCCCCTCGTGTGCCCACAGAGATGGCTCTGCGTGCCAGCTGTGGCACGCGTGCCATAGGTTCGCCATCACTGCCCTAGAGAATGCAGATTGAGAATAGCAGGGATTTAAAATCCCTGGACTGTTACTGCCTGTTAGGATAATTAATAGGGGATATATTTTATCTGTATAAAAATTGCCACTAACCAAAGCCCCCTCAAATGTGTTTTTTTTGGTTTTACATCCAAATCATTTAACTAGTTAAAATGCCCAATTGTATATTTTACTACACTATCTACTTACTACTGGATCATCCATGGGGCTGAATCTTTTCACAACCAAACCTTCACGGTTAATGAGAAACTGCAAAAACAAAAAAAAAATATGTTACCAAAAAAAAAAAAAAGGGGGGGGAGGTAAAAATGGCAAAAAAAGTATGAAGAAAATAAATAAAGTATATGGTTAGGGAATTACCTTTGTGAAATTCCATTTGATAGCACTAGGAGGAGAGAGAGGGGGAAAATGAATAAGAAAAAAGTTAAAATTATGCATATGTGAAAACATGTTAGATCGTCAACATCTGTTCCTTGTGGAATAGTACACCTAAATTACTGGTTACACAGAATGAAGGAAATTAAAATGTTCTCAAACACCTTTAAATAACTTGTTGGCCAACTGAATGAAGGCTTTCAAACACCTGATATATCTCTGCATCAACAAAAACGGTGTGTGATGGAGGGATCTCTCCCACTGAGCTATTGTATTCTGACGTGGTGCTTGCACTACTTTTTCTATGTTACAGTGAATGAATGGGCTGTAAAAACAGCACCACAGTGGAATGTATGCGCTCACACGTACTCCCATGTGATCTGGCCCCTAAAATGCATCTAGCCACATGCAGGGCATAGCAGAGAGTGGAGACTCCTGGGCAATGAATCACATTTCCCAGGAGCACAGGCGAGGAAGGAAGTGACGAGGAGCTCCATGGACCAGGAAGTGTCAGATTAGGAGGGACTACATAACAGGGTGTTTCTGGCAAGTATAAAAATTCCCTCCAAATGTTTGTTTATAGGTGTCTGATTATGGGGGGAAAAAAAATAAATAAAAATTCAGGGTGGAACTCTGTTTTAAGATATCTGGTGTGAATGGCTCTTGAGGTCATTCCACAGCATTCCTATGGGGTTAATGCCTGGGCCACTCCAAAAAAAAAATAAATAAATAAATATATACCACCCCCCCACAATTTTCTTTTTCTGGAGCCAGTCTGCAGTGGATTTAATTTGATGTTTAGGGTCATTGTTCTGCTGCTTCATACAACTTCTAATAAGCTTCAGCTGGCGGACAACCACCCTGACATTCTGTAGGCTATTTTGGTTAACTTGGGAATCAATTTTCCCCTCGTTGGTAAATGGTGTAGGCCCGGAGATAGCAAAGCAAGCCCAAATCATGTTTTCTCCACCATACTTCACTGTTAGGATGTTTTGATGTATGGTAAGCTGTGACCATTTTGCACCATAGTGCTGGGTATTCTTCCCAAACAACTCCACTTTTGCTTCATCAATCCACAAAACATGGGAGGTGGAAACATTATGCTTGGGGGTGTTTTTCTGCATCAAAAGGGGCGATGGATAAGAACCTCCTTCCTTCAGCCAGGGCATTGAAAATGGGTCCTGGATGGTTATTCCAGCACAATGACCCAAAACAGCCAAAAAGGCAACAAAGCAGTGGCTCAAGAAGAAGCACATTAAGTTCCTGGAGTGGCCTATGGAGTCTCCAGACCTAAATCCCAAAGAAAATATGTGGAAGGATCTGAAGGTGCCAAACGTCAGCCTCAAAACTTTAATGACTTGGAGAGGATCTGCAAAGAGGAGTGGGACAAAATCCCTCCCGAGATGTGTGCAAACCTGGTGGCCAACTACAAACATCTGACCTCTGATTGCCAACAAGGGTTTTGCCACCAAGTACTAAGTCATGTTTTTCGAAGGGGTCAAATACTTATTTCACTTATTAAAATGCAAATGTATAACTTTTGAATTTTTTTTTCTGGATTTATTTTGTTATTCTGTCTCACTTAAAATAAACCCATCAAAATTAGACCGACCTTTTTTTTAGTGCGCAAACGTACAAAAATCAGCAAGTGATCAAATACTCCTCCCCCCCCTTTCACTGTATATAGATGTTACTTGGAGGTACTTAAGCAGTAAAATATAATTTAATTTTTACCCTTACTCTACATTTCTCATGAAACACTTAGATTACTGAAATAAAAAAAAAAAAAAAAAGTTCAATTTTATCTTGGTGGCCTTTGGTGTGTTGGGATATGCACTGTCATCTAATTTGAGTCCAAGATAGAATGAGCCCAGAGACGGTAACAAGAATGGGGAAAGGGGAGACCTGACTGAAACCTTTAAATACTTCAAGGGGGTGAGTAAGGTTCAAGAGAGCATTTTTTTTCAATATGAAATCAAAAACATGGGGACATGCCCTCAAACTAACTGGAGGAAAAGTTCAAAACTAATCTTAGAAAGCATTATTTGAAGAAGATGGAAGAAGAAAAAAAAAAAAAAAAAAAAAAAAAAAAAAGAAGAAGAAAAGCAGTCCTCTAGAGCAGTGTTTCTCAACTCCAGGCCTCAAGGCGCCCCAACAGGTCATGTTTTCAGGATTTCCATTATTTTGCACAGGTGATTTGATCAGTTTCCCTGCCTTAGTAATTACCACAGCCGTTTCATCTGAGGGAAAACCTGAAAACATGACCTGTCGGGGCGCCTTGAGGACTGGAGTTGAGAAACACTGCTCTAGAGGAACCATACATGAGAAACTCAGAGGCAGGTATTTTTCAAAATGCATATCTTCAAGATATAAAAACACACCTTTTCTCAGCTTTCCCCATCTCCAACAATACTAGTAAAAAGAAAAAACCCAGAGACCAGACAATGAGAAAAGAACAAAGACCATGGTATTTTATACCAATTTTGATCTCATTCCTGATATGTAGCAGGCCTTCTCCCAGGTTTGCTGTCCTAAAAGTTAACTGGAATAATATACAAAAACCATCACAAAGTGATACTACCATCATGTTGCTTGGGACAAGTGCTTACTTTCCAAGAGTACCCCGTCCTTTAGGTTGCTCCTTCATCCATTTCCACAAGGGATGTGCACCATCTCCATTGACCTCAATCTTGCTGAACATGTCAAATTTTACATTATAGGATGCTGCAAAGTCTTTAATTTGAGCTTCATCCCCAGGTTCCTTAAAGAATAAATAAAACGTCATAGTTTCAATTTTCAAATTGTATTGTGAGCGTCACCAGGACTGAGTGACACACACACTGCCATTTTCGTTCAGAAGTTTATTTAGCCAAGAAAATTGTTGTAGTTTGAAAGTAGTAAAGTCCATTAGGAGATAGGAGTGTGCCTTCTGGGTGTTGTGCTTTGTCAGTCTTTCAACATGTTCTCCTGCTGTCTACAGTGCACAAACAGTACATTGAGCAAGCAGAGATAATGTGGGAGTGAAGGAAAGGTCACATTGCAAAACATCACATCCATTATGCTTAACACAATGTGAAAATTCTGCCATTACTGGCCAGTTTAGAACAGGATACATGGGGTGGGTGTGGCGGTGGTCTGAGCCCTGGATACTTGCCAGCCATTCAGCCGGCGGCATCTTGCAGGTCATCCATGTTTGCAGTTTAGCCTTAAGAACTACAGGTAAAACTTCTCATTGTGGATTGAGTAAGGGAGGGTCATAACCGGGTTTTAATTTGGGATGAGAGCGAGCAAGTGGATCTCCTTAAACGGGGACACATACAGTAAAACAATTCTGGCAGGTTATGGGGGGGGGTGTTTTGCCTTTTAGTATGTGTGACCATTGTTCATTGCTCCTTTTATTAATCTGGTTGCTAAAGTGTAACTCATATTTACTATTCCACATGGCTTAAATGCCCACGTTTACTATATTAACTCAAAGAAAAAGAATATGCAGTTTACTATACCTGCTTTCCAAATTGATTGCAGGGAAACCCGAGGATGTGTAAACCTTTCTCAGCATATTTGGCGTGTATTTCTACAAGCTGAGTGTAGTTTACAGGTGTTTTTCCTCATTTAGATGCTACATTGACAATGACGCACACATCGCCCCTGTGGAGAGATCAGTCAGTCATTCAGTAAAAAAAAAAAAAAAAAACTATCATGAGGAAAAAAAAAAAAAAAAAAATTAGTTCTTGTTATAGGCCAAATTCACCCTGCACAAAATGCTCTGCATTAACTAGTCAGGCTTTAGCCATATAAACCTTTGGCCTACAGGAGTATTGGCCACAACAAAAACTGTAGGTCAGACCTGAATAACCAGAATGCCTCAGTTTTGTACAAACTAGTACCGAGAGCACAACAGAGGGTTGGGACCTGTGCTCACATAAGTAGAGGCTTTTTTTACAGCTATTGCAAAAAAAAAAAAAAAAAAAAAAAAAAAAAGGCCTGGATTCTTTCCTAAATGTACATCTTACCTATACCATTTATAGGTAAATTTGATCCGGGGAAAATCCGATTGCCTCTCTGGGATCAGGAAGAATTTTTTCCCCTGCTGTAGCAAATTGGATCATGCTTTTCTTTTCGCCTTCCTTTGGATCAACTGTGGGTATAGGACTGGGTATATGGGATTGTATGATATTTTTTTATTTTATTTATTATGGTTGAAATAGACGGACTTGTGTCTTTTTTCAACCTGACTAACTATGCAACTTCAGGTCCACTCAGATCCTAAAATGGAATTAATCTTTCTGAAAGCAGATTCACAGTCTGAACATCCACACAATGACAGGAAATTTTCTTAAACCTTTCTTCTAGTAAAATGGAAAAAAATTAAATAAAAAATGTCCTAGTTGAAGTGACGCCAAGAAGGTGAAGAACCCGCCCCCCCCCCCCCCCCCCCCCAAACTCACTTTGCCTTAGGCAAGGACACCACCATGTTCCAATGCAGAACAATAAAAAATGGAAGTCCGAGTCTCACATTAAAGTATGCATTCCATGTCCAATGATGGACCTTGCAGAAAGTGGACTTCAAACTCAGATGCACTTGCCCTTTAGAACCTGGGCTTCAAAAAGCCCTGCTCTTAAAGCCAGCAATTACGAGGCAGAACTGCAAATCAGTCTCTGGGACAGAAGATCCTGACAATCTGGCAGTGCCCATCTGCCAAAAGTCTTATCAGGTTGGCATATCACATCCACCTGGGTTAGTCCAGAGCAATGAGGATCATTGGAATGTCCTCCGTCTCAATCCCAATAAGAAAGGGAGAAATTTTTAGGAGGGAAAGGTATAGCACCCATGGCTTCTGCTGGAGAAAGCCAGTACCTGGAGGCAAAGGTTTCCATTTTGTTGAGCCTAGAAGCCCTACAGCCCCCAAACAGGTCATGGAACACCTGGGTGAAGAGACCACTCCCCTGGATACAGGCATCGCTCGCTAAGGAAATCTACCTGACAACTGTACACTCTTGGAATGTACAGTTCTGACAATACTGGATCCAATTTACCTCTTCCTGCAGGCAAGACTTCCAGTTCCTCCCCGATGACAGAAACCCAAAAAAGCCCAAACATCCAGATGTTGATTGGGAGATTAGGTGCAGATGACCACCAAGTCCCCTACACCAACAGGGTGCTCTGGACACCTTCCCGGACTTACAGGCTGGTAGCCATCAAGATAGGAAGACTACTTCCGACTCCAAATCTGAGACCAAGGAGTCTGAAGTTTCTGCTGTGAAAGAAACACTGAAAAGTGGTGATGCACATTCATGTCGAGGAAAGCTTATCTGAGAATTGGGCAGTCGAGTCCCAGACCCTGTGAATAGACTGGGAGCGAAGCTTGATGGAGAAAGAAGCTTGGTGCTTTTGCAACCAGTAGCAGCATCCTTGATAAATATATCAAGAATTGTGATTCTACAATACAATCCAGATTGCTACAGACATCTGCTCCACACAGTCAAACAAGGAATCAACTGCAGCACTGGTTAGATCTCTCAAAGCTGAACTCACCGGCATCTTCTCCCAGGCTTCTTTGTGGTGCTGGTCTTCAGCCATCTTGATTGGCTGATGCAGGACGACGTCAATCCTGCACAGGAGTACAGTCATCCCTAACATGCAAGAAGTGCTGGAATTTAAACTGAGCTGCACATGTACAGCTCAGTATACATTTTTACTGCAGAATGGACGTTACATGTCTTTTCTGCAATAAAGAGCCTCTGCCTGCTCAGTTTACTACTAGGACTTTAGATCCACTTAGGAAAAAAAATGGACTGGTCAAAATCTCTTGTCAGAGCAGGATTGGGGAAGGGTGGGTCTTACAAGAACAGAGCTTTACAATGGGCTTTCAACCACTTATTGGTGGGTACATGAAGGACAGGCAGGCCTTAAAGTCTATTCAATCTATTGGAATAGTGTTGGTGTCAGCCAGATCTACAGTGGAAATAAACCACTTATGTACACAATTCTCAATTTGATACAAGGCTAATAAGTAACAACCTGATGCTTCCAATTATTAGAAGTAAAGTTAGGAAAATGGAGTGCAGGGCTCTTTGCAGCTTTAGAAGTTAAACAAGCCAAGGCTGTAGCCAGCACTGATAGAAGCAAAAGACTGACCCTCTAAATTTCAGGAGGTGCGCACAGCATCAATAAGAGCCAAAATGTCACAGTGAAGTGACATACAGATTAAACAAATCCTCCCACAATTGTACCTGGGTAACTACAGCTGTCTTTCCCCTATTTTCAAAGTGCAGAATTTACACAGGATCTCTCAGCTCTGAAAAGGGGGGGGGGGGTTAAATCAGAGAGGAGAGCTCTGAAAGCTGATTAGGAGGGAAAGGACACCCCATTTCCCTCTTTTGGTGTCAAGAAAACTTGCCAGTAGTGACTCATGTTTAAAAGCAGAGGCACAGGAATGAAAAGACACTTCATGCTTGTCTCAATCCAGAGTAAGAAGTATATTAGGTATAGGTTTTGTTCACATTTCATGTGTGAGGTTTACTACTTTAAAGTAAAACTAAAAAGGGCAAAAAAGGGTAGAGATGCAGGTTTTTATTCCTGTCCGTGTCCCCTTTATGGAGAATCCCATTTACTGGCATTATTGAAAATAAAAGAAAATCTAGAATTTTGGGTTGTCCCCACAAAATGAGGGAAAATCTTCCAATGGGGGACACTAGTTTTGGTGACCTGGGGTTCCCAAGAGATTCCCTTAAATTTGCAGGAATTTCCTCACTACCTGTATTGACTTTGAGACAGGAAGTCAAAGTAAATCTCCCCGATGGGAAGAAGATGGCAAAAATAAACCATATAGGGGTTATCCCTATATCCCCTCACTCTATCCAAAATGAGTTTTTTTTTTTGCCTATAGTTCTACTTTCATTTGGTGGTAAACAGCAAGTCCTATCAAAGACTGAGCCAACTCAGATTAGACAGACTCTACAGGTGATGGCTCAAAAGCTGCAGCAAATCAGATATACAGTCTGCAGGAGAGGCCACAGGAGTGCGCTTGTGGTCTCTTCCATTAGGGTCAACAAGTACCTAGATAATTTGGATGAGTCTTGCATAGCTGTGATAAAGACCACAGTTGAATGGGGAAGAGGTTGCATCCACACCTGATAGAGCTGAAAACTAGACCTGGATAGATTACAGGGAGTAGAAGGCAACATGACATTAGGCTGCAGAGGTCAGCACTTTCATTGGAAACGCTGTTGGCAGCCCCTGAGCAATTGGTTTTAAGTGAGCTGGGGCACTCAGTACAGCAAGACGTTCCCCTGTTGCAAGTGCTTGGCAGTAACGTATAGGCTCAATATAGCCGCTTTCAAAACGGAGACCGCTCCTAGCAGGTGAGGGTCAGATGGTCAAAAGGTTACCACAGTCACTGTGGGCGAGCAGTAGGAACAAATGAAAGTTCAGTTGCTTGTGCATCTTGCAGGAGGTACCTGGGAGATAATACCTCATTGCGGTATTGTTGCAAAAAACCTGAATCACCATGAAGTTGACAGCAGCATACAAACCCACCCCCCACCCCCCCCCCCCCCTGCGTTAGTAACCACTTCCCGACCGCCCCCTGTATATTTACGTCGGCAGAAATGGCACGTACAGGCAGAATCACGTACCTGTACGTGACATTCTTCCGGCGGTTGGGGGGTCCGATCGGACCCCCCTCCGCCGGCGGGGACGGTCGGGATCGCTTCAGGAGCGATCCGGGACGAGGGGACGGCCAGTGGTTTCTGGCCACCCCCTCGCGATCGCTCCTGGCCAATGAAAAACTTCCCCTTCCTGTCTATTGTATAGACAGGAAGGCGGAAGTGATGTCACGCTCGGTGCGCCGGTCTATGTGACCGGAGACGCCGAGCGGCGAACATGTACAGGTTAGTGCACAACACTACACTGACACCAGTACAGTTAGGCACCTATTCCACCCCCCTGTCACCCCCTGATCACCCCCCAGATCACCCCCTCCCCCCCCCCCCCCAGTCACAGTGTCACTAATTGCAGTGATCATTTATTTACTGATCACTGCATTTAGTGTCAGTGTGACTGTAATAACTGTCAGGGCAGTTAGTTTTAGGTCCAAGGTAGCCCCCTACCCCCCCCTAATAAAGGTTTAACCCCTTGATTGCCCCCCAGGTAACCCTTTCACCCCCTTTTGCCAGTGTCACTAAGCGATCGTTTTTCTGATCGCTGTATTAGTGTCACTGCTGTCGCTAGGTAACCATTTTTTTTTTTTAGGTAACCGCCATGTTTATATAGGTTCATAAATAGGTTTATAGGTCAGGTACCCCCATATTACAACCTAAATAAAGGTTTTAACCCCCTGATTGCCCCTAGAGTTAACCCTTTCACCAGTGATCACTGTATAACTGTCACTGGTGACGCTGGTTAGCCAGTTAGTTATTTCGTTATTTAGGTTCCCCGTCAGGTTTTTATATAGCGTCAGGTACCCCCATATATTACCTAATAAAGGTTTTAACCCCCTGATTGCCCCTAGTTAACCCTTTCACCCCCTTTTGCCAGTGTCACTAAGCGATCGTTTTTCTGATCGCTGCATTAGTGTCGCTAGGTAACCATTTTTTTTTTTTAGGTAACCGCCATGTTTATATAGGTTCATAAATAGGTTTATAGGTCAGGTACCCCCATATTACAACCTAAATAAAGGTTTTAACCCCCTGATTGCCCCTAGAGTTAACCCTTTCACCAGTGATCACTGTATAACTGTCACTGGTGACGCTGGTTAGCCAGTTAGTTATTTCGTTATTTAGGTTCCCCTTCAGGTTTTTATATAGCGTCAGGTACCCCCATATATTACCTAATAAAGGTTTAACCCCCTGATTGCCCCTAGTTAACCCTTTCACCCCCTTTTGCCAGTGTCACTAAGCGATCGTTTTTCTGATCGCTGCATTAGTGTCGCTAGGTAACCAGTTTTTTTTTGTATTACTGTTACGGGTGACGCTGGTTAGTTAGCTTGTTTTTTATACTGTCAGGGCACCCGCCATTTATTACCCAATAACGGTTTAACCCCCTGATCGCCCGGCGGGTGATATCAATTAGGTTTTAGGGTCAAATAAGGTCTGCGTCGCCCCAGGTTAGTGCCAGTACCGCAAACACCCACGCACAAAGCATACACCTCCCTTAGTGGCACAGTATCTGAACAGATCAATATCTGATCTGATCAGATCTATACTAGCGTCCCAGCAGTTTAGGGTTCCAAAAAAACGCATTGTTAGCGGGATCAGCCCAGATACCTGCTAGCACCTGCGTTTTCCCCCTCCGCCCAGCCCAGCCCAGCCCACCCAAGTGCAGTATCGATCGATCACTGTCACTTACAAAACACTAAGCACACATAACTGCAGCGTTCGCAGAGTCAGGCCTGATCCCTGCGATCGCTAACAGTTTTTTTGTGGTAGCGTTTTGATTCAGTCGCTTCAGTCAGGAGCTTTTTTACCTGTGAATCTCAAAAAAATAAAAAAAAATAAAATAGTTGTCGTTTTATTGTTCTCTCTCTCACTCTATTCTCTCTCTATTGTTGCTCTTTTTTTACTCCATTCTATTCTGCAATGTTTTATTATGTTTTATCATGTTTTATCATGCTTGCTTTTCAGGTATGTAATTTTGTTTACTGTGTTTTAGTGTTGAGCATTTTTTTGTTTTCAGGTGCGCCATTCAGTTGCAACGCGGATTTATTTATCTTGACAGCAACAGCGTTTGCTCCCACGATACATAAAGCCGCGACTCCAACGCTGTAGGAGGTGATTTCACCACCACAGTTAAAAAAAAGAGCATATATGCCGAAGCATGGGGGCAGCAGGGGGGGGGAGGAGCGATTGGCTCCTAATGCCACGTACATACGGTCGAAATTCCGACCGTGTGTACACGGCATAACTTTTGCGGGAGGATGCCCCCATGCATCGGCATATATAAATGGTGCATGTATGCCCATCATTAGAAGTGGGTGGATGAAGGGAGGTATTCTAATGGTGGGCATACCCACCAATCAATCTCTTTTTTTCGTTCAGCCAAGAGGCTGCATGAAAAAAAAAAAGATTACAATATATGTCCAGTATGTTGCTGGACTTTGAATGGTTATACCAGAATGATGCCTGCAGGTTTAGGTATCATCTTGGTATCATTCTTTTCAGCCAGTGATCGGCTTTCATGTAAAAGCAATTCTAGCGGGTAATTAGCCTCTAGACTGCTTTTACAAGCAGTGGGAGGGAATGTCCCCCCTCCCGGATATAAACCGCGCCATTGGGAAATTGGGAAAGCATTTTATCACACCAATCTTGGTGTGGTCAGATGCTTTGAGGGCAGAGGAAAGATCTAGGGTCTAATAGACCCCAATTTTTTCAAAAAAAGAGTACCTGTCACTGCCTATTGCTATCATAGGGGATATTTACATTCCCTGAGATAACAATAAAAATCATAACAAAGAAAAAAAATGGAAGGAACAGTTTAAAAATAAAATAAAAAAGCTAAATAAATAAAAAAAAAAAAAAAAAAAAAAAAAAAAAAAAGCACCCCTGCCCCCCCTTCTCTTGCGCAAAGGCGTACACAAGCGTTGGTCTGGCGTCATATGTAAACAGCAATTGCACCATGCATGTGAGGTATCACCGCGAAGGTCAGATCGAGGGCAGTAATTTTAGCAGTAGACCTCCTCCGTGAATCTAATGTGGTATCATGTAAAGGCTTTTAAAGGCTTTTAAAAATGTATGTAGTTTGTCGCCACTGCGTGTTTGTGCGCAATTTTAAAGCATGTCGTGTTTGGTATCCATGTACTCGGCCTAAGATCATATTTTTTATTTCATCAAAAATTTGAGCAATATAGTGTGTTTTAGTGCATTAAAATAAAAAAAAGTGTATTTTTTCCACAAAAAATGCGTTTGAAAAATCGCTGCGCAAATACTGTGTGGAAAAAAAAAATGCAACACCCACCATTTTAATCTGTAGGGCCTTTGCTTTAACATTATATATAGTGTTTGGGGGTTCAACGTAATTTTCTTGCAAAAAAAAAATATGTTTTCATGTAAACAAAAAGTGTCAGAAAGGGCTTTGTCTACAAGTGGTTAGAAGAGTGGGTGACGTGTGACATAGGCTTCTAAATGTTGTGCATAAAATGCCAGGACAGTTCAAACCCCCCCCAAATGACCCCATTTTGGAAAGTAGACACCCCAAGCTATTTGATGAGAGCAATGTTGAGCCCATTAAATATTTTTTTTTTTTGTCCCAAGAGATTGAATAATGAAAAAAAAAAAATATATATATTTTTTTTTTTACAAAAAGTTGTCACTAAATGATATATTGCTCAAACATGTCATGGGCATATGTGGAAATACACCCCAAAATACATTCTGTTGCTTCTCCTGAGTACGGGGATACCACATGTGTGGGACTTTTTGGGAGCCTAGCTGCGTACGGAACCCCAAAAACCAATCACCGCCTTCAGGCTTTCTAAGGGTGTAATTTTTTTATTTCACTTCTCACTGCCAATCACAGTTTCGGAGGCCATGGAATGCCCAGATGGCATAAAACCCCCCAAAATGACCCCATTTTGGAAAGTAGACACCCCAAGCTATTTGCTGAGAGGTATTGTGAGTATTTTGCAGATGTCGCTTTTTGTCACAAAGTTTTGAAAATTGAAAAAAAAAAAAAAAAAATTTTTTTTTCTTTACTTTCTTCATTTTCAAAAAACAAATGAGAGCTGTAAAATACTCACCATGCCTCTCAACAAATAGCTTGGGGTGTCTACTTTCCAAAATGGGGTCATTTGGGGGGGTTTTGTGCTATTTTGGCATTTTATGGCCTTCGAAACGGTGATAGGTAGTGAGGAGTGAAATCAAAAATTTGCACCCTTAGAAATCCTGAAGGCGGTGCTTGGGTTTCGGGGCCCCGTACGCGGCTAGGCTCCCAAAAAGTCCCACACATGTGGTATCCCCATACTCAGGAGAAGCAGCAAAATGTATTTTGGGGTGCAATTCCACATATAACTATGGCATGTGTGAGCAATATATCATTTAGTGACAACTTTTTGAAAAAAAAAAAAATCTTTTTTATTTTTGTCTTTATTCAATCACTTGGGACTAAAAAAAAAAAATATTCAATGGGCTCAACATGCCTCTCAGCAAATAGCTTGGGGTGTCTACTTTCCAAAATGGGGTCATTTGGGGGGGTTTTGTACTTCTCTGCCATTTTAGCACCTCAAGAAATGAAATAGGCAGTCATAAATTAAAAGCGGTGTAAATTCCAGAAAATGTACTCTAGTTTGTAGACGCTATAACTTTTGCGCAAACCAATAAATATACGCTTATTGGCATTTTTTTTACTAAAGACATGTGGCTGAATACATTTTGGCCCAAATGTTTGACTAAAATTGAGTTTATTAGATTTTTTTTATATCAAAAAGTAGAAAATCTCTTTTTTTTTCAAAATTTTCGCTCTTTTTCCGTTTATATCTCAAAAAATAAAAATCACAGAGGCAATCAAATACCATCAAAAGAAAGCTCTATTTGTGGGAAGAAAAGGACGCAAATTTCGTTTGGTTACAAAATTGCATGACCGCGCAATTACCAGTTAAAGTAGTGCAGTGCGAAATTGAAAAAAGACCTCTGGTCCTTTGGCTGCCAAATGGTCCGGGGCTGAAGTGGTTAAGACTTCCTGTGTCCCTCAACGCACAATAAAAATACATTTTTCATATTCAGGCAAGAAAACTTTGCAAGAAATCTGCTCAAACTCAACTGTATTACAGCAACGCATGATGCCAAACATACTGAGGAGATTTGAGATTTATGTGCACTTTAAAAAAGGTGAATCACATCATTGAAGCATCAGTCAGGCATATGCTTAATGCAGGACTCCAGGCACCTTTTTCCAGTATCAAAACTTACCTGGCATGAGTAAAAGGCAGGCTGTCTACAAAGGATAGTTTCCTGGATTTTGAGCCTCTGACCCAGAATAAGCTGGATGAAGGCCATCTATTTTTGTTGCTGGCCACTGACCAAGTGATGGGCCACTAGCATTTTTAGGTGTCAGCACTGGTAGGCTACACATATTGCTCATTTGAGACTGCAGAGGTTTTTTTTTTTCCATTTTAGAGACAGACCTGTCTTGTAGGTTTACAACAAGATAAAGTACCAGAGCATAATATGCAAGCATGGCCCGAATAGTGGCAAAAATTACCAAACCTATTTTAGAATAGAAAATGTCCCACAAATACTGTAGCTGCTGACTATTAAAAATAAGAAATAAAAAACCGCTACACCTGTCCCACAATCCAGTGGTGTGCTCACCCCAGTCAGTCTTACCTGCTGTCTTCGGCATCTTCACTATGGGCACCGACTGACAGCTTGCAGCTTCACAGCTGGGTGCCCACTGCGCATGCACTAGTCGCACATCGTGAATGGTGGATGGTGGATGCAGTCTTCTGGAAGCTGCCAGTGTCCCAGAAGACTGCGGGGGGGGGGGGGGGGGGGGGGCAGGAGAACTTATGTTAACGAGCGTGGCAGCACTCGGAACAGAAGTGGGAACCTGTTCAAAATCGGGTACCCCCCCTCAAAAGTGCCAATTGTGCAAGAGGAGCAGGGAACAAGTCCTCAAACATAATGTCCCCCTTTTGGGTGGAGCTCCACTTTAAATAGCCCTCACCATCTTTCCTGTACAATTTGATGCAATCACAACCCACTGAATGTTAACCTGAACAACATAATACAGGTGGGAGTCAAACCAAGTCCCCCCCCCCCCCCCCCACCCTTTCCCAATATATAGGTAATGGCCCAACAGCAGAACAAAACCATCCTATCTGCAAAATGGATGATATGCATTCTAAAAAAATAAATAATATATGCGCAACAAACAAAATATGAGAACAGAGACATCATTTACCTGTATTTCTCCAGGGAAACTACATTGCCATCGATGTCAGTAGCAGAAAATTCATAAATGGTCTTCGCATTCTTCCAGTCATCCACCTGGGCACACTGCAACAATCACTTTATTTAGATCTCTGGGAACAGAGCTACCATTTAAAAATGTATTACAACAAAACAGGACATAAACCCACTTTGATTGCACCAAAGGCTTTTGTAAACCCAGGTATTCGGTTATAAATATAGCAGAATCACCACAGTGATGCACACAGCCTATGTAAAAAGAGCTGTAGGGATTCAGCAGGTCCACCCTCTACATGCTGCCTGCAGAAAGCTACAATTGGGCAGGTACAAGGCCAGACACTTTGCATAAGGAGCACGTGCAGCTGGGAACAATCTTTTTATAGGTAAAGCCTCCACTCTAAGTAGTGTGCCTCAATGCACATAATTCAGCATCTTGAGAAACTAGTCCTTAAGTGGTTAAAGGCAAGCCGTTTCCTAGGGGACAAAGTACAAGTATTACTTTGTCCTATCTTAACCACTTTACAACCAGCGCACGACGATGTACGTTTTAAAGAGGGATATCTTGGTAACGGCAGCAGCTGCTGCCACAACTGAGATAGCCATCTATTCAGGCGCTGGTCTCCGCCGCAAGATCACAGTTATTGGCGGCAGAAGAGGTGCCCCCCACCCCTCCCGCCGCTTACCGGAGCAGTCGGTAGCGGCGGAGGGGGATCGGGTCCTTCACACTGCTGGGTATGGAGACGGAGTTTTTTTTTTTTTTTTTTTTTGCTTAAAAAGTGGTGTTGCCACAAAAAAAAAAAAAAAAAAAAAGGGCTTAAAAATCATAAAAAAATAAATAAATAAATAAAATGAATGTTTGGGGGTTCTAAGTAATTTTCTAGCAAAAAAATAAATAAAAAAAAACCCTGTCTTAAACATGTAAACCCCTAAAATCCAAAACGAGGCTGGTCTTAAAGTGGTTAACATGTGCTCTAGAAGGCTACCCAAAGTTGGACAGGCATCCCTCCTCCCCTCCATGGCTATCAGACAACACCTAGCAAGGTGGCAAACAAGGTTTAAATGTTGATAAATGTAAAGTTATGCAATTGGGGGCTAAGAATATGCATGCATCACACATACTTGGGTGGGGTGTACAACTGGGGTAATCAATGGTGGAGAAGGATCTGGGGATTTTGGTAGATCACAAGCTTAATAGCATGCATTGCGGTTTCCAAAGTGAGCAAAATCTTCTTGTATTAAGAGAGGTATGGACTCCAGAGAGGGAGATATTCCCCCCCCCCCCCCCCCCCCTGTACAAAATAGTAAAACCTCATCTGAAATATGCAGTTCAGTTTTGGGCACCAGTTCTCAAAAAGGATACCAGGGAACTGGAGAAAGTGCAGAGAAGGGCAACCAAACTGATAAGAGACACGGAGGAACTCAGCTATGGAGGAAAGATTAGAGGAACTGAAATTATATTGAGAAGGAGATTTTTTTTTTTTTTTTAACGACATGGAGACGAGTGAGGGGGAAGATGGCCCCCGCCCGTCTCCAAGTCATTGCAGGGCAGAAGCGACTTCAAATCGCCACTTCTGCCCATAGCTCTTAAAAAAGGGACATTTTATTATTTTTTGCAAATGACAATTTTTTTTATTATTGCATTTTAGTGTAAATATGAGATCCGAGGTCTTTTTGACCCCAGATCTCATTTAAGAGGCCCTGTCATGCTTTTTTCTATTACAAGGGGTGTTTACATTCCTTGTAATAGGAATAAAAATGAAATTTTTTTTTCAAAAGGACAGTGAAAAAATTAAAAAAGTTAAAAAATAAATAAGAAAAAAAAAATAATAATTTTAAACGCGCCCCGTCCCGCCGAGCTTGTTTGCAAAAGCAAACGCATACGTAAGTAGCGCCCGCATATGAAAGCGGTGTTCAAACCACACATGCAAGGTATTGCCGTGATCGGTAGAGCGAGAACAATAATTCTAGCCCTAGATCTCCTCTGCAACTCAAAACATGCAACCTGTAGAATTTTTTTTAGACGTCGCCTATGGAGATTTTAAAGGGTAAAAGTTTGTCGCCATTCCACGAGCGGGCACAATTTTGAAGCGTGACATATTTGGTATCAATTTACTCGCCGTAACATTATCTTTCAAAAAATAAAAAATAAATAAATTGGACTAACTTTACTGTTGTGTTATTTTTTAATTAAAAAAGTATTTTTCCCCAAAAAAAGTGCGCTTGTAAGCCCGCTGAGCAAATACGGTGTGACAGAAAGTATTGCCACGGCCGCCATTTTATTCTCTAGGGTTTTAGAATATATATATATATATATATATATATATATATATATATATATATATATATATATATATATATATATATATATATATATATATATATATATATATATATATATATATATATATATTTATATATATATATATATATATATATATATATATATATATATATATATATATATATATATATATGTTTGGGGGTTCTAAGTAAAAGGGAAGGAGATGGGCAGGCAGAGAAAACAGCTCCATTAGCATTGCTGGGTGTCATACCAACGGCCACCACAAGAGGGCGCCAGATTCTAGAAGGTACCATAGGACTGCACAAGGCCGCAAAGCCGTGGCCTCAATAACCGGTCCATCGCGATCGCGCGCGGGGGGGGGGGAATTGCACTATGGAGACAGGATACCCCCAGCTGTGCTGCCCCGGGCGCCAGGTCACTAATTCTAGTTGCCAATGCGACCGGGGTTTGTCGAGCACTGGGGTATAGGATTGTGTACATGTGTTTTTCTTTTATTGGTTGAACTAGATGGACATGTGTATTTTTTCTACCTAACTATGCAACTGCTTCCTTGACAGATGGCACTTTTCTCTGTCTCCAAGCATATGCCTGGACCATTTTTAGCTGACAAGCCCCCTTCCCTCTGCATTACTCATACAATGCTCCCATCGGCCAGGTGCTTGGAGATGACAAGTGCCAAAGCTGTGTTGTCAGATGGCCATGGAGGGAAAAAAGGGATCCATGTCAGACCTTACAGCTATACCTAGACAGCGCATAGGAAGATGGCACAAAGTAACGCACATACTCATGTTCTACTGAGAAAAGAGGCCAGCTGCTTACAATAATTAAATTGGGCCCTGAACAAATCAAATCCTTCTATTAAATACTCAGATGTTTATATAAAGTTATTGAACAGAAAGGATGCATAGAAAAAAAGGTCAATGTATACCTTTGGTTATATGAGCTCAGCCAGTTTGAAATCTGATCCCTTACTTCAGCAGTAATTACATATCCAAATGTCTAGGCCTTTACACGATGAACAGTGCATTTCCCGAAAGAATACCTAGGTGAATTATTTATGGAAATGCAGACACATGCCATCCCATTACTCTAAACGCTCACTCAGCCCACGCATTTTCAGTTTCAACAATACTAGCTAGTCATCCTCTCAACCATCATCCCTCTCCAACCTTCTTCTGGTACATCTGTGGGCCATCACGGCAGATGTATGAGAAGAGAATTACCCCCTTACAAACAACTTTTATCAAGACAGGCCCACTGGATATGCAACAGGAGATAAAATGTTCAAAGGCCCCTAGTAGAGCATGCTCTCCATGGCATTTGTAAAGAAGTTGTGAAAACCATTCCCTGTAATTACGTCCATTTCATAATTACACACAGAGCACACCATAGAACAGCAATTAGTAAAGCTGTAGTCAGTGGGACAAATTCAATAACTGTGTGCATCATGGAAAAATTGGATTTTTGACTTACCGTAAAATCAATTTCTCCGAGATCATTGACAGACACAGTGCTCCATTATTCAGAACCATAGGGTTATACCGCCCCCTACAGGAGTAGGACACTAGGCAGAAAAAAAAAAAAAGAAGTACTTGGCTACGCCTATGGGCAGTCCTAGGTAGAGGTCGACCGATATATCGGCCGATATTTGGCGTTTAATCGGCATCGGCCGATTCAGCGCGACTTGCAAATGACTTCTGTAAGGCCGGCTTCACACTGGGGCGGTGCGGGCGGCGACGGTAAAGCATCGCTATATTTAGCGCTGCTTTACCATCGTTTTACCCGTGGTATGCGGCCGCTAGCGGGGTGGTTTTAACCCCCGCCAGTGGCCGAAATGGGTTAAAAACCTCTGTAAAGCACCGCAGCAGCGGCGCTTTGCCGGCGGTATCCCCGCGGTGTCCCATTGATTTCAATGGGTAGGAGCAGTATAGGAGCGGTGAACACACCGCTCCTTCACCGCTCCAAAGACGCTGCTAGCAGGACTTTTTTTACCGTCCTGCTAGCGCACCGCTCCAGTTTGAAAGCCCTCAGGGCTTTCACACTGGAGACACAGCAACAGCTGTTTGGGGTCGGTTTGCAGGCGCTATTTTTAGCGCAATAGCACCTGCAAACCGCCCCAGTGTGAAAGCAGCCTAATAGAAGTCAATGCAAGTTGCCTGAAGTCTTCAGTGAAGCGACTTGTCTGCTCTCTTGGCAGTCTGCCAAGAAAAGACCAAAAAGATACAATGTTTCTTCTCATCAATAGACTGAACTCTGTGTGGAGTTCTCAGTTTAACCATTTAAAGACAATCTTTTCTGAAACTTGTATTTTCTGCTAGAAAATCACTTAGAACCCCCAAAAATTATATATAATTTTTTTCAGCAGAGACCCTAGGGAATAAAATAGCGGTTGTTGCAATATTTTAGGTCACATGGTATTTGCCGCTTCTGAAGGAGAGACTCCTCTAAAGGGGTACCATCTCTGCACGATTCTGGCCAAAAGGAGAATCACATTTTTTTTGCTTGGAATAAAAAGATCACGATTCTCTGGACGTAAAATCTTTCACATTATACCAAAAAAATAAATAAATTAAATATTGGGCTAACTTTACTCGTTAGTTTTTTCCCCCCCCCTTTCTGTTTAATTCAAACAAAATTTTTAAACATAAAATATTGCAACAACCACCATTTTATTCTCTACACATACAAATACACACACACATATTCATTCCTTTGACAAATTGTTACAAAGTTTAGATTTAGTTCCACTGCTAAAGAATGTTGCGATTCTTGGCAGACTGCCCAGTTTTTTTTTCCTTACTTTCTTTTGGCAGCTGTGGCTTTAGAAGAGCAGAGAATTGTTTGCATAACACGAATCGTGAAACACTTGTCAAGATCGCAACAGGGGGGAAAATAAAAAATTTTGCAATAACGATTCATCGTGCAGCTCTACAAGATTGCTTATGGGTGACTAAGGGGAACCGGTCCTCCGCCGCAGCCACCACGGCACTCTCCCCCCCCCCCCCATCTTGAAAAGTTGCCGCACAGATGTAAGAAGAGCGACAACTAGTGCCTTTTCATGCACCACTGCAGTTGGAGGAATCATCCTCACTCCCTGACAGGGCAGGGAGCATGGCCACCAACCCCACAAGGTGGGCCACTACCATGGCGGCAGAGCCAGATATAGGATCGTTTAAGACTGGAGGAGGTAGGGAAGGGCCATTTATTAGGTTACATGCCTAAGCGTCACCACAAAACACTCACACTCAGGAGGGGGCCCACCGACTGATACCCCCGCCGACCAAGGCCCCCTCCCAGGGAGCACCCACCTAACAGACCACCAAAAGATAGCCCTCAGAGCCCCCAAAGCACCACTCCTCTGGTAAGAGGCGGCCACGAGGCCTAAATTTTCGGCCGCCTGCCGCAAACGTACGGCCTGTGGGGGAACCGGCCCAATCTGACCCAGCACCTGGTCGGTAGGCCACAAAGCCGTGGCTTAAATTACAGGAGGGCCGCCGCAGGCAGTCCACCGATCGCGGACTTCCAGTCACCCGCCTCCTAGGCCCAACCATTGCAGCAGGTGGGCCTAAGGGATACCCCCCAGTAGCAACCCGAGGGTGGAACAGAAAGCACCTAGGCCAGAAGACTGAGCCTCAACCAGGAGGAGGGAGGAAGGGGGGGGGGTGGAGGAGAACCCCAGAGGGACCGACCACTCTAGGGAGTACCCGCGCCCCACGCCACGTCCAGGAGAGGAGGGGGGCTCCATACTTACCAATCCAGCGAAGTGTGCCGGTAACGCTCTCAGACGGATCCCCCTCGCCACTGAAGTAGGGGGGCTGTCAGCCATGAGGAACGCTGTGACTCAGGCAGAGACCCGGTCGTATGCGACCTCACGAGACATTTAACTCGCAGGGCCAGCCCCCGTCCGGTGGGGCTATGTAGCGGCTGACCTAGCACGTAGCTGTGGTCTGCACGTGCTCGCTGGCCAGACTGGGGAGACCACTGGATCATTGTGTCCAGCCCGACAGTCGATTGTAGATCTCAAAAAAAATTCCCAGGACTAGAGATCCCAGCAGGGAACTAGGTTCTGCCTAGTGTCCTACTCCTGTAGGGGGTGGTATAACCCTACGTTTCTGAATAATGGAGCGCTGTGTCTATCAATGAACAAAAGAAAATTGGTTTTGCTGGCCCTAGCCGTTTACCACTGCAGCTCTAATTTACGCCTGCATAGAATGAAAACCCACATACTGTCTCCACAGCACTTTCCAAGCTCATCAGTCTTACAAAACACTACATTATGTTCTTCACAGAGGAGCTACTGCTGTACTGCAGGCAGAAAAGGGCAGTCTTTACAAATAACAGTTTCAGATCCCACTGTCCAATACTGGATTGCATTGCCCACCAAATAGCGATTCTACTACTGAAATACACAGTATATTAGGTGGATGGTGAATTATTTTACACATTCTAGGTGAAATATTGTTAACAGGCTGACCTGGCGAGAAGAAAAAAAAAAAAAATACAAACACACCATGAACTTGCATACATCATCCATCAGTATTTACAGGAGGGAAAAAAAATAAAATAAAAAACACACACACACACACACACACGATTCCATGGATCACCTAATCGCTGATCGCCGCCATTACTAATAAAAAAAATTATTACTAAAGATGCTATAAAACTATCCCCCATCTTGTAAACGCTACAACTTATTGCAATTTTTTTTACCAAAAATATGTAGAAGAATACGTATCGGCCTAAACTGAGGAAAAAAATAATGTTTTTTTTTAATATATTTTTTGGGGGCTATATATTATAGCAAAAAAGAATGCTTTTTTCTCAAAATTGTCGCTCTTTTTTTAGCGCAAAAAATAAAAACCGCAGGGGCGATCAAATACCACCAAAAGAAAGCTCTATTTGTGGGGAAAAAAAAAAAAAAAAAGGACGTCAATTTTGTTTGGGAGCCACTTCGCACTACCGCGCAATTGTCAGTTAAAGCGACGCAGTGCCGAATCGCAAAAAGGGGCCTGGTCCTTTGGCTGCAAATTGGTCCGGTCTGAAAGTGGTTAAATGGAAGGTTAGTTCAGCGATCTCCCCGCTGAGCTGGTGTGTCCTGACAGAGGGGACACCCCCCCTCCCCCCACAACACTCTGATCAGCGCTCTCAGCCAATGATGGAGAGCACTGATCGGGAGGCGGTTGGCTGCTGGTTTACCAACATACACATGGGCCTAATGTCTGCCTTTTTCTTTTTGAACCGTCCATTGTCTCCCGACATTTGGCCTGTGTGTACCCAGGTTTAGTCTAGGGGTGCAAGGGAAAGCAGTACTTACCTGATCCTTTGGAAAACCACCCTCCCCCATGTCCAATGGTGAACTGTTCCTGCCTTCCTCATTTCCAGAGCTATTTCAAGTCTATTGGCATGACGACATCAGGAACAGTCCATTCACAAGATTGATAGCATGCAGGGAGGAGCAGCCAGGGGAGGTGGGGACCAGTCTTGCAGTTGGCAGATCATAAAAGTATATCTCCATAATCTGCTAGATCAGTTGTTCTCAACTCCTGCCCTCAGGACCCACTAACAGGCCAGATTTTAAGTATTACCTTGGGGGAGATGCAGACTAGAATATTGCAATCACTGAGCAGCAAATTATATTATCTGCGATTAGGGTTGCCACCTCATCCTTTTAAACCCGAACACAATAACCACTTGCTTACTGGGCACCTAAACATCCCTTCCTGCCCACACCAATTTCCAGCTTTCTCACTCTTTGAATGACAATTGCGCGGTCATGTAACACTGTACCCAAATGATCATTTTTTCCCCACAAATAGAGCTTTCATTTGGTGGCATTCGATCACCTGTTTTTTTTTGTAAATTTTTATTTATTTTTTAAAAAGGACGGTTTATTTTTTATTTATTTAAAAAATACAAAACGTTTTTTATATTTTGTTAATACATTTTGCAAACAGGTATTTTTTTCTCGTTCATTGATGTACGCTGATGAGGCTGCACTGATGGGAACTAATAGGTGGCACTGGTGGGTGGCAGTAATGGGCACTGGTGGGTGGCAGTTAAGTAATATGGGCACCGATTCGTGGCACTTGCAGGCAGTACTGGTGGGCACATAACATGCTCCCCCTCTTCGGGACAGATGTCCCTTCAAACTGAAGCCGGTGATCGGCTTTTTTTTCGTCTCATGCGGACAGTGGGGAACAAAATAAAAACATGATTACTGATCCTCTGTTTACATCACGTGATCAGCTGTCATTGGCTGACAGCTGATCACGTGGTAAGGGGTCAGGATCGACCCCTTACTCAGATCTGTGATCACCCGAGTCTCATTGACTCGGGTGATCACAGCGCATGCCGCACGCCCCCTTCAGGGGAGACGTGGCGAGGCTGCAAAGGGGAGGACGTCAATGAACATACTCCCAGCAAAGCAGATCCGCACTGTAGCCATCATTCGGCTATAGCGCAGATCTGAAGGAGTTAATTACACAGGTTCTGTGGCTGATTAAAAGGTGGTAATTAAACGCATTGTCTGCATTAAATTAGCCTCAGAACCTGTGAAATTCATATGTGTTCGGGTTTAAAGGGATGAGGCAGCAACCCTAATTGTGACGTATTTCAGTTATCTTGCAAACCTGGCCTGTTAGCGGGTGCTGAGGATGGGAGTTGAGAACCACTGCTCTAGATGAAAACGAGCAGTTAAACCATGCAGTGCAGGCACAGCCCCACTGCATGGGAAGATTCAATTCTTAAGGCCCCCGTCACGCTGCTGCGATTTGAAAGTTGCCCGATTTTGCAGCGATTTCAGGGAATGCCTGTGTAAACTTGAAGTCTATGGACCTCAATTCGCATCAAAGTTGGACCAAAGTAGTGCAGGGACCAGGGGCGTTGCTAGGTCTACAAAAGATCTGGGGCTAAAGCCCATAGCAGCGTGGTAAAGAAATTCATACGCTTGGGCGGGCATACACATGTATATACGTGTGTATCCCCAAAGAGCCCCACCACTTACATCAGGGTCCCCAGAGAGCCCCCTCCCTTGGGGACCCCTGCAGAGACTCAGGGCTATAGCCCCAAAAGCCACCCCCTAGCAACGCCACTGGCAGGGACTACTTTGAAGTCGCACAAATATGAAGGGTACTCTTTGGAAATCATGGCGTACGACTTGTCCTGTGACTTTGCAGTCTAAAGTCGCAGGACAAGTCGCACAAGTGTGAAAGGGGTCTTAAAGAGGAAGTAAACCCTCAGGAAAAAAACAAAAAAAAAAAAAAAAAACCCTGCAAGACAAAAGGCATAATTAGCTAGTATGCATAGAATACTAGCCAAGTATGTATCACTTACCTTAGATCGAAGCCCCCGCATCGGTCCTCTTCTCCCCCTCCGAAATGTTCTCCCGGAGTGACTTCCGGGTATCGCGGCTCCGGTGCTGTGATTTGCCAGAGCCGCAATGCCGTCACTCCGCACGAGAGCGGCATAGTACAACTGAAGCATCGGCATATAGCGCCATTGCTTCAGTTGTCTCAAGTGCGCATGTGCCGCATGACGTCGGCACATGCAAATACAGGAATATCTCCTAAACCGTGCAGGTTTAGGAGATATCCTTGTTAGCTACAGGTAAGCCTTAATATAGGTTTACCTGTAACAAAGTTGTAAACAAGGGTTTACAACCACTTTAAGTAAAGCTGGGGGGCACAGACAGAATCACAAGGTGTAAACTAGAAAGGAAAACAAGGAGTGCTACGGTCCCATTCGTTGTCCTACGCAAGCCATAGTAGAACCTACATTTTTTTCACAGTCTTGCGCAACAAAAACCACAAAGACACGGTCGGCTGCGTTTGGGGTGTCATTAAGAATTAATAGCACATGACCTACATTTTGTGTGAATTGTGGCTAAAGCCAAATGAAAAGATAGAAAAGTGAAGTGTGAGCTGAAGGCATCCCTGGCAGTGCCAGAGGGGACCTAACTGGCATTGTGTTGGGATGAACACATGACGACAATCACCCAGCAGAATCTCCATAGTCATGTAACCAGATTGACCTGGAATTACCATTCAGCATGATTAGGGAGGGGATTACCCAGCGGTGAATCTCTACACTAATTGTAGGGGGGGGGGTATTACACACACCTTCATTGCTCTAATCTGATTGGACAGCGTGACCTCTGTCCACAATAAATCAGTGTGCGCACCGGGGTTACAAGTCCTATCACGTGGTATACGGGAACGCCGGAGTCACGCTGACACAGCACCGCTTATCTAACGAGCTTGCTGTACAGTATATAGACGTGTGTGTACACACATATGTATATATACTTCGCTATATACCACCTCCACAAGGTCACACAGAGGTCAGGAGACACACCGACGGTAACGTTATACGGAGACTCCGCTAACATCCACTCAACTCATTCTTACCATAGTTCGCCCGCACAGCACTCCTGTCGCAGCCGCTATCAGAAGTGACCGTTTAGCGCTGACACACAGCACTTTCAACATGGCACCGCTAGACCCCGCCCTCGTGTGTCAATGTTTAGCCTATTGAGGAGATTGGGCGGGTCCAACACTGACAGAGAGGGGGGTCGTTGGTTGACCAGGGAGAGGGAGGCGGGGCAAGGTCTAACAGAACTGCGTGCTGGTGCTAAAAGATGAGGTTGTGTGGTGGAGGAGGCCGAATAATGGCCGTTTACTGTACAGTCCCATAGATACGCGATTACTTTCTAGTACTGCGCTCCATTCTCTGGGTATGCTCGCAAAATGGCAGCTAATGATGATACTTTGCTGTCACATGAGCTGGGACTAATCCTGTCTCGGTTGGTGCTTCTTTAACCACTTCAGTCCCGGAAGGTTTACCCCCCTTCCTGACCAGAGCACTTTTTGCGATTCGGCACCGCGTCGCTTTAACTGACAATTGCGCGGTCGTGCGACGTGGCTCCCAAACTAAATTGACGTCCTTTTTTCCTCACAAATAGAGCTTTCTTTTGGTGGTATTTGATCACCTCTGCGGGTTTTTATTTTTTGCTCTTTAAACAAAAAAAGAAGAGCGACAATTTTGAAAAGAAAGCAATATTTTTTACTATTTCTTATAATAAATATCCCCAAAATTATATAAAAAAAATACCTTTTTTCCTCAGTTTAGGCCGATACGTATTCTTCTACATATTTTTGGTATAAAAAAAAACCCGCAATAATCGTACATTAATTGGTTTGCGAAAAAGTTATAGCGTCTACAAAATAGGGGATAGTTTTATGGCATTTTTATTATTAATTTTTTTTTATTAGTAATGGCGGCGATCAGCGATTTTTATCGGTTATAAAAATGCACTGATTACTGTGTAAATAACAGTGGCAGGGAAGGGGTTAAACACTAGGGGAGCGAACAAGGGGTTAAGTGTGTCCTAGGGAGTGATTCTAACTGGGGGGGGGTGGGCTACAACACGCATGACGGAGATCACTGCTCCCGATGACAGGGAGCAGTGATCTCTGTCAGTTCACAAGGCAGAATGGGGAAATGCCTTGTTTACATCTCCCCGTTCTTCCGCTCTGTGACACGATCGCTGGCACCCGGCGCACATTGAGTCCACGGGACCCTCAGTCACGGAGCACGCGGCGGGCGCACGCAATGCCGCTTCTTTAAGAGGACTTACCTGTACACCCATTTGCTCAGCCATGCCATTGTGCTGACGTATATCGTCGTGCAGCAGTCAGCATGTGCTTAATTGACAATTGCGCGGTCGTGCAGCGCTGTACCCAAAATAAAATTGATGTCCTTTTTTCCCCACAAATAGCGCTTTCTTTTGGTGGTATTTGATCACCTGTGCTATTATTGTTTGTGCTAAAATTTAAAAAAATATATACCGTATTTTTTTTACTTTCTGTTATAAAACATTCCCAATAAAAAAAAATCTAATTTCTTCTTCAATTTAGGCCAATACGTATTCTCCATAATTTTGGTAAAATAAGCGTATATTCATTGGTTTGTGCATCTACAAACTATGGGATATATTTATTTATTTATTTTCTATTTATTTTACTAGTAATGGCGGAAATCAGCAACTTATATCGGGACTTCGATCTCATGGCAGACAAATCTGACACTTTTGACACTTTTCGGGGACCAGTGACACTATTACAGTGATCAGTGCTAAAAAAAATATGCACTGTCACTGTACTCATGACACTGGCTGGAAAGGGGTTAACATCAAGGGTGATAAAAAGGGTTAACTGTGTGCCTAGGTTGTGCCTACTCACTATGGGTGAGATGCTTTGACTAGGGGAAGGCAAAGATCCATGTTCCTGCTTAGCAGAAACACAGGATCAATGCCTTCTCTTCTGACAGAACGACAATCTGCCTTGCTTACATAGACAGATTGTCGTTCTGCCTGAGCCCTGTGTAAACGGCAGGTGCCGGTGGACATTGAGTCCACGGTACCGTTGCTGTCCTTCTGTTGTGTAGAATCACAGCAGGAGTGGGTCGCCGACATCGTGCGCGTGCCCCAGACCCGGACGTGTCAGATTATGTACTAGGTATTAGGGATGAGCCGAACACCCCCCCCCGTTCGGCTCGCACCAGAACCCGCGAACGGACCTAAAGTCCGTGCGAGCTTTAGAACGCTATTAGTTATAATGGATGCGAACGTTCGAAATTAAAAGTGCTAATTTTAAAGGCTAATATGCATGTTAATGTCATAAAAAGTGTTTGGGGACCCGGGTCCTGCCCCAGGGGACATGTATCAATGCAAAAAGAAGTTTTAAAAACGGCCGTTTTTTCAGGAGCAGTGATTTTAATAATGCTTAAATTGAAACAATAAAAGTGTAATATTCCTTTAAATTTCGTACCTGGGGGGTGTCTATAGTATGCCTGTGAAGGGGCGCATGTTTCCCGTGTTTAGAACTGTCTCTGCGCAAAGTGTCATTTTTGAAAGTAAAAATCTATTTAAAATCACTCGCGGCTAATGTTAATTGACAGCTCCCGTAATACAGAGAACAGTCATTCATTTAAACTCATTCATAAAAAAAAAGTCATTGATAAAAAATAAAAAAAATGAAAAAAAAAAAAAAGCGTAGGGGTCCCCCCAAATTCAATAACCAGGCCCTTCAGGTCTGGGATGGATATTAAGGGGAACCCCAGCCAAAAAAAAAATGGCGTAGGGTCCCCCTCAAAATCCATACCAGACCCTTGAGGTCTGGTATGGATTTTAAGGGGAACCCTAGCCCAAAAAAATGGCGTGGGGTCCCCCTCAAAATCCATACCAGACCCTTATCCGAGCACGCAACCTGGCAGGCCGCAGGAAAAGAGGGGGGGGGCGAGAGCAGCCCCCCCTCCCGCCTGAACCGTACCAGGCCACATGCCCTCAACATTGGGAGGATGCTTTGGGGGTCTAAGACCCCTAAAGCACCTTGTCCCCATGTTGATGAGGACAAGGGCCTCTTCCCCACAACCCTGGCCATTGGTTGTGGGGGTCTGCAGGCGGGGGGGCTTATCGGAATCTGGAAGCCCCCTTTAACAAGGGGACCCCCAGATCCCGGCCCCCCCCCCCCCTGTGTGAAATGGTAAGGGATTTCACCAAAAAAGTGTCAAAAATGGTAAAAATGACAGGAGACGGTCTTTGACAATTCCTTTATTAAAATATTCTTTCTTCATCCTTCGGTTTCTTCATCTTCTCCTTCGTCATCTTCTTCCATCTTCTTCCATCTTCTTCTTCCTCCGATCCGCTTCTTCTTGCGCTGGTCTTCTCGTCCTTCTCGTCCGGCATCTTCTTCTGCTCTCGTCCCCCCTCTTTTCCTGCGGCCTGCCAGGTTGCGTGCTCGGATAAGGGTCTGGTATGGATTTTGAGGGGGACCCCACGCCATTTTTTTGGCTATGGTTCCCCTTAAAATCCATACCAGACCTCAAGGGTCTGGTATGGATTTATAGGGGGACCCTACGCCATTTTTTTTTTGGCTGGGGTTCCCCTTAATATCCATCCCAGACCTGAAGGGCCTGGTCATTGAATTTGGGGGGACCCCTACGCTTTTTTTTTGTTTTTTTATTAATGAATGACAGTTCTCTGTGTTACAGGAGCCATCAATTCATTAGCCGCGAGTGATTTTAAATAGCCTTTTACTGCAAAAATGACACTTTTTTGCAGGGAAAGTTCTAAGCACAGGAAACCTGCCCCCTTCACAGGCCACCTATATACACCCCCCAGATGTGATACTGCAATGCTGTTCTAACAGCACGCACACACATATCCCCAGAAATAAAGCACATATTGTCAGCAGCACACTGACACGCTGACACTGACTGAAACAGAATATGCGACCGGCGGCCTCTTATACCGTGGGGCGTGTACTAAAGCCCCTGAGCTATAATTGGCTACAGGCATCCTGCCTGTAGCCAATTATGGCTCTCCTCGCTGCCGGCGCTGTGATTGGCCAAGCATGCGGGGTCACAGTGCATGCTTGGCCAATCATCAGCCAGCATTGCACTGCGCGGGCCGCAATGCATTGCGGGGCCGCTCGCATCACACGAATTTGATGCGAGCGGCCCCAATAGTTCTGGGCTCGCCGAGCGAGCGAACGCCCGGTGCTCGATTCGAACATGGGTTCGAATCGAACACCGGGCCCATCCTTACTAGGTATGTGATCTGGCGCAGAATGGCCACCCTCCCACAGTAAATGTACGGTGGGCAGTCCGCAAGTGGTTGAAGTATGGAAGAAATTATAAGAGAGAAAGCTGAGGCCCCATTCACAGCATGTGCATTTTGTATTTGCACAACAGCATAGGAACCTGCACAACATGTAAGTGTGTTTTTTTTGTTGTGCTCGTTTTGTGTGTTTGCGACAGCATAGGGCCATTTACTTGAATGGGCTGCTGTACGCACAACAGACATCCAAAAGTAGCTCCCTTTTTTTTTTTGGAGCAGTGAGCTTTGCGCATTTTTGTACTGACCGTTTTGTTACACAACAAAACATGCGTCTGCTAGCCACGTTTGGGTTTCCATTACTCCCTTTCGCGCCTAGGAGTAAAACAAATGTTAACGCTTAAGCACAATTTTGCAACTTTGACATGTGTTAGTAAAACAATACATATCGTCACAACTACTTTGTGCATCCAGGTAGGGCTGCACGATTTATTGTTAAAGAATCGAGATCGGGTACCCCCTCCCTCACGATCTTAAAACAGCATTTCCTCGAGAGTTCTCTGGTCACAGCTGACAGCTGTCAAAAAAAACAGGCAGCGGTTCACACAGGGGCGACTTAAGCCCCATACACACGGTCGGACAATCCGCGGACCAGGTCCGTCAGACCATGTCCGTCATACTTTGTCTGATGTTGGTTTTGCGTACACACGGTCGGACAAAGTTGTCGGAAAATCCGATCATTCTGAACGTGGTGACGTTTGTTGCCTACGACGGGACTACGTAGAGGCTAGTAGCCAATAGCTTTGGTCTTGTAATGTGATCTGAGCATGCGTAGCACTTTGTCCGGTCGGACAACCGTACACACGATCGGATTTGGTGTGATCGGACCGGGTTGACGGCAAATCTTTCCAGCAGGAGATAAGACTTTGTCCGACGGACAAACCGACGAACACTGTCCGATGGTGCATACACACGGTCTGATTTTTCAACAACCTTGTCCGATCGGACCAAATTGATGAAAAAGTCCGACCGTGTGTATGGGGCTTTAGCCGCCTGACAAGTCATGCTCCATGCATTGCAATGGAACCGTTCTAATAGGAGCGACTCAAGTTGTGTCCCAGTGTGTTCTGTGTCTGTTGTCCTTGGATTTACCTGAGGGTACCCTTAACCATCTGGTTGGTGTCACGATCAGAGGGAAAGATCACCTGGGACCTGTAACTGAAGATCTAGCAACCAATTCAACAACTAAACAGGTGTACCCGGGTACCGGTCCTCACAGGGTGCAAGAGCAGTGTGACCACATGCAAACAAAGGTGTGCCAGAAGGGTCTAAGGAGCCACCCAGTCTTCACCAGAGCAACTGGAGATTTTGCGCTCCGTGGCAGCCCCCAGGTTGCGGCTCTCTAGCACACCTGTGCACTGCGGGCACAGGGCAGCCAAACAGCATGCTGGGAGGAAACAGGGTACACACAGAGACTATACTGAGGGAGACACCCACAGCAACAGAAAATTTAGGGATCCATGGAGAGAAACCAAAGGGGAAATACTGCACAGCCAGAGGAAAACACTGAGAACAAAGACAGGATCAAACAACAAATAGAAAAGGGGAATCTTTAGCAATAGCAAACACCAGAGGAACAGGAGGGTTCAGCTTAAATGTGGAGACACATTGCTCGAACACTAAGCCACAGGTGCATAGGCTTAATAATACCTAGGTTCAGGGTGGATTGGCAGGAACCCCAGCAACTTGAACAGGAGGTAAAACTCTCGGAGCTGGATCAATGTACATGGAACCATGACAGTTGGATCTACCCTGTTTCCCCGAAAATAAGCCCTACCCTGAAAATAAGACCTACAATGACTTTAACTAGAGCTTAATTGGGGGGTAGGTGCTCATATTGCAGCCATCACCAACAATCACGCTAGGTCTTATTTTCGGGGAAACAGGGTAGCTCCTTAAAAAATTAAAGTGTAAGTAAAGTCAAAATTTTGACTTTCACCTACAGGTAAGCCTATAATGAGGCTTACCTGTAGGTAAAAAAATATCTCCTAAACCTGTACGGTTTAGGAGATATTCCCCGTGCAATGCGCCGCTGACTGCAGCGGCGCATGCGCACGGGGGATTCTCGGCTGAAGGGCCGGCAGAATCCGAAGCCTGCCGGGAAGAAGTCTCCCGTGCGCATGCGCGGGAGTGACGACATCGCGGCCCCAGCCACTCACAGCGCTGGAGTCGCGATACCTGGAAGACACGCCGAGGCAACATGTCAGCGACCTCGGCGTGGACCAGGTGAGTTACCGACGCCTCGTTCTAAGGTAAGTATTTTCATAATGAGCTAGTATGCGGTGCATACTAGCTCATTATGCCTTTTCCCTTACAGGTGTATAAAAAAAAAAAAAAAAAATGTCAGCAGGTTTACTACCGCTTTAAGGAAATTCTGGCAACCTGGTGCTGCAGTGGCAACACTGTATGCCACAATGATCCCTTCCCTCTATGGCCTGTGGGGGAGGTTGGGAAATATGATGCCGGCACTGTTTCTCCTGTGTTCTTCCAGACTGAGTGGGCAGCTGCAGGATGGGCAGCCTGGGAAGACCAAGATGGCATCTACAGATTTCTGGGGCCAGGTGATGATGCATTTCTGCCTGGCTTTTGAAAGCACTTGAGGGGCACTGGAGCACTGTTAGGACCCAAGGCAGCCTGTGCAGGGAGCAGAAGAAATCATTCCTGTCTGGGTTTGGGCTGCAAGAGACTTTGGACCAGACAACAGAGTTTCCAGAACTCTTCTAATGGAACAAGACAGGGAGGTATCAAGAATTAATGAAACCCTGGCCTGGCTAAATTGATTTTGCCTCTACTTGCAGAACTGTACCTCCTGAGGTAAGCAAGTACAGTGCCTTGAAAAAGTATTCATACCCCTTGAAATTTTCCACATTTTGTCATGTTACAACCAAATACGTAAATTTATTTTAGTGAGGTTTTATGTGATAGACCAACACAAAGTGGCACATAATTGTAAAGTGGAAGGAAAATGATAAATGGTTTTGAAATATTTTTACAAATAAATATGTGAAAAGTTTGGGTTGCATTTGTATTCAGCCCCCCTGAGTCAGTACTTTGTAGAACCACCTTTCGCTGCAATTACAGCTGCAAGTCTTTTTGGGGATGTCTCTACCAGCTTTGCACATCTAGAGTGACATTTTTGCCCATTCCTCTTTGCAAAATAGCGCAAGATTGGATGGAGAGCATCTTGTGAACAGCAATTTTCAAGTCTTGCCACAGATTCTCAACTGGATTTAGGTCTGGAGTTTCATTGGGCCATTCTAACACATGAATATGCTTTGATCTAAACCATTCCATTGCAGTTCTGGCTGTATGTTTAGGGTCGTTGTCCTGCTGGAAGGTGAACCTCTGCCCCAGTCTTGCAGACTCTAACAGGTTTTCTTCTAAGATTGCCCAGTATTTGGCTCTATCCATTTTCCCATCAACTCTGACCCATTTCCCTGTCCCTGCTGAATAAAAGCATCCCCACAACATGATGCTGCCACCACCATGTTTCACGGTGGGAATGGTGCGTTCAGGGTGATGTGCAGTGTTAGTTTCTGCCACTTATAGTGTTTTGCTTTTAGGCCAAAATGTAAAATTTTGGTCTCATCTGACCAGAGCACCTTCTTCCACGTTTGCTGTGTCCCCCACATGGCTTCTCGTGAACTGCAAATGGGACTTTTTATGACTTTTTTTCAGCAGTGACTTTTTTCTTGCCATTCTTCCATAAAGGCCAGATTTGTGGAGTGCACGACTAATAGTTGTGTTGTGAACAAATTCTCCCACCTGAGCTGTGGATCTCTGCAGCTTCTCGAGAGTTACCATGGGCCTCTTGGCTGCTTCTGTGATTAATGCTCCCCTTGCCAGTTTAGGTGGACAGATATGTCTTGGTAGGTTTGCAGTTGTGCCATACTCTTTCCATTTTTGGATGATGGATTGAACAGTGCTCTGTGAGATATTCAAAGCTTAGAATATTGTTTTATAACCTTACCCTGCTTTAAACTTCTCCACAACTTTATCCCTGATCTGATGTGTTCATTGGTCTTCACAATGCTGTTTGTTCACTAAGGTTCTCTAACAAACCTCTGAGGGCTTCACAGAACAGCTGTATTTATACTGATATTAATTTACATACAGGTGGACTCTATTTACTATTTAGGTGACTTCTGAAGGCCGTTGGTTCCACTAGATTTTAGTTAGGGGTATCAGAGTAAAGGGGGCTGAAGACAAATGCACGCCACAGTTTTCAGATATTTATTTGTAAAAAAAATTTGAAAACCATTTATCATTTTCCTTCCACTTCACAATTAGGTGCCACTTTGTGTTGGTCTACTACAAAAAATCTCAATATCATACATTTATGTTTTTAGTTGTAACATGACAAAAAGTGGAACATTTCAAGGGGTATGAATACTTTTTCAAGGCACTGTACTTGGCACCATGTATGTGTATGTTAAGGTTACTTGGTTTTGAACATGGCTTATTATACCCTATTTTTCTCCAGCTGGGCAAGCCTGCAAGAATAATGCCCCGTACACACGGTCGGATATTCCGATGGAAAAAGTCAAGCGGGCTTTTTCCGTCGGAATCTCAAACGGAAAAAATTTGAGAGTGCTGCTAAACTAATGAGAATCCCCGAACCCCCTCCCTGCATCCCCCCCCTTCCTCCCCCACTCTCCCGCTCTACACCCTGCCCCCTCTCCTATCTCCCCATCTCGTCTGGTCTGCACTTATTCTCTACTCTTCCTTTCTCTTCCCCTTCTATCTCTTTACACTGCAATCATACGGCCAATAGAACAGCCTACCGGCTTTGACCAGTACAGATGACCAATTCTTGGCTTAGGCGCCAAGATGTTACTAGGCGTAATAGCAAATAAGGTGAGACTTATGGGATGTATTAACGCACCATTGATAACTGCGATATGAATCCGGGAGGCTGCGACCTTCCTTGTCAATATTTGATTGCATGTTCTGTTGAGGCCTCGGCCTCTTTTTCTGTTATTTGGAAAATTTTCGAATAAACTTTATATTTGAAAAGAAAAAAAAAAAAAATTTGAGAGCAGGATCTCAAATTTTCCGACAACAAAGTCCAATCGGACTTTTTCCGATCGTGTGTCGAGAATTCCAACGGACAAAGTGCCAGGCATGCTCAGATCAAATTACGAGACCAAAGCTATTGGCTACTAGCCTCTACGTAGTTCCGTCGTACGCAAAAAACGTCACCACGTTCGGAACAATCTGATTTTCTGACAACTTTGTCCGACCGTGTGTATGCAACACCAGTTTCAGACAAAATCCGTCGGAAAAAATCAGACGGATTTTGTGGTCGGAATTTCCAATAGGGTTGCCACCTTTTCTTCAAGCCAAACCCGAACATTTTCGCGGCGCACGGCAATTTTTTTGTAGTACTTGCTATAGGATTGTAAAATACTTTGGGTTACCCAAATAGAGTAGTAATGAGGTGTGCTACAGTGAACAGTGGCTATAGTCAAATTGCATTAACAGTGGGTAAAATATGATTCGATTAAAAGTGGACAGTAGGGCAGGGGACGGTGTCAAAAGGGCAGTAAATGGTGTCAGGGGGCGGCGTCAGTAGGGCAGTAAATGGTGTCAGAGCAGTGGATGGGGTCAGTAGAGCAGTGGACGGGGCCAGTAGGGCAGTGTCAGTAGGGCAGTGGACGGGGCCAGTAGGGCAGTGGACGGGGCCAGTAGGGCAGTGGACGGGGCCAGTAGGGCAGTGGACGGGGCCAGTAGGGCAGAGGATGGTGTCACCCGGTGAGAACTGTATATATGGATGGTGTCGGGGGGGGGGGGGGGCAGCGGACGGTGTCACCCGGTGAGAACTGTATATATGGATGGTGTCTGGGGGGGGGGTGTATGTATGTGGGGGGGGGGGGGGGTGTATGTATGGGGGGGGGGGGGGGTATGTATGTATAGTGTATGGTGGGGGGGTGTATGTATAGTGGGGGGGTGTATGTATAGTGTATGGTGGGGGGTGGGTGTATAGTGGGGGGGGGGGGGGTATGTATGTATAGTGGGGGAGGGGGGGGTGTATGTATGTATAGTGTATGGTGGGGGGGAGGGGGGGGTATGTATGTATAGTGTATGGTGGGGGGGGGGGGTGTGTGTATAGTGTATGGTGGGGGGGGGGGGTGTATGTATGTATAGTGTATGGTGGGGGGGGGGGGGGTATGTATAGTGTATGGTGGGGGAGGGGGGGGGGGGGTATGTATAGTGTATGGTGGGGGAGGGGGGGGTGTGTATGTATAGTGTATGGTGGGGGAGGGGGGGGTGGGGTGTGGGGATGGTGGGGTGTAGGGGGGGGGGTGTATGTATAGTGTATGGTGGGGGAGGGGGGGGGGGTGTATGTATAGTGTATGGTGGGGGGGGGGGGGGTGTATGTATAGTGTATGTGGGGGGGAGGGGGTGTATGTATAGTGTATGGTGGGGGAGGGGGGGTGTATGTATAGTGTATGGTGGGGGAGGGGGGGTGTATGTATAGTGTATGGTGGGGGGGGGGGGGGGTATGTATAGTGTATGGTGGGGGAGGGGGGGGGGGTGTATGTGGGGGAGGGGGGGTATGTATAGTGTATGGTGGGGGAGGGGGGTATGTATAGTGTATGGTGGGGGAGGGGGGGGTATGTATAGTGTATGGTGGGGGAGGGGGGGTGTATATATAGTGTATGGTGGGGGAGGGGGGTGTATGTATAGTGTATGGTGGGGGGGGGGGGTGTATGTATAGTGTATGGTGGGGGAGGGGGGGGGGGTGTATGTATAGTGTATGGTGGGGGAGGGGGGGGGGGTATGTATAGTGTATGGTGGGGGAGGGGGGTATGTATAGTGTATGGTGGGGGAGGGGAATTGAGAGTACTTTGAGATCCTGACATGGCAAAAACTTACCTTACAAGCTTGGCTGCAGTCTCAGTGCGATCTCTGCACACATTCCAGAGCAGCAGGGAATGGGGAGGCTCCACCCACCTCCTTGTCCCTTCTGCAGCCAGCCAGAGGATTGGAGGAGAGCACCATGGAGGCTCCGCCTCTGCCGACTCCCGTCCCGCACTCTGACAGCTGAGCAGGAGGCAGAGCAGAAATCAAGCAGTGCTGCACCGCTGCGGACCCGAAATTGAGGAGACACGGCCACACTAATGACACAGGGAGCCACTGATGGGTCTAAAATGAATAATGTGTCCGGGTCTCAGGTGGTCAGAGACCCGGGCACATGTTTCAAAACCCGTACTGTCCGGTTGAATCCCTGACAGGTGGCAACCCTAAACCAAGCTTTCTGATTTATGCATTAACCATCTATGTGAGAAATATATCATGCTTCAGCCATATCAGCCATTTCTATGAACAATTTTGGGATATCCACGAGAGAAGAGAATTGTTCATTCTTCCAGTCCTTCAGGTCTCTTTTATCAGCTCTAGGGCCCTCCACATCTAAATCTGTCCCTGAGGGTAAAGTTGACCCTAAGTTCCTAGTTCCTTTGTGTCTTGAATTAGAGACTGTCAGCCTCAGATCTTGAAGGGAGGAAAATGTAGGTAACTCCTCTGAGGGGGGTTCTTGTTCGGAAAGATGCGAGCGGAGTCATTGTAGCTAGATATCTTTCTTTCTGTAGAGAAAGCTGATGAGCTTTTGACTAGTTATACATCTGAGAAGATCGAGGACTCCCAGCCTATCCCGTCTGCACAGGATAAAATATATAAGCGTTGGCAAAAACATAAGAGTAGGACCTTTCCTATACACAAATCTCTTATGCCGTGTACACATGACCGTTTTTTCCGTCGGAATAAACTCTGGTTTTTCAGAAGGAGTTCCGCTGAAACTGTCTTGCCTACACATGATCACACCAAAGTCTGACCGTCTAGAACGCGGTGACATACAACACGTACGACGGGACTAGAAAAAGGAAGTTCAATAGCCAGTAGCCAATAGCTGCCGTCTCGTACTTGCTTCCAAGCATGCGTCGTGTTTGGACCGTCAGAACAGCATACAGACGAGCGGTTCTCCCGATAGGAATTGGTTCCGTCGGAAATATTTAGAACATTTTCTATTTCTAGGTCCGTCAGAATTTTTGAAAAAAAAAGTCAGATGAGGCACACACTCCATCAGAATATACGATTAAAAGATTCCGTCTGACTTTTTCTGCTGGAAAGTCCGACCGTGTATTCGGGGTATTAGTTATATGATTCTAAAAGAGTGGAAAGACCTAAAGAAAAAAATGTTTATTGGTCACATAAAAGTTGTTTTCCTTTTGATGTTAAAGATGAAAACTTGTTCTTTAAATGTTGTAGCATAAACAATGTTCTTTCACAAGTTTCAAAGGCCACAGAATAATTCTTTGAAGACTCTGGTGTCATTAAAGATCAGATGAATAGGAAGGTTGGATCACTTCTTAAAAAAAAGCTTAGGATGCTCCTGCTTTTCTCTAGGGCCTGCTCTGGCTTCCACCTGTGTGGTTAGGAATTGGGTAGACTCAATAACCCATCTAGAATTTGGGATTCCATCAATACAAGCAGACAGCTTCTCTATTACGGCCTTTGTGACAATGTAACTTGCTGCATATGTTAAGATATGATTAAAGCAAACATGAGAGCTAACAAAAAAATAAAAATAAAATAACAGATAGAAAATAGCTGACCGTGTGAGATGTCAGCACCTATCATATTTCCCCATACCTCCAGACATTCACTAAAGCTTCCCTATTTCCAAGTAGTAGAGAGTTTAGGCTTGTCCTTTCCTGCACCAATTTCACCATACCATGCCGAGTTCCTGAGCAGGGCCGGTACAAGCCATATGCAGCTTAAGCAGCCGCCTGAGGGTGCCAGGGGGGAGAGGCGTGATAAAATCTGCAGTTTACACAGGGAAATCCCGCCCAATGCCTGCCCTTTCAAAATGATTGGTTGCTAGGACAGTCTAGTGTCCTAGCAACAAATGAAGTGCTCGCACAGGCCTCACATCAGAGGAGGAGGATGTAACCTCCTCTTGCCCAGACTTGCTCTGCCTCCCTTACGCCAGACCGTCAGACAGACATGCTTCCCAGACTTCGGATGGGGACCCACCAGGAGGACACTGATCATGTAAGGGGAGAGTGGGGAAGGGCACGGTGTATGGCAGCCAGAGATTGAGCAGGCTGCCACTATGGTCTCCTCATTCTGTGTGTGGGGGGGGGGGGGTCTGGGGAACTGATGGCAGCGCAATGCAGGCATTGGGAGTGCCAGGCCTGAGGAATGGGAGCCCACTATGCTGGGACTTAGAGGGCACTACAAGTCCCAGCATAGTGGGCTGCCAATCCTCAGTCCCCTACAGAGGGCACTACAAGTCCCAGCATAGTGAGCTGCTTCAGTTAGAAATGGCAGCCTGCTATGCTGGGACTTGCAGTGCCCTCTGTGGGAGAATGGGGTATGGCAGCCTGCAATGTTGGGACTGAGTACAATGCTGTACTTCTCTACACTGTGGGGGACTGAGGAATGGCAGTATAAGGGAGAACTCTGTTAACCCTGATGTAAGGGGACTCTGGGAACTCTGATGCAAGGGGGAGCTCTGGTGATCAGAGACCCCCTTACAGAGTTCCCTTTTACACCAGAGTCCACATCATTCCCCCCTTACGTCAGAGTCCCCAGCATTCCCACTTAAATCAGGGTTCCCAGAACTCCCCTTACATCAGTCCCCGGAGTTTCTCCTTACAGTGTAAAGGGTAACTCTGTGAACCCTGATTAAAGGGGGGACTGAAAAGAGGAATTATGGGCACTTAAAGGGGAACTCTTATGTAAGGGTGAACACTGGGGACTCTTATGTAGGGAGGAAATCTGGGAACCCTGACCTATAGGGAAATGCTGGGGACTGGGATGTAAGGGGGGGCTCTGATGTATACAGAGGGTTCATCCTGACTACTGCACTCTATATGCTGTTTTGTATGTTACTTACTCTCTTGTGTGTGTTTAGCAGCTTGTTTTGGTGTGTTGAAGTTTATTGTGTCAAATTTGATGGCCTATTTAAAATAAATGGGCTATAATGCACCTTAAAGCCCTCAAATTTCAATCATGCTGTAATTCTATACAAGAGAAAAATTAAAAAAAGGTTCCATTATCGTCATCAGTAGTAGTAACATTAACTCCCAGCATTGGTGTCAGCAGCTGCAAAAATAACCCCCAGCATTGGCGTCAGCAGCCACAATAGTAACCTCCAGCATGTGTGTTAGTTGCTACAATAATAGCTCCCAGCATTTGTGCCAGAGACCACAATAATAACACCCAGTATTGGTGCCAGTGGCTGAAATAATTCCCCCCCCGCATTGGTGTCAATGACTGCAGAAATACCCCCCACATTGATACAGAGTGGAAGTGCTTTTTCAAACCTCCTGCATTGATGGTCAGTGGCAGTGCTGTTACCGTCCCTCCCCCCCCAATCTGCATTTCTGCATTGGTGGTCAGTGGTAGTGCTATTAACACTCCCCACCACCACCCTTATTGGTGGCCAGTGCCAATGCTGTTAACCCCTCCTTAAGGGTTCTTACACAGGGGATTGCAAATATAGGTGATTGAGCCATGGTGTTACTTCCTCTTACCCTAACACAGGGCACCTGTACACATGCTGGAGCAAAAATTATACCCCCTGCTGCCAGTGTTGGTCATCTTACTTTAAAAAAAGTAATTAGTTAAGTTACAAATTACTTCTCCCATAAAGTAATTGCGTTAGTAACTCAGTTACTACATTGGAAAAGTAATTAGTTACGCAGCAAAGTAACTGACTTTTTTTTTTAAATATTCTATACGTGTAACTAAGGGGCGGGTCTAGTATTACTGTAACCAAGGGGCGCATTTATTATTGTTATATATCGTGTAACCAAGGGGCTGCTCTATTATTACTCTAACCAAGGGGCAGATCTGTTGTAGCGTGTGAGCAAGTGGCGGGTCTATTATTATTATATCGTGTAAGGGGCGGATGGCTACAGAAGAGGGCGAATGTTAAATTAATGGGCAGAGCTCGATATATAACAATAATAATAAATGCGCCCCTTGGTTACAGTAATACTAGACCCGCCCCTTACTTACACGATAGACGCCCCTTGCAGAGTAGCACGAGCATCAGGAGCGTGCGGCATCGCCTCGTACAATTACATGTTAACTGCACCTGCGCGGTGTAGAGTTCACTCAGAGCTGTTTAGGTTCGGCAATTTTCGGAAGCTCCGTAGTCCTTCGTACTGCGCAAGCGCTGCGCCTGTGCAGTACAGGGGGTCCTTATCCGGCGGGGGAACTTTTTCGGCAGGACACCGGAAGTACACTACTGCCATCTAGTGGCGGTAGATGTAATTGGGGTAACTAAGCCAAAGTAATGGGAACTGAGTTACCATGAGGGAAAAAGTAATCAGTTAGATTACTAGTTACCCTCTAAAGTAACTGCGTTAGGTAACTCAGTTTATTTTAACTCAGTTACTTACATCACTGCCTGCTGCATATGGCCAGCAGTACCACCACCAAATGTGACCCATTCAACTGAGTGGGGCTGTGTTGCAACTGCCTTGCAACCACATGTAATGCATGTATTGGTGATGTGGACTTTTCAGGGTTAAAACAGGTGCAGAGGAGGCAACCTATCGCCTCCCAGTCACCTGTATACTGTCCTCCAAAAGCAATTTACTGTGGATCACTTTTCAGTGGGGCAGCAAGCTGCCAGAGTACACAAGCCCGAAGCTAAAAAGGCATTATGGTTTTTATTATTTAGTCATTTGCTTGAATGCCCTGTATTTTTTCAATGCAAGGTTCTCTCTGATTGCATGAGGTGTAGAGGCAGGGCAGTGATCCTAGCGACTACAACAGTGATTGTCTGCTTCCATAGTTTTCCTTTGGGTATAGAATATGCATTATCACATTGATGCTAGTGATGTTAACCCCCACCCCCTGCAAATGACAAGTGTTTTGGTAAAAGTTGGTTATTTAGCAATTGTGCTCAGCTGCTGTAGCAGTGATAGGTTTATGTTGCATTGAGCTGCAGTTGACAGTAACACACTGAATGTGCACAGAGGCGGCTCTAGACTTTGTGAGGCCTTAGGCGAAACTTACACATGAGGCCCCACTCACTCCCGTAATAGGAAAAAAAATACAAGCACACAGAAAAGAGGGTGAGATAAAGAGGGGGGAGAGAGAGAATCAGTGATTGAGCACAGGCAAATTAGGAGGCCGCGAGGCCCCTGTGAGTGCGAGGCCTTAGGCGACCGCCTAATTTGCCTAATTAGAGAGCCGCCTCTGAATGTGCATATGTGAATAGGTATCCTTGTGAAAGGTGAGCCTAATTGTACAAATAGGAATGCTGTACAGGATGAAAAGTTAATCATTTCCTTACATGGGACCCTCTATTACCTATTACCCTAAGAGCCGGTTCACACCAGGGCGACTCAGGATCCGACTTCAGGTCGCCCCGAGATGCCCCAAGTCGCGCTGTAATGTTAATCTATGGAGCCGTCTCAATGCACACTACTGAAGTCGCTCCGACTTCAAAAAAGGTTCCTGTACTACTTCAATCCGACTTCTAGGTGACTTGTACCTATTGATTTCAATCGAAGTCGCCTCCAAGTCGGATCTCCATCTATTTTGAAGCGACTTTACAGGAAAAGAAATTTGTTTACTCAGGCAAACCCCACCCTCCCAGAGAGCTGATTATTCTGTGATTGGCACTTAGTGCCGGTTCACACTGGGGCAGCGCGACTTAGCAAGGCAACTTGGAAGCAACTTGGATGCAACTTCAACGTGACTTTGAGTTATTTACAACACAACTTCAAGTCGCCCCCAGGCCAGGTGACTTTGGCTGTGGCCAATCACAGAATAATCAGCTCTCTGGGAGGGTGGGGTTTGCCTGAGTAAACAAATTTATTTTCCGGTAAAGTCGCTTCAAAATAGATGGAGATCCGACTTGGAGGCGACTTCCATTGAAATCAATAGGTACAAGTCACCTAGAAGTCGTATTGAAGTAGTACAGGAACCTTTTTTGAAGTCGGAGCGACTTCAGTAGTGTGCATTGAGACGGCTCCATAGATTAACATTACAGCGCGACTTGGGACGACTTGGGGCATCTCGGGGCGACCTGAAGTCGGATCCTGAGTCGCCCTGGTGTGAACCGGCTCTAATCGACTGCTGAATTACTCACAGAATTGCCATTTAGGTTTCAACTCAGCACTTGCCAGAAGCTAACACAGTGTTTAGAAAATTCCCCTGCACAATAAGGCCCCTTTCACACTGGGGCGGGTGTGGCATCGGCGGTAAAGCAGCCCTTTATTTAGCGCTGCTTTATCGTCGTTTTAGCAGCGATATTCGGCCGCTCGCGGTGCGGTTTTAACCCCCACTAGCGGCCGAAAAAGGGTTTAAACCGCCTGCAAAGCCCCGCTGCAGCAGCGGTATAGCCGCGCTGCCCCATTGATTTCAATGGGTAGGAGTGGTTTAGGAGCGGTGAATACACCGCTCCTTCACCGCTACAAAGATGCTGCTAGCAGGACTTTTTTTACCGTCCTGCTAGCGCATCGCTACAGTGTGAAAGCCCTCTGGCTTTCACACTGGAGTGAAAGGACCCGCTTTTTTCAGGCGCTATACAGGCTCTATTTTTAGCGCTGTAGCGCCTGAAAAACGCCTCAGTGTGAAAGGGGACTAAGTGATAGTGCTTGGGCCTCACCATTAGCTGCTCAGGTATTGCCCCTCTGTTATCAGAGATACCAGATTTTCTCTGGTCTGACTGGTGGGCAAAAGGAAAGGAAATACAGTGGATATAAAAAGTCTACACACCCCTGTTAAAATGTGAGGTTTTTGTGATGTAAAAAAAAAAGAGACAAGAGAAATAATGTCAGAACCTTTTCCATCTTTAATGTGGGGGGAAGTAAAAATAAACTAAAATAATATGGTTGCATAAGTGTGCACACCCTCTTATAACTGGGCATGTAGCTGTGTTCAGATTTAAGCAATCATATTCAAACTCATGTTAAATAGGAGTCAGTACACACCTGCCATCATTCAAAGTGCCTCTAATTAACCCCGAATAAAGTTCAGCTGTTCTAGTAGGTCTTTCCTGACATTTTCTTAGTCGCATCCTACAGGAAAAGTCATGGTCCGCAAAGAGCATCCAAAGTATCAGAGGGATCTCATTGTTAAAAGGTATCAGTCAGGAGAAGGGGACAAAAGAATTTCCAAGCATTAGATATACCAACACAGTGAAGACCATCATCATCAAGTGGCGAAAATATGGCACAACAGTGACATTACCAAGAACTGGACGTCTCTCCAACATTGATGAGAAGAAAACTGGTCAGAGAGGCTGCCAAGAGGCCTACAGCAACATTAAAGGCGCTGCAGGAATATCTGGAAAGTACTGGCTGTGTGGTACATGTGACAACAACGTCCTGTATTCTTCATATGTCAGGGCTATGGGGTAGAGTGGCAAGACAGAAGCCTTTTTCTATGAAGAAAAACATCCAAGCCCGGTTAAATTTTGCAAAAACACATCTGAAGTCATCCAAAAGCATGTGGGAAATGTGTTATTGTCTGATGAAACCATGGTTGAACTTTTTGGCCATAATTCCAAAAGATATGTTTGGCGCAAAAACAACAATGCACATCACCAAAAGAGCACCATACACACAGTGAAGCATGGGGTCAGGGCCACCATCAGGGGGGTACAGCCGTTACAACTGTAAGGGGCCCCGGGGTCCGAGGGGCCCGCCCGGGCCAGAAGAAGGCAGGACGGGTGAAGGGGATCCGTGCTGTGCAGTATAGAAACAATCTCAGTTTCTGCAGTTCTCATGTGATTGATTTTAGACATCAAGCTCTTTACTGCCACCTATGGCTACTATATGCATGTGGACCCATGGTGTGACAGTGATCTGCCTGTACTGTGCTTCTCAGCTACATGTCAGCTTTGTAAAAACGAGCTGGGACCAGGTAGGAAGTTAGTAAGTAGGGGCTGTGAAGGAAACGGAGGGGGGCCGTTTGTGTACAGGGAGGGGCCAGAGGCTTGCGTGTGTACAGATTTGTGTATGTGGGGCTGCCATATATACAGGTGTGTGTGGGGGGGGCGCTGACATATATACAGGTGTGGCGGGGCGCTGATATATATACAGGTGTATGGGGTGGCTGGCATATATACAGGTGTGTGGAGGGGTGGCTGACATATATACAGGTGTGTGTAGGGGGGGCGCTGACAAATATACAGGTGTGTGTTGGGGGGCATGACATATATACAGGTGTGTGTGTGGGGGGCGTTGACATATATACAGGTGTGCGTGGCTGACATATACAGGT